>JAMWET010004667.1:0-35000 GCA_024036415.1 Prochilodus magdalenae
GAGGAAAAAAGAAAGGGAGAGAGGAATAAGAAAGAGGAAGAGAGAGAAAGAGAGAGAAAGAAAAAGAGAGGGAAAAAGGAAGAAGAAAGAACAAGAGAGCGAGAGAAAGATGGAGAGACAGGAGAAAAGAGCAACAGAGAGGGAGAGAGAAATGAGAATGGGGGGAGAGAGAGAGAGAGAGCGTGATGGTTGACTTTTTTTGAAAAGCAGAACTGAATCCATCCACAGTAATTCAGATCTCCACCATAAGGAGGCGCTGTTTCTCTCAACTACTGCACATCATCAACAGTGAAACCCGCATGAACCTACACCAGCAGGACGCTGTGAGTGGTGGCTGTCACCGACTTCAAAACAGGAAGTATCTTTAAATAAAGCTGAACTAACCAGTTAATTCCTCGATGGATACGGGCTACAGAGCGAAGAGATCCGGCACAGCGTGCACGCTTGCGTCTGGAGGGGGTGGGGGCGGGGATTGGGGGAGGTGTGCACCTCAGCCTCGGAATACAAAGACGCTTGTTTTTTGGGCTCTGTTTATTTCAAGCAGAACCAAAATCCATGAATTCCCTAGGTGAACCTATACATGCAAGCGTTCCAGCCACAAAATTCCGACAACAAAATTTCAAAAAAACGCATGTGTACCCAGGCGAAGGTCGTCCTTAAACGCTTCACAAACATTCCTGTTTGCTCTGCAGTGTTGGAACAGCGTTGGACTACTGCACCACTGAGGAGAGGCCTCGGTTACATTTCACACATTGTATACACGTGACCATGTATAGAAATCAAACCATAGGGCCTCTTCAATATCTAGCGCCACCAAGGCCACTGGAGTCTGTGGTTAAATAAGAATTTACAAATAAGGTAAAAAGCGTTACTATTTAATAAATCCGTCGTGGAGCTGGAAGGTTAGGGAGAAACCAGGCTTGTGGGAAAAGCGGAGGGTTTGCCGGTTCGGTTCCCTGAAACTGACAGTAACGACTTGAGGTGCCCTTGAGCAAGGGGCACTAAAACCCTCAACTGGGTCTCCTAGTGTCTCAGCCGTGTGGCAGCCAGGGTCCGCTTGTAGCACATGGGTTAAAGGTGCGTCTACAGGCTAGCATAGTTCCAAACGTTTGTATAGGCATCCGCCTTCCTTAATAAAAAACTGGGCCTTCTAAGGGAACTGGTATATGCCAAATAAAGCTATGCTGTGATTGGCTCTGAATCGCACCTCATTTTCAAAAGGCAGTCCAGGGCAAAATAATCCCAGGTAACTCCAGCACTGGAATGGGGCGGTAGATAAAAAACTATATAGGCGGGATTTAGGTAAAGTCAATGTGGTTTTGTTGTGAGTGTCACAAAAACAGGTGCAATTGGGAAATGGGCTGGGTTACCATGCATTAGGGCTTGCCCAACCGCTCCCGGGCCACAGTGTGCGACAACCACTGCCCCCTAGTGTGTGGGTGTTTCGCTTCACGGATGGGTTATACAAATTCTCACAAATGCTCAAGCTCAAAAGCTCTCTACTCCGAGAATGATAGACGGCCTCAACACCGATGAGTAGATTTTATATTATCTATGCACAAAAAAACAACTTGTATCAATGACCCAACCATTTTTTGATAACTTGATTGCGCATTATGAATATCTATCATTAATGTGCAACATCCCACACAAATAGCCACTCCGGATATTACTGTACTGTGCTGATGCCTTGATACGACACCCAGTTGTGTGTGTGACTTGACTGGAGACCCACTCTTGAGAGCCACGGTGCCATCCTCGGACAGTTTATTGGGGTCGAAGAAGACGGTGGCAGGACTGTCCAGAGAGTCCTGAACATACAGGACGTCCTGATTCTGCAGACCCGCAGACCACTCGTTAATGTGAAGTAGAAATGAAACCAACCGGCACACCTGACAAAGCTACAGGAACATGATGTCTTGCTCTTTGTTTCAGCCTCGCCAAGGGAAGAGCACAAACGGACACACTTCACAAGCTCGCCGTTAAGTAGGATGCCGCCTTGTCTGTGCTCTGCTCCGTTGTTGGGAGGCAGAGGCCCGCTCCTAGCTGGCAGCACACTCCTGCCAAGGCTGGGACAAACCGTCACTGTAGACAATTATTAAAACACATGTAAACCATTTGTCACACCTACTTTTACCCCAAATTTCCCAGGAATTTACACTCTGAGGAAATATTAAGGACTGCTGTGGCTAACAGCTGGAAACCCATAGGCACATTTCTCCAGCACGGCTGCAGGTGAGCCAAATCTAGTTTATTTATATAGGGCTTACTACTGATGTTGTCTCCAAGCAGCTTTACCGAAATTCAGGAATAGTAATTCATTAAGGAGAGAAAAGAAGGAAGCCCCCCGGTGAGCGAGGTGAAGGCGACGGTGGCAGGGAAAGACTTCCTCAAGTAGAAAGAAGAAACCTTGGGAGGAACTGGACTCACACGGGGGGAACCGGACTTACACGGGGGGACTGGAGATACACAGGGGTCCCATTCTTCTCTGGTCAAAACTACATTCAAAAATTTACCAAAGTAACATCAGTGAAGTATTTTATTATGCTGATCTAGTCGTCATGGTTACGATGCTGATCTAGTCGTCATGGTTACGATGCTGATCTAGTCGTCATGGTGACGATGAAGTCCGATGCAGGTACCAATATTCCATGGTCCATCTTCCATCAGTGTCTGGTTGGGTGGGTAGGCAACTGGTTAGAGGCGGGTAGCAGGAACCGGAGGGCGGCCATTAGCTCAGTAAGAGTAAAGCGAGACAGTTAGTGAGGCCTGAGACGAGGGTGCAGCTGCGGGACTGGCCTGCCTAGACGAGGGTGCAGCTGCGAGACTGGCCTGCCTGGACGAGGGTGCAGCTGCGGGACTGGCCTGCCTAGACGAGGGTGCAGCCGCGGGACTGGCCTGTCTGGAGTCCTGAATGTTCACAACAGAGAATGGCTTGTGCATTTTAGGCCCCCTACTGCTGCATGACCAATCATCCGCAACAGGGTGGAGCAATTCAAACACAGGACGTCCTGACTCGTCCTGACACACTGGGAAAACAATCCCACCCGAGTGCTTCATCACGTCCTCAGTCCCACCACATCAAGTGTGGGGAAAAGAAGCTGGAGCATTCCAAAGCAGTAAATGCTCCACTCGTTCCCAATCGATTTACACATCGTCACTGTCCAATAAAAAACATGTATCTCCAATTTTGTCCATTTTGACTTTTATGCGTCATTTGAACATGTCTGCTGCTGTTTACACTCTGTGAGAATTACATGATGAATGGACCAACAGAAATGGCCCAATAGTGTTTGGAAAGACGTCTGGTTCCATTGACTTACATTAAAATTTAATGAGGTTTTTGGCCTCTCCTGTAAAGTTGCCATTTTGGAGATACTTGTTTTTCTTTGGACAGTGACGATATGTGACCATATAAAACTGAAAATGTGTATTATGTATGAAATTCGCAATAAAATTATATTATTGTAATGCAGATCAAATATAATTAACAAGTTACCTTTTTTCTTTTAGGTTTAATTCAACAATTAAAATCTTTCCCGGTTGGAGGTAACAGACCCAGTGAGCCAATAACTACACACCTCCATCTAGGACTATGTTTATAGTGCTGATGGGAGGATGTAGGGTTCGGGGAGATGTTGTTGTTCAGTCAGACTGAACATTAAAACAGCTGAGAGTTTCTGAGGCGACTGTAAAGCGTCCCGCTGTGCAAGCGGGCGCTTGGTGTTACCTGTTTCCTCTCTTGTAGGGGCAGCTGTATTTGGGGTAGTTGTAGAGCTCGGTTAGCCGCTGCTGGAACTGAGCCTTGACCTCACACTTCTCCAGAAAGGGCATGGTGAGCTTATTCTGCTCCTCCACAAACGCCTGAACACACGAACAACAGATGAATGAGTGAACAGCCGGGTAGGCACATGGGTATAGTGCATCTACAGGCTAACATGGTCCAAAAGTTTTATATGCATCCAGCCTTCTTTAATTACTGGGCCTTTAAGACTGGTATATGTAAATGAGCTCTGCTGTGATTGGCTCTAAATCATGCCTCATACAAAAGCAGTCCAGGCTAAAATACTCCCAGTAACTCCAGCCTGGATGGGCGGAGCTAAACACCTGTAGGCGGGTATAGGTAAACAATGTGGTTTTTGTGACATCACAAAAACAGTGGATTGGGAATGGGCCGGCTTTCCGGCTTGTGTTCCTATTATTATTAAAAACACAAGGGAATGAAACGAGCCCATCAGTGAGAACACCCTCACCCACAGAACCTGATAACTGATGTCCTAGCTAGCAGAGAACGTTCCCACAAGTTCTACGAGTTCTGATAAAGTTCTAAAGGAAAGGTTTAGCCTAATGTTGAAAGTGCGTTTCAAAGATGTTCGTAATCTACGATAATGTTCCTACAGGGTTAGATGTTCACTAAGACACAAAGTTCTAGACGCAACGCTCAGAGGATGTTCCGAGGGCCACAGAGTACGTTACGAGGAAACAGGAGAACAACATTCGCAGTGCAGCATTCGGAACATGTCTAATAGATGGTACGGAGACCTGAGAATGTGTTAGGAGAATGTTCTCCAACCTTTAGAAAGGACATACCGGGAACCATAAGAACCTCCTGCTGAAAACATTAACGGAACATCGCATGTTCTCAGGGTACCATGTTCCAGGTAACTGGCCTGTATCTACTGCTCTGTTACCGTTACATATTAGATCAGGGTTCTCGTATGTTATTGCTGACCTTGGTCTCCTCGCTGTCGGGGTCCTCTAGCCACCAGTAAGGGTCCGGAACCTTCACCCCATTATAGTCGTCCACCTGAGAAAGACAATAACAGCTTTAGAGCTTCATACACTCACACACCTTCCCTGCCGTAAAGTGGTTCTCAAACCTGGCCTTGGAGAACCAGAGAACCATGCGCCCCCCCAAGTCCCCCCAACACCCTTCCCATATCGGATCGGTGCATCCCTAGTCCGGATCTCTGGTGCCCTAAAGGCTTGCGAGGCTCATTTGAAAGGACACGTCACGCCCTACTGACCTACGACCGCACATGTGAGGTAAGCAAGGACGGACCTCATCGCTGTACCTGACTGACCCAACATCCACAGACATCCAGCGAGTGGTGTCCTCCAAGAGTCATCCTGCAGCACCATCAGCAGACGGTTGCACCACGCAGGACTACATGCACACAGACCGTTACCACGACTGTTCTTAACACCACGTCACCGTCACCAAAGACTGCAGTGGTGTCGTACCAGACTGTCATGGAGTGACCCAGAATGGCAGCGGGTCATCTTCAGTGACGAGTCCCGCTTTAGTCTTGGTGGAGACGCCCAACGAATCCGTGTGTGGAGGCACCGTGGTCAGCACCAAGATGAACGGTTTGTTGTCACACGTCCAGAAGGCCTGGTGTCCCTCCACCTCCACCCCTACCGCACCATCTGCAGGAACTGTGTGAGGATGTTCAAGCTGCATGGGATGGATTATCACAGGACTCCATTAGGAACCTCTACAGCTCCATACCGAGACGTCTGGCGTGTTGGGTTAGCGAACACGGGGGCCCGACGCCATACTGAGAGACAGACTTCTGTATGTGTAGCTCAATAAATATTGATCATATCAGTCTAAACTTATCATCAGTTATTGATCCTGGTCACCTTTATCTTCCTTCCCAACAGCACCGCAATCCCACACCTCCTTCTGGGGGCAGTTATTCTGATGATGAGGGATGTATATGTGTGTGGTGTATATGTGTGTACGTGTGTGGTGTATGTGTGGGTATGTGTTTGATAGTTCTTGTTATTGTGTTGGTTTTACTGGTTTTAATCTAGTTCTCCTTATGGTTATTGCCCTTTGCTCTCTGTTCCAAAGCTCAGCTACTCTGTGAATGAGAGCCAGTCTCAGTGAACTCTGCGTCTGAATAAAATAATGACTGATTAAATATTAAGCCTTGAAATTCCAGCACCAAACCGGAACATGGAACGTGTCTTGGCTGCCTGGCTGCAGGTGGGGTGAGCGGGAACATGCTGTCGTAGCTGAATTGTTAAATCTATGAACGTCCCCACTCACTTCATCAGAACCAGCAGTGTGTTCATGGAAACTGGTTTTCTACTGACAGAGAGCAGCAACACCCCTAACCGGGACACACGACACCCCCACTCCCAACAACAACGTGTCCCTCTCCGTCTGCGCACTGTGTGGGTGTGTGTGTAAAAGCGGAAGGAGTAAAGTGTGTGAGTGAGTGAGTGGGTATGAGTGAGTGTGTGTGTAATCCCGAGTGAAAACCGCACTGACCTTCTTCTCATCTCGTCGAGCTTCAGGGTATGAGAAAGGCATCTCTGCGCTGCCGTGTGTGTGTTTCTGGGTGTATTCTGTTCTCTGTGTGTTTGTGTGTTTGTGCGTTTGTGTGCTCCGTGCTCCAGTGAGTCAGCCGCAGTGAGAAAAGTGAAAGTGAAAGCAGGTCCTCTCTGTGTTCTACATCATTTCCACACACACAGGAAGTGAGGTCACATGTGCTGTCAGCAGCCTGGCTTCTGTTACACTTCCAGTCAGAGCAGCCCTCCAGTACAGATCATTCATTTACCAGCACTTCAGCTTTCTCACACCTTCCTGTCTTCACACTGTCCCATCCTGACCTGTGCATTAGAGTGGCTGTGTGGAGGTGGTGGGTGGTGGTTAGTGGTTGGGGGGGGATGGGGGGGTCGGGGTGGGAGGGATGTTCAGATGAATTTAGAGTTCTAGATTCTGCATTCGTGTTTTAGATAAATACACACATAACACACACACAACTCATAACAACATATAACACACACACAATACATAACACACACACAACTCATAACAAACACATAACACACACACAACACATAACACACAGCCTAATCCATACAACACAACATAACACACACACACACACAATACATAACACACACACAACTCATAACAAACACATAACACACACACAATACATAAGACCCACAACACAACTCACACAACACAACACAACTCATAACACACACATATGATACATAAACATAACACACACAACTCATCACAAACACAATACATAACACACAACACACCACATAACACACACACACAATACATAACACACACACAACACATAACAAACGATACATAAGACCCACAACACAACTCATATAACACACACATATGACACATAAACATAACACACAACACAACACATCTTATACAGCACACCACTTAACACACACAACACATAACAAACACAATACATAAACATAACACCCACAACACAACTCATACAACACAACACAACTCATATTACACACACATATGATACAAAAACATAACACACACAACACAACTCATACAACACAACACAATATATCTCATACAACAAAACACACAATACATAACACACATGATGCTTACAACACATAACAAACATAAAAAACAATACATAATACACACAACATAACCCATACAACACAACACACCACATAACACACACACACAATGCATTACACACAACATAACCCATACAACACAACACACCACATAACACACACACGACACATTACACACAACATAACACACAATACATAACACACACATACAACACAACACAATACATTACAAACAACACAACTCATACGACACAACACACCACATAACACACACACACCACAACACATGACACATTACACACAACATAACACACAATACATAACACACACACGATACATTACACACAACATAATCCATACAACACAACACACCACATAACACACACACAATACACCACATAACACAACACATAACACACACATATACAACACAACTCATAACACACACACAACACAACACATAACACATTTAACACTCCCAGTACATAACACTAACAACACATATAACACACATACACACAACACATAACACACACAATATATAACACACACAACACATATAACACACAATACATAACATGTAACATAACACACAACACACACACACACAATACATAACACACACAACACATACAACACACAATACATAACACACACAACACATACAACACACAATACATAACACACACAACGCATACAACACACACAATTTATAACGTACACAACAAAACACATAACACACCACATAACACGCAATTCATAACACACACACCACTTAACATAGTCATCGTTAAAATAGACTAATCATGCTCAGGTCGTCGTTATATTAGACTAATCATGCTCAGGTCATCGTTATAATAGACTAATCATGCTCAGGTCATTGTAATATTAGACTATTCATGCTCAGGTCATTGTAATATTAGACTATTCATGCTCAGGTCGTCGTTATAATAGACTAATCATGCTCAGGTCTGTGTTATAATAGACTATTCATGCTCAGGTCATTGTTATAATAGACTGTTCATGCTCAGGTCATGGTTATAACAGGCCGTTCACTCTCCAATCATGCTTATGACAGGCTGTCCTCATTACTACACTGAAGATGATCATTGTAGATGATCTCACTTGCTAAAATAAATCCTGTGGTAAAGGTGGCACATTAGCCGCCAGGTTGCTAGCTGCCTCTGTGGAGGTTATTTGTAGAGGAGCTGTATGCCTCCTTTCCACCATCTGTTGGCACTACCAGTAAGAACACACCATCAATGTTCACCATTGCTAACTAAGAGCTAACTTGATTTAGAAAAGCTACCTGGAATTAGCCCAGCATTAGCCTAGCATTCCAGTCACTCACTGGGCTTCCTGACTGAATATCCATATATGGATTTATACATTCATAGCCAATACCCACGTCTCCTCCCCAAACTGTTCCCAGCCTGACTGGTTTAGCAACAGCTGAAATCTGGAAACCCTGTACATGTGGGACAGTTCCTCAGGGCTGTGAAGCAACTAGCCACTATGCTCACCTACGTGACTGGAACAGGACCAAAGTTCACACCACAGTGGGCACAATGTAAACAAGGGCACCAGGGCCGTAGAGGTGACTCGCCGGGCTCCATCCTGATAACCGGAAGCCATATGGCATGAAAGCAAAACTCAGATAGTGCAGGAAATGTGAGGTGACTCAGACGGGGATGCACAGTCTTTAGATAATGAACTCATTCAGCTCGGTTCACACAGAGAGCACCGCTGCCTGCCACAGCTGCACGCTCTGACAGCCAGGGGCCAATCGGAAAGACCAACAGGGCATGAGTCTGCTTCAGGACGGCTGGAAGCCAGCCTCTGGACTGTCTAGAGTTGAGGTGCATCCACCGACAGGAAAGTCCCCACCTGACTCAACAGAGTTCACCCTTAAGCGTGTTTGTCTATAACACGGCATGAGGTCACCATCAGATATGCAAACACACAAACGGAGCGCTCATATCTTTAATAAATCCTGTGTGTGTTCAGAGAGGAAGTTAGCCGAGCTGTGCAGTGACTGGCTCCGGTTACTCACCTCGTACCTGAGTACGTTTTCACCTGTACTATTTAAATGGTAATATTTTACCTGGGAATATTTGTGTTTCCGCTCTGTTGGCGACGGAGGCGGATCAGATGTAACTGAAATCTACTTGCATGTGAAAGGATGAGCTGAAAACGGCCCGTATCATGTAAACATTACATTAAAGGTAAAGTAGTTTTATATTTATATCCATATTCTGTCAATCATCTTCTAAACTGCGTTTCATTCGGAATCGTATGGGGGAACTGGAGCCTGTCTCTGTGCCTGTGTGCGAAAGGAAACACCCTGGACCAGCCCCCGGTCTGTCATAGGCCTCCGGACAGCCCAGCCAGGAGGTGAACCTAGACCCTGCCTAGATGTTTATTGAGATCATATGATGGTCATGTGATCTCAGCACTGTTTACTGTAGAACCTTCACTGTGTTAGAACCCTTATCACCACATTCACACCAATCCAGCTCCGCCCTCTGCACCACACGGGGGCTCAATCTCAAACCACTCCCTGCTCCCTACATAGTACACTAATCCTCCTTGCTCCCCACACAGAGCTATTACACCTACTCCACATAGGGCACTACAACTCGATGCTCCCTACACAATACACTACTCCTCCATGCTCCACACACCATACCGCTCCTACATAGTGCACTACACCTCCCTTCTTCCTACCTACACGCTGCCCAAACCTACCTGCTCCCAAAAGAGTGCGCTACTCCTCGCTACTTCCTACACAATGCAATACACCTTCCTTCTTTCTACATAGTGCACTACACCTCCCTTCTTCCTACATAGTGCACTACACCTCCCTTCTTCCTACATAGAGCACTACACCTCCCTTCTTTCCACATAGTGCATTACAGCTCCCTACTCCCTACATAGTGCACTACAACTACCTCCTCCCTACATAGTATACTACACCTCTCTACTCCTAACATTGCACTACACCTCCCCTGCTCCCTACACGCTGCCCAAACCTCCCTGCTCCCCACAGAGTGCGCTACACCTCCCTACTTCCTACACAATGCAATACACCTCCCTTCTTCCTACATAGTGCGCAACACCTCCCTGCTCTGTACATAGTGCACTACACCTCCCTTCTTCCTACATAGAGCACTACACCTCCCTTCTTTCCACATAGTGCATTACAGCTCCCTACTCCCTACATAGTGCACTACAACTACCTGCTCCCTACATAGTGCACTACACCTCTCTACTCCTAACATTGCACTACACCTCCCCTGCTCCCTACACGCTGCCCAAACCTCCCTGCTCCCCACAGAGTAAGCTACTCCTCCCTACTTCCTACACAATGCACTACACCTCCCTTCTTCCTACATAGTGCACTTCACCTCCCTGCTCTGTACATAGTGCACTACACCTCCCTTCTTCCTACATAGAGCACTACACCTCCCTTCTTTCCCCATAGTGCATTACAGCTTCCTACTCCCTACATAGTGCACTACACCTCCCCTGCTCCCTACACGCTGCCCAAACCTCCCTGCTCCCCACAGGGTGCGCTACACCTCCCTACTTCCTACACAATGCAATACACCTCCCTTCTTCCTACATAGTGCACTACACCTCCCTGCTCCCTGCATAGTGCACAACACCTCCCTGCTCCCTGCATAGTGCGCAACACCTCCCTGCTCCCCAATACACCTCCTCACTGCTCCTTACACAGTGCACTACACTTACCTATTTCTAACATTGCACTACACCACCCCTGTTCCTTACACATTGCCCAAACCTCCCTGCTCCCTACATAGTGCACTACACCACCCTGCTTATTACAGTTTCCACTAACAAGCTAATGCTAATGCTTTCCGGATCTATCTGTTTCTGTGCTCTGTGGTGGGAGTCATGTTTACTAGGTAGCCATCTAGTATATAAAAGTTTTCGGTGAGCACCTGAACACCTCTTTACGGAATTCTAACTGTTCAGTGGTCAGCTGAGTGTATAAGCTTGGTGCTACAGGGCTAACATAGTTAGCATTTATGCTAGTGGCATTATTTATTTGAAGAAAGGTTTAATTTCATTACATAGCACTGTGTGTGGCTGACAAACGACTGTATCTGATCTCAGGATGAACGAAACAAGAGACCAGAATATCCTCTCCTAAAAATTCCAACGTGGCTAATCACAGCACAGCGGACGAGCTTCCCAGCTTGTACACCTTTCCTATAGGTGTTGCACAGAATTGAGACATCAGTGCTCAACCAGTACTACCCTGAACCAATGACACATCTCCTCCTCCTCACTTGGCCAAAGGTCTGCAGTGTCGCTACGGGTTCTGATGTTCCTGTGTGTCCTGTGAAAGTGTTGAGATGCGTTTGTCTCTGTTTCCTGACGAGTGTCAGAACTGGACAGCTTCTGTCAGTGTCGGTCGCTGCAGGGCTGTCTGGCACTCCCAGGAAACAGCCTCACCTCTGCACCTCCTGGAAGTTCATGATAGATGCCCGTCCAACTTGTGCACGCCCTGAAACGTGATGATTGCCCGCATGTTTTGAAAACAACTGCTGTATGTTCCTTACAGGCCGTGACTCCAGTCAGAGAGCAAGGAAATGCATCTTCTGCTTTCACCGCGAATGTTTTAATGACGGTTAAGTAAGTTCCTGGTGGAGCTGGATTAGTTATAGCCAGGGAGGTGTTGCAATTCCAGTTTTTCGGTTGGCTGAAGTGATCCGCCACAGTTAAAGTTTCTGCTGGTGCCCAGTAATCAGTAATGGAGTTTCATCTATGCACATAAAGCATATCAAAGTCTCAGCTGGGTTGTGTGTTTGGCTAGCACTTTAGCATGCATGCTATACGTGCTCCAGCAAAACAAACCGTTTCGGGTTGATTAGCCTCTTTCCGTATGTCCTGTGCTGTCCACAGCCCGAGGCATGAACTCAGCTAGTGCTAGCATGGACATGCTAAGACCTGCGGCCACAGAAACACAGCTAAAGCACATCAGGGCCCCGTGACGGTTCCTGCGCATGAGATCATGTACCTGCACAGCCACGAAGCAGCAGAAACGTGCAGTTTGCACCGTCATGTAGCAACCTCCACACTGCTGGTTCATAGAACATGCAACTCAACAGAAAACTGAAGAACACCACACACACACAACCGCTCACAGGAAATGACTTCATCACACCTTTTGCAAATGAAGACTATGCACCCTTGATCACTCTGTTTACACCGCACACCAAACCCGCACTCACTCACTCTGTTCACACCTCACACCAAACCCGCTCTCACTCAGTCTATACCGCACACCAAACCCGCTCTCACTCGCTCTGTACACACCTCACACCAAACCCTCTCTCACTCACTCTGTACACACCTCACACCAAACCCTCTCTCACTCACTCTGTACACACCTCACACCAAACCCGCTCTCACTCGCTCTGTACACACCTCACACCAAACCCGCTCTCACTCGCTCTGTACACACCTCACACCAAACCCGCTCTCACTCACTCTGTACACACCTCACACCAAACCCGCTCTCACTCACTCTGTACACACCTCACACCTCTGTACACACCTCACACCAAACCCTCTCTCACTCACTCTGTACACACCTCACACCAAACCCCCCTCTCACTCACTCTGTACACACTCTCACACCAAAACCACACCAAACTGCACCACTCACTCTGTACACACCTCACACCAAACCCTCTCTCACTCACTCTGTACACACCTCACACCAAACCCGCTCACACACTCTCACACCTCTCACTCTCCACTCACTCTGCACACACCTCACACCAAACCCCTCCTCTCACTCACTCTGTACAAACACACCTCACACACCAAACCCTCTCTCACTCACTCTGTACACACCTCACACCACCTCACACTCCAACACACCCACACACCAAACCTTCTCTCCCTCACTCTGTACACACCTCACACCAAACCCGCCCTCACTCGCTCTGTACACACCTCACACCAAACCCGCTCTCACTCACTCTGTACACACCTCACACCAAACCCGCTCCCGCTCACTCTGTACACACCTCCCACCAAACCCGCTCTCACTCACTCTGTACACACCTCACACCAAACCCGCTCTCACTCACTCTGTACACACCTCACACCAAACCCTCTCTCCCTCACTCTGTACACACCTCACACCAAACCCTCTCTCCCTCACTCTGTACACACCTCACACCAAACCCGCTCTCACTCACTCTGTACACACCTCACACCAAACCCACGAAGCAGCAGAAACGTGCAGTTTCAGTGTGCGATGGAACTGGCCGCCATGTAGCAACCTCCACACAGCTGCTTTAAAGAAGATGCAACTCAGCAGAAAACTGATGAAAACCACACATCCCCAACCACTCTCAGGAAGTGACATCACTGCACCTTTCGAAAATGCAGACCACCCACCCAGTTAGTGTTCACTGGGTTTCCAGTATAAGCCTCCTCTCCCTATCTGTGAAACATGGTGGTGGTAGTATCATAGTCTGGACCTGTGTTGCTGAATGTGGGCCAGGACGGCTCACCATCACTGAGTGAGTTCACAGTGAGTTCTGAATTATACCAACAGGTTCTAAAGGAGAACATCAGGACATCTGTTCATGAGCTAGATCTCTAGAGAACGTGGGTAATGTAGCAAGGCGGCCACACTAAGAGGTTCTACCAAAGAACCGTTAAAGAAGAATGAAGCTAGTGTTCTGGAATGACCAGAGGTCAAAGTCCTGACCTGTATCCAATAGGAATGTTGCGGAAGGACCTGAAGTGAGCAGCTCATGGGAGGAATCCCACCAGCATCCCAGAGTTGGAGCTGTTCCATACGGAGGAATGGGATAAGACTCCTCCAAGCTGAGGTGCAGGATGGGAGCGTGTATCTACAGTCACTGCTACACAAGAGGATCAGATACTGACAGCACAGGGTCACATACTGTTACCCTCACAGATATGGAACACTGGATCATCTACTCAGGACACCGGGTCTGATCTCACTGTCTGGCTTGTGTAGTGAGGTTCCACTTATGTATTGTTAGAACCGTGTGTGGAATTTAGTTTTGGTCAAATGTATGTAGAAATCTAGAACATTATGTAGTTCTAAACTTTTGGGCTTGAAGGATAATAGACCGGACGATGTTGTCCATCAATTTTAAAGACCAGAAAGATTTTTAGGAACGTCAGTGTTGGGCTGGTCTGTGTGGTAAACCTCACCTTCAACTGAACACAGACAGAAGAACGATCAGAGCTTACATTTGTTCAAAGTTGAGTCATTCAGGTTCCCATGTAGTTGGTAGATTGAGATAAACTGACTGAAAGCCGTGAAGTGAGAGTGAAATCATTGTTTGTGTGAACGGGGCATCAAAGAGATCTCACTCATACAGCTCAGTTCTAAAGCCGTGGAAATCACCTTCAGACGTAAGAGCTTCGTGGACACACGTCTCGGCAACACCGTCCTGGTTCAGTGAGTGTCTCTCGCTGGAGAAAGGAGAAACCACATCACTAAACAGGTAAGTTAAACAGAAGTGGCAACAGATCATCTACACCCACCATCACCAAACCCGCCCTCACTCACTCTGTACACACCTCACACCAAACCCTCTCTCACTCACTCTGTACACACCTCACACCAAACCCGCCCTCACTCACTCTGTACACACCTCACACCAAACCCGCTCTCACTCACTCTGTACACACCTCACACCAAACCTGCTCTCACTCACTCTGTACACACCTCACACCAAACCCGCCCTCACTCACTCTGTACACACCTCACACCAAACCCGCTCTCCCTCACTCTGTACACACCTCACACCAAACCCGCTCTCACTCTGTACACACCTCACACCAAACCCGCTCTCACTCGCTCTGTACACACCTCACACCAAACCCCCTCTCCCTCACTCTGTACACACCTCACACCAAACCCCCTCTCACTCACTCTGTACACACCTCACACCAAACCCGCTCTCACTCACTCTGTACACACCTCACACCAAACACGTTCTCACTCGCTCTGTACACACCTCACACCAAACCCGCCCTCACTCACTCTGTACACACCTCACACCAAACCCGCTCTCACTCACTCTGTACACACCTCACACCAAACCCGCCCTCACTCACTCTGTACACACCTCACACCAAACCCGCTCTCACTCACTCTGTACACACCTCACACCAAACCCTCTCTCACTCACTCTGTACACACCTCACACCAAACCCTCTCTCACTCACTCTGTACACACCTCACACCAAACCCGCTCTCACTCACTCTGTACACACCTCACACCAAACCCGCTCTCACTCACTCTGTACACACCTCACACCAAACCCGCTCTCACTCACTCTGTACACACCTCACACCAAACCCTCTCTCACTCACTCTGTACACACCTCACACCAAACCCGCTCTCACTCGCTCTGTACACACCTCACACCAAACCCGCTCTCACTCACTCTGTACACACCTCACACCAAACCCGCTCTCACTCACTCTGTACACACCTCACACCAAACCCACTCTCCCTCACTCTGTACACACCTCACACCAAACCCGCTCTCACTCACTCTGTACACACCTCACACCAAACCCGCCCTCACTCACTCTGTACACACCTCACACCAAACCCGCTCTCACTCACTCTGTACACACCTCACACCAAACCCTCTCTCACTCGCTCTGTACACACCTCACACCAAACCCTCTCTCACTCACTCTGTACACACCTCACACCAAACCCTCTCTCACTCACTCTGTACACACCTCACACCAAACCCTCTCTCACTCACTCTGTACACACCTCACACCAAACCTGCTCTCACTCACTCTGTACACACCTCACACCAAACCCTCTCTCACTCACTCTGTACACACCTCACACCAAACCCACTCTCACTCACTCTGTACACACCTCACACCAAACCCGCTCTCACTCACTCTGTACACACCTCACACCAAACCCACTCTCACTCACTCTGTACACACCTCACACCAAACCCGCTCTCACTCACTCTGTACACACCTCACACCAAACCCGCTCTCACTCACTCTGTACACACCTCACACCAACCCTCTCTCACTCACTCTGTACACACCTCACACCAAACCCGCTCTCACTCACTCTGTACACACCTCACACCAAACCCGCTCTCACTCACTCTGTACACACCTCACACCAAACCCTCTCTCACTCACTCTGTACACACCTCACTTATAGATTTGTCTGTTTCGGTGTCTGATTGCTACACAGGTCTGTATGTGGTCTGAATGTGCCTCTGCTGGTGTAATGCAGAGGCAGCAGCTGTGCGAGTGTTTGAGAACGAGGGGCTGGAGGAAGCCGAGCGCGGGGAAGTTTGATGGTTATTATTAATCTCGTTCCTCCTGAGCAGGGCTGTGTTATCAGAGTGGTTTCTGTCACATGCTGTCATTTTGAGTTCATGTGTTACTATTTTGCTATTCTGTAATGGAAAGAAATCCACCCACGGCCGATGATTCCCCTCCTCCCCCTCATTATGTAATGCTTTGTCTGCAGGTTTCGCTTTTGATCAGCACCCTGATGAGGCTGATGGTGGCGATGATGATGATGATGATGATGACACCGAGCAGGTGTGAGACCGTTTTACTGAAACAGGGAGAAAACAGCTTGATGCTGGGAAGAGGCGTGAGTGCTGACTTAGTGGGACTGCAGACGGTAAGCGAGAGGGAGATCCTTTAAAGACGGCAGGGATTTAGACAATTAGCAGCGTGGATGGCTGTCCGAAAGACGGGCCGAACGGAGCAGATTAGGTGAGGAGAATTAGGTCAAAGTGATGAAGGAGTGCCAAAGGAACGACGGGGAGGGGGGGCCGGGGATGGAAACGAGGTCAGGGGAACATTGGTGTGTGGAGGGAGAAGGAAGGAGAGAGGATAAAAGAGGAGTGAGAAGAGAGAGAGGGAGAAAGAAAGCCAGATAGGAAGAAAGGAAGGCAGGAAAGGGATGAGCGTGACAGATGCGGAAGGATGGGTGTGGGTGTGTTTACATTATTAATACTGTTATTAATATTACTAATAACAGACTGACACCAACACTGTATGATGACTACACCCTCTGGGCCTGCTGGGCTTTCAGAGAAGAGCTTATGCTGATTTACACACGTCAGCTACAGCATCAGAACCACCTCCTCATATCTCTACTCACTGCCCCCTCTATCAGCTCCACTGACCATACAGGACACTCTGTAGGTGTACAGGTCCAGACTGTAGTCCATCTGTTTCTCTGTATACTGTATTACCCTGCTCTTCAATGGTCAGGACCCCCACAGGACCACCACAGAGCAGGTACTATGTGGGTGGTGGATCATTCTCAGCACTGCAGTGACACTGACGTGGTGGTGGTGTGTTAGTGTGTGTGGTGCTGGTGTGAGTGGATCAGACACAGCAGTGTCCTGACCATTAAGGAACAGGGTAATACAGGTGGACAGTCTAGAACGTCCTATATGGTCAGTGGAGCTGATAACATGGCGTGTAGATAGATTCATAATGGTGTATGTAAAATTAAAACATATATTCACCAGTAATATTAGCTTTGTATAGATAAGCCCCTCCCCCTTTTAGAATCAAAGACTTTTTAAAGTTTCAGTATGTACGTATAGCTTCATAAAGTCCATATATGTACACCAAGCACATTTCTTTATACAGCACATTATAGCTCATACATACGATGTAGAATAGAAATGATGCCATGAATTTAAACTGTAGATTAAAACTGTAAATAAAAAAAGACAGAATTAAACATTAAACTAAAAATCTAGTTCAAAATTACAGGAAAGTAGGATTAGTGCCCAATACAGAGAACAACCAATCACAGCAGAGGTCATTTACATATTTTAGTAATAAAAGACAAGCAACAATAAAACAATATGTGCTTTTTAAAAATAATAATTGAATCAAGAAATAATATTAAGTTAAATTCCTGAAGTTTTTGTCCAATCAGGACTGTTCTCTCTGTGGTATGTAGGTAGATATAGCCAACTGAGCCCTCCCATTGGTCGGGGCTTCAGGAGCTGGACAGGAACTACCAACATCATTAGGAATCTGATATAAGGAACCTGACTTTTTAAGGTGTGGGTAGAACCAACAAACCTCCCTCTTGTCTTCTAGTGTTCTAGAGGTTCTACACTGATACTGAGTGGTGGTTTGAGCAGGTTCTGGTAGGAATGTTAAACAGTGGCGGTTCAGGTTTATATCAGGACTCTCAGCTGAAGGACTTACTATAACACTGATACCCACCAGATCACATACCTGAGATGTCACAGGACTCTAGTACAACATACTGCACCACGCTGTTGAGCTATAAATAGCCGTGTTCTATGTTCTATAGTGGTACAAGTGGACCTAGAACACACTGGCACTGCGGTGCTTGGGCCCCGAAGATTGCTGCGGAATAAAAAGATAAAGGTGAACTGTACAACACCCTCTCAAGGTAAAATCCCCTTTTCCGCTCCGTCTGTCTGAAAGCTTGTTCTCGCCGTCTAGACGTCTCTGAATCACTACAACTCTGTTTACACTTCCCCTCCTTCCCTCTCCTCCACCCGCTCCCTCTCTCTCCTGGCCTTAATTAGCAGGCGTGTTTATAGATCTGCAGGATTTGAGAGGTGAAATCCCTTCGTCTGTCAGACGGCTCTGCGCTCAAATCTTTAATGGGGGAAGGGGTGATGGGTCTCAGAGGGTCTCAGACCAGAACCCACCTGTTACGGCCACCCCGGGACCCCGAGCCTGAGCTTATACCCCCCCCCACCCCGCCTCTAGCGTGTTTTTTAATTAGCTAGCTGGGGCTTTTGGAGGGTGTGGCGGGTCTGTGTGGAGGCGGGGGGTGGGTGTGTTTGTGGGGGAGTTTGTTTTGAATAACTTGAGCCACACGAGCGAGCCGAGACTCATCAGCAGGTTGGGATTTATGGAATGCTGATGATTTATGGCTCACCTCTATGAGTAATTAAATGATCGTGAAAGTAAAAGTGATTTATTCCAATATTTAGTCTCACTAACGCATAATTAAGCCGGCGTTTTTACACTGATGCTGTCATCACGCGTCAGTAGGGGAGATGGAGCTGCTCCTCCCAGTCACGCCATTTGTGTGTGTGTTTTTACGGCCTCACACTTTCAGTTGTGTTTCTCCTCTCTGTCACTCACACCTCCAGCCCTTCTGTCAAATCTGTCATTTAGAGAAATCGCAGCGGCTGCAACGCCTGTGTCACAGAACGCAGGCGCTGAGCATTGTCAGAGAAGCCCCGTGACACTGCAGTGTGCATGTGCAGTCACAATGAGAAGTCAGTGTCATGTTTCTGACAGAGCAGAAAATAAAATATGAATAAATAAATAAATTTAATAAATAAATCTACTTATCAGCGTTTCTATTGGTCCGTGCATCATGAATTATTCATGTGCGTGTAAATAGTAAAACTTCAAAGGTTTTGGCCCACAGTGAGAGAATATTATAAAGGTCCAGGAATATTTAATATGCTGCTCAGAAATGAATTCTGTCTCACTGTATGGTATGGAATGGTGTCAGTTCACATCATGCTGCATCATATATAATTAAAGCAGACCATGTTGTATATCGTAGTGTTGAATTTGTTAAGAATTGTATATGATTCTATAACACTGTACCGTATTGTATCACAGTATGTTGTATCATGGTACATGGTATAGTATATTGAATCATACCGTCGCCGTCCAATGAAAAACATCTATCTCCATTTTTGTCCATTTTGACTTTTATGCATCATTTGAAAACAGACACTTCCGTTTACACTTGGTGAGATTTGCATGACGAACGGACCAACTGAAATGGCCCAGAAGTGCTCGGAAGGATGTCTGGTTCCATTGACTTACATTAAAATGGAGTGAGGTGTTTGGCCTCTCCTGTAAAGTTGCCATTTTGGAGATACTTGTTTTTCTTTGGACAGCGACGATATGTTTTTGTATCATATTGTATTACACTGTACTGAATTATTTTTAGTTTTCATGTATTTTATCATATTATATAGTATCACGTCAGATTGTACATTGTTACGTAGTCATATGGTGTCATATCCTATTGTATTAATTTATATCATAGTGCATCATGGTTTGTATTGTGTAATATTGCATCGTATTGCATCATGCTGCATCATTTTGTATTGTGGTATTTACTCATATATTATTATAGGGTCTGTAAAGTATTGTATGATATTGTATCATATCACGTTGTATCATATCCATCATACTGTAGTGTATTGTATTGTATTGTATCGCACCGCATTGTAATGTATTGTATTATATCATATAGTATCTTATTGTATCATATTGTATAGTATCATATAGTATGGTATTGTATAGTATCATACCGTATTGTATCATTTTGTATAGTATCGAATCGTATTGTATCATATTACATGGTACCATATCGTAGCATACCCGTATTGTATCATATCATATTGTGTCGTACTGTAACATATTGTGACATAGTGTATGATACTTTATTCAATAGAATTCCAAAGAAAGATTTGAATGCACTGAAGAGGTTACCAGAATAATGCAGAAGTTCTGCACCGGAGCTCATGCCAAAAGAGTTAGTTCAAGAAAGCATGGTATGTATTTTAACAGCTTAAAATGTCTGTTTTTATTCTTTTATTCATTTCCCATTCCACCTTAAATAGTACAGCAGCTACATTGTGTTGAATGCAGTCCTTGCTGCGGTGTTTAGGGTGGGAGAGGAAATTCAGTACTGTTATATGGTATTGTATCATATCATACCGTATTGTATCGTCTCATACCGTATTGTATCATATCATACCGTATTGTATCGCACCATACCGTATTGTATTGTATCATACCGTATTGTATTGTATCATACCGTATTGTATCGTATCATACCGTATCGTATCAGATCATACCGTATTGTATCGTATCATACCGTATTGTATCGTCTCATACCGTACTGTATCGCATCATAACATATTGTATCATATCATGCCGTATTGTATCATATCATACCATATTCTATCATATCATACCGTATTCTATCATATCATACCGTATTGTATCATATCATACCGTATTGTATCATATCATACCGTATTGTATTGTATCATACCGTATTGTATCGTATCATACCGTATTGTATCGTATCATACCGTATTGTATCAGATCATACCGTATTGTATTGTATGATACCATATTGTATCATATCATATCGTATTGTATCGTATCATACCGTATTGTATCAGATCATACCGTATTGTATCATCTCATACCGTACTGTATCGCATCATAACATATTGTATCATATCATACCGTATTGTATCATATCATACCATATCGTATCGTATCATACCGTATTGTATCGTATCATACCATATTGTGTCATATCATACCACATAGTATCATATCACATCGTACTGTATAGTATTGTAGAATATTGTATCATATTGTGTCATAACATAGTGTACTCTATTGTAACATATCAACCTTTATTACCTTATATCACGTTATATCATATCGCATCATTCTGTGGTGTATTGTATCATATTGTATTGCACCATATTGTATCGTATGGCATTGTATCATATCGTAGCTTATCGTATCATATTGTATAGTACCGTATTGTATCATATTACATTGAATCATATCATATCATATCATATATCATATCATATCATATATCATATCATATCATATCATATCATATCCTACTGAACTGTATTACACCATATTGTATGGTATTGTATCATATTGTACTGAACAGTGTTATATCATATTGTATAGTCTCGCATCACAATGTATCATATCATAGCGTGCTGTACAGTATTGTATCATATTGTATAGTATCATATCGTACTGTATTGTATTGTGACATATTTTGTCATAACATAGCATACTCTATTGTATCTATTGTATCGCCCTTTATTACATTGTATCTTATCATATCATATTGTATCATATTGCATTGTATAGTACCGTATCATATTGTATTGTCTTGTGACATGGTGTATTGTTTCATATTGTACTGTGACTTTTAATCATATCATATTGTACTAAATTGCATTGTATCATACTGTATAGCGTTACATGCTGTTGTATTATTACTGAATCTCATCTTAGTGTATTGCATTGAATCATATGGTTCTGTATTGTATTATGCTGTATTGTATTGTACACAGTAACAAGTGCATTGTGTTGCATCCCAATAAATTATACCGTAGTGCATCCCGGATTGAACTGTAGCGCATTGTATTGGATTAATATCATGTGGTATCTAACTGCCTTGCAATGTGTTGTCTTGATTGTTTTGTTTTAGATCGTATCAAAATCTATAAATGGCTTTAAAATTCAAGAGCAGCTTCGGCAAATCGAGACCATCCACCACACATATTGTTTTTAGTTTCTCAGATCACGCATCCTCTTCCGAAGCGACCGGTGAGCGTGAGGTCACCCACCACGGTTGCTCTGAGCGCTCCAGGCTGGACGCGGTGAGATATTTTGAGCTGATGAGAGATGGTACAGATACGATCCTCCGAGTGGACTTCCTCTTTTCTAATTTAGAGAAACGGAGGTGTGAACTCTGTGGCGGCTGCACCGAGCTGCTCTGCGCATCCTCTCTCGCCAACGCTGGGCATCGCAGACTGTGAGAAAGTGCAAACTCTCACTTGGTGGAGGAGCAGCCCATTTATATGATCTCCTTCGTGTGTCAATGAATGCTTTAACTGCCCTCAACAGATTTGGAGTCTGTTGTGCAGTGAGGTTGATTGTATCGGCCTAATGTAGTATGATGTGCCCGATAAAGGACCTTTGGTGCTCTGCTGTTTTGCACAGTGTGATCTCAGTACATACTATCTTCCTGTAAACTGTAGACCATGGCAGCCCAAAGTGTGGCCCCCCGGGCTAAATTCGGCCCATTGGGAGGTTTGAGTTGTCCCTGTTCTGGGTTTCCGGGCCCCAGCCAAGCATGAGCATTAAATCGTTTATCTGCTGGTGTACATTAGTCATAGAACTTCACCTCTGCCCCTGGCCCTGGTTTGTTTTTACGTGCTTGGTGGTGTGAATTTGGCTGCCAGTCTTGCATAATATACTTTTTCTTCTTCTTCTTTTGGTTCAGCAGATGTTGCAATGGGTTGGAACATGCCCCCAAGCCTGAAAATCGTCTGAGCTTCTTCACACGGCAGTCCTTCGCCGCATCAGGCCAATTTAACTGACTTGAATGCTCCTTTAAACAGTAGAATTCCAAAGAAAGATTTGAACGCATTGACAGAGCTACCAGCATAATGTGGAAGTCCAACCAGTGGGATGTTAGGAATGTAAGAACGCCAACAGCAGCTTTGCACCGGAGCTCATGCCAAAACAATCAGATCAAGGAAGCATGGAATATATTTTAGAAGCTTCGAATGTCTGTTTTCACTCTATGATTCATTTCCCATTCCACCTTAAACGGTGCAGCAGTTACATTGGGAATGTAGTCCTTGCTGCCGGTGTTTAAGGTGGAGGAGGAACAGGTCAGAACATGTTCATGCAAATTGTTGTTAGCTTAGCACCAGCAGCCAAATTTAGCAGGATGATTGATGTGGTTTGTTGTACTGATGTTGTTTATGTTTTTGACCTGAGCTGAAGGCCTAGCTCTCATAGTTGGGGTTCTCCGCTGGTGACTGTGGAACTATCAGCCCAAATGATTGACAAACTGAGAATGGCGAGCGCTGAGCTAAAAGCAGAGCAAGGTTTTATTAACAGGTTAGTTAATATAACCAAAGGCACAGGCAAAGTCATAACCGGAAGGGCAAGCAAGAGTCGAGAACCAGGCAGATAACAAGCCAGCAACCAAAAGTAAAGAAAGAACCTGAAAGAGATATCCGGAAAATACAAAGCTGAGTCAAACCAGGAGAGCAAACAGAAAACACAAAGGCCAGAACACTTGGTAATGCAACATGAGGTGGCAGAACTTCACCATGGGTGTGTGGAAACCCGGGGGTATACAAGCAAACAGACTACATTACAAACAGGTGTGTGTGGGTGGTGCTAAACGAACGAGGAAACAGGAAGTGGTTGGGTGATGGCGGACATGTGACGATGAGGTCATCGGGCGGTGGATTCTGGGAGATGTTGGAGTTTGGGAGATCGGAGGGAGAGAGGAAGCCCGATGTGACATAAGCCTTCAGGTATTAGCATAAGCCTAGCATTAGCATTTGTGCTTACTGACGTTTGTGCTTCCTGCTACTTGTTGGAAAAATGGAAAGCACAGATGGCATGAGCACACCACTCGGTCCAAAAGTCCAAAGAGCTTCCCTCGATCCACAGCAGTATTCCAGAACAGTGGATAACATGAAAGGGGAGCTGATGTTCAGTGGTGATGCTTGTGTGTTTGGGTTCTACTAGAACAGATTTACTTACCATCTCTATTCACTCTCCGTCAGAAAAGCCCTGTTAGAGTCCTGTGTCTTTAAGCTCCGCCTCCCCACGAGTCCAATGTGCTCTAATTGGTCAGCCTGCTCACTCGGTTCTAACTGGTTAGCCACCAGAGCTGTATCCTGCTTAAAGTTCCGTCCCTCTGTGTTTGTTCCTGCAATGGTGTTGGTTCTGCTGTAACAGTTTGATCCGGAGTCCAATCCGAAAGGCCTGGTAGAAGGAGCTAATAGATCCACCTTCAGGCTGGAGCAGACTGGTTACTGGTTTAGCTCTCTGTGTGAGGGAGTGTTGAGCTTGCTGGTAGGCGGGCAATAATGACTGTTACGGGATGATGTCACCATGCAACAGACAAAAGGGCCGGAATTCCGGCTAGGCATTTCAGGCATTCGGGAAGAGTAGTTTCTGTGGAAGTTAGAACTTTGCAGAACATTTAGAAGCACTATAGGCTTCGACCACACTAAACCAGAGAGGGGAAAACTGGAAAAGCAGATTAAGTCCTATTTCAGACACTGACGCCATAGTTAAAATGTAGAAACCGCTCTAATCGGGTTAAACGTTGTGCTCAGCCAAGCTACACGAATAGGTTCCACTTTGAAACTGAAGATGGAAAATTTCCAGCCCAGCTGGGAAAGTTTAAAACACATCAGATCACCAACAATACACAAAGGCCAACACGCAAAACCCCTGATGTAAAACCACAGCTCGTATGCACACACAGGGTTTTTTGTCAATATGGTCGAGTAGACGGGGGGAGGTGTTTCATGTTTCACTGAGCATGATAAAAAAAACGCTGGTTGTTTATTTTAATCACAAACAAAAATAATTTTCTGAATGAAGGAGAAAACACATTATTCTCTCCAGCCCATATGGTCCATATGCACTCAGCATAAAAGAAATAACTGCACGCAGAATGCGGTTCTGTTGGTAGGTAACCAGGATCAATAACTGATGATAAGTTTAGACTGATATGATCAAAATTTATTGAGCTACACATACAGAAGTCTGTCTCTCAGTATGGCGTCGGGCCGCCGTGTCTGCTAACCCAACACGCCAGACGTCTCGGTATGGAGCTGTAGAGGTTCCTAATGGTGTCCTGTGATAATCCATCCCATGCAGCTTGAACATCCTCACACAGTTCCTGCAGATGGTGCGGTAGGAGTGGAGGTGGAGGGACACCAGGTCTTCTGGACGTGTGACAACAAACCGTTCATCTTGGTGCTGACCACGGTGCCTCCACACACGGATTCGTTGGGCGTCTCCACCAAGACTAAAGCGGGACTCGTCACTGAAGATGACCCGCTGCCATTCTGAGTCACTCCATGACAGTCTGGTACGACGCCACTGCAGTCTTTGGTGACGGTGACGTGGTGTTAAGGACAGTCGTGGTAACGGTCTGTGTACATGTAGTCCTGCGTGGTGCAGCCGTCTGCTAATGGCAGGATGACTCATGGAGGACATCACTGCTCACTTTAGCCCTGCCCGTTTAAGCTAAGGATTGTTTTTCTATCAATGCTTTGTGAATGAGGCACGATACAGGGCAGCCAATCACAGCAGAGCTCATTTACATACATTACTTTTCAAGGCACAGTGATAATAAAACAAGAATCAAGTGTTGAAGAAAGGTTGGAAAAGGGTCATAATTGAAAGCACAATGGGCTGGTTGATTGATTAAGGCACTTTTAACTTCATGGCAATCTGGGAGGAGCCTGAGAAAGCTCCGCCCACACCTACAAACAAAACTAGTGAAATGTGCACCAACATATTACACAAAACCCAGCAACTTCCGAACGGCTTCAGAGGTTTTCCTGATGCCGATGTGGAAACGCATCAAAGTGAATGCCGCTAATTACGTTGGGAAAACCGGGAATGTTCCTTAAGCATTGTACGAGCGGCAGCGGAATGGGAATCGCTCTGTTTGATCTGTTCGGGCAGTTGTTTGTCGGCGAGGGTGCAGATGTGGGACGTAGCGCTGCCAGATAATGTGCATTGTTTTATTGTCGTCTTTAATCCACTTTAAAGGATGAGGTGCGTAAGCCCCATCCACAGGGACCACCAATGCCATCCAGATGTTTCCTCCATGTTACATCACTAGAAGCTCCCCCTACGGCCAATCAGAGCAGGGCCTGGCCTTGGCCTGCTGCACTATTGGCTGGTAAGATGCTTTTGTCCTTCAGGATGGCTTTGGAGACTTAAAGAAAATTGAATTAGGAAGAAGGCAAGGGGAGGAGCCAAAACAGGAAAACAATACCGAGTCTCGAGGCAGAAGGGGTTGGGGGTGGGGGGTGGTGGTGGTCAGCGCTTGTTTGTTTTTCAGACCTTGAGGAAGTGGGCAGCGCCTGCAGGCCAGCGAGTGGGTTGTTTTTGAACTAGGAGTAAACACCAGATTATCATGTCTGGATTAAGATGGTACGTGGTGTTTGCGCTCTTGGAGAAAATGCATGCCAGTCTTTAGAAACCGCTTATACTCCAACGGCGCGTTCAGACTCCACCTCAAAGACGACGACAACAACAACAACAACAACAACAACAACAACAACAACGCTGTTTGTGTTTGTGGTGGCTGAGAGATGAGAAAGTGCTGTTTACTTATTGAAGTGTATTAAAGTCCGTAAAGGTCAGACTGAAGCAGAACAGATGAATTTCCCAAACCTCTCTCCACACGTGATATAAACAACTTCACGAAGGTTATTACATTTTTAAACTTTCATATTTTTCCGGTTTTCTTATTGGTTGTATTTGTACAGGCGGTTCAGATCTTTAAGCCGTGCCGGGCCTGATCCAGATTCCTCTCCTCACTCCCGTAATCTGAGAGAGTGACTCTGTCAGTTTTCCTTGTTTTCCATAATTACCGTATGATGAATGTAATAAGCCTCTGAATCTGGGCATTTATCTTATTATATCAGCTTCGGAATCCTCCTGGAACTCTGGCTCATTACAGGGAGATTAGTCTCTGTCATTCCCACTCCCATGCCAGGATGCCTGCTACTGAATTGCAGAAGACTTCACAGCACCACGTCACACACCAACAACTATGGATCTTTAGCAGCTATAAGAAGCTAGCTCGGTATTCCCGGCATGGACATCCTGGCAGAGGCTGGGAAGAGACGGAAAGACATGTTGTCAACGGAAGAGAGAAGTGACCAAGTGGGAGACCGGACAGAGTAAATCTGGGACTGACTTTTACTGGTTGGTGAGAGCTAAAACAGATAAAGGATGTGAAACAGTGTCATGGCTAACGGGAAACACCCACAGTACCCACAGAGTGTTCATCCCCGATAATGGTGTTTCTCCTGCACTGATATCTCCTGCACTGGTATCTCCTGCACTGGTATCTCCTGCACTGGTATCTCCTGCACTGGTATCTACTGCACTGATATCTCTTGCACTGATATCTACTCCACTGATTTCACCTTAACTGATATCTACTCCACTGATATCTACTGCACTAATATCTACTCCACTGATATCTACTCCATTGGTATCTCTTGCACTGATATCTCCTGCACTGGTATCTACTGCACTGATATCTCTTGCACTGATATCTACTCCACAGATATCTACTCCACACATATCTACTGCACTGATATGTACTCCACTGATATCCCCTGCACTGATATCTACTCCACTGATTTCTCCTTAACTGATATCTACTCCACTGATATCTCTTGCACTGATATCTACTCCACTGGTATCTCTTGCACTGATATCTTCTGCACTGGTATCTACTGCACTGATATCTCTTGCACTGATATCTACTCCACTGATATCTCCTGCACTGATATCTACTCCACTGATATCTCCTGCACTGACATCTACTGCACTGATATGTCTTGCACTGATATCCACTCCACTGATATCTCCTGCACTGATGTCTACTCCACTGATATCTCCTGCACTGATATCTGCTCCACTGATATCTCTTGCACTGATATCTACTCCACTGATATATCTTGCACTGATATCGCCTGAACCGACATCTACTGCACTGCTATCTCCTGCACTGATATCTACCCCACTGATATCTCCTGCACTGATATCTACCCCACTGATATCTCCTGCACTGATATCTACCCCACTGATATCCACTCCACTGATATCTCCTGCACTGATATCTACTCCACTGATATCTCTTGCACTGATATCTACTCCACTGATATCTACTCCACTGATATCTCTTGCACTGGTATTTCTTGTACTGATATCTACTCCACTGATATCTCCTGCACTGGTATCTCCTGCACTGGTATTTCTTGTACTGATATCTACTGCACTGGTTTCTACCACACACACTGTGTTCAATTGTGAAAGAAATCAGCTCCTACACACGTACCGTATTTGATTTTTCTGAGGTCCACTTTTAACATTGATGCTTGTTTATCTACAAAATGTTTACATGACCAGACCCCCCGGACATAACATATTACATCAGACCTCTATCTGTCTACATTTATGCCATTTATCCGATGCTCTTGTCCAGAGCGACTTACATGTTACAAGTAATTCGTTTTTACAGGTAGGCCAGAACAACGTTAGGCGTCTTGCCCAAGGACTCTTATTGCTACCTAGACTGGGATTCGAACCCCTGTCTCTCACATGGGGTGCTAGCTCTCTGGTGGGAAGTAGTGTTAACCGCTGAGCCACACCAACCACTATCTATCTCTCTGTCACTTTATTATCCGCATCAAAACAACAGCAGCAGAAGAACATCTGAGCATGTGTGTCTGACAAGGCGCGCTGAAGAGGCCGAGGCCAGTGGAAAACAGGCTGAGCACTTCTGGTGATTGAATAATGTAATCATATTTGAGGCGGAGATAATCTGCGGTTAAAGGGATCTGGATGCGCCTTAAGCTGAGCAGTGACAGTAAACAAAATAGCTTAGAGCATCAGCACAGTGATCACGTCCCCCGCTGTCCCCCTTCTCCGGGAAGACCAATCCTGGGGCCTGTGGGCGGGGCTATGGCGTCAGCAGCCGGGGTTCCTGACAGGCCCGTGTTAATCTTCCCTAGGCAGCAGGCTGCTGCTCCCAGAGTCTGATAAGAAAGAGAGAGTGAAAGGACAGGAACGAGAAGGTAAAGAGGAAACTGCATCCAGGAAGTCATGTGATCTTTCTGATGTATTTGTTTGTTGTTTGGCTTGTTTGGAGTGAAACTCCCTCATGACTCAGCACGTTCTTTTGGCAGAAAGTCCTCTTTTCTCTTACACAGTTTCATAATCTTTAATTCATGTGTAATAGCACAAAGTGACACAACAGTCACAGCAGCTACACAGTCAGATAACCAGCTCCCAGTCAGGAACCCCTGCAGATCCTCCAGGAAGGCCTGAGGATTTCTGTGAGCTCTATGGTGTGTAGGTAGCTATAGCTGACCGAGCTCTCTCATTGGTCAGGACTTCAGAAGCTGGACTGAAGGTCTTACACAGTGCATTAACTACCAGCAACGTTAGGAACGCTCTGATCAACAATAGGACTGAGGCCAACACATAGAGGTTCTAGATAACTGGGTGTGAGTATGGTGTAACCCAGGTCTTGTATGGGTGACTAAAAGACACTTCCTGCTACAAAAGCAGGAACAATTCAAAGTAAATAGTTTGATTATTACATCAGACGGTGTTAATAGCCAATAAAACGACAAGGAAGTGTGGCCTAGTTACTCGGCCATGCGCTAGGCTAAGCTAATTTAGTGCTGCTAAATGCAGGATGTTTGTTGTTTAAGATAATACAATATGTAAAAGTACAAAGAAATGGATATTGCCTGAAGCAATGTATATATATATTTATATATATACATTTTTTTTGGTACGGCTGAGTCTGTCAAGAACTTTCTTCCATGTTCCATGAGCGGATGCTAGATGGCGAGCCAAGCCCATGAGTAAAGGAACCATCAACAAAATTCGGAGCCTGAGAATCCTTCTGCTGGACTTTGCTATTTACATTTACGGTATTTAGCTGGCGCTCTTATCCAGAGCGACTTACAAGGGTATTCAAACTACAGGTGGGCCAATGTAGTGTTGGGAGTCTTGCCCAAGGACTCTTACTGGTGTAGCTCAGCATAGTCACCCAGACCAGGATTCGAACCCCTGTCTTCCACATGTGGTGGTGGCTCCCTGGTATTATCCACTGAGCTACACCAACTGTCCACAGAGCGGTAGGACGAACTTCTGCTATTTATGTGACTTGATCCAAAGGGACTTTAACGTAAATAATTTCTATCTGTCTTTGCAGATAAATTGTAATGTGATAAGAGAATGCTGATAGTGAGCTCTGGTTAATTCTGTTTTGTCATTCTTTGATTTACTGGTGTTTTCTGGTTAACATTTGGTTTTGGTTTCTCAATTCATAACTGTGAGGGTTTTTTTTTTCTGTTAAATAACTATAAAGGTGATTGAATTTACAAAACATCTAAGCAGCAAAAATAAGCAATAATTAGCATGAACTAAATAGGAAATAAAACTCTAACTGAAAGTACACAGTAAAGCCATAATACTTACCTGAGGACTGTGTCAACAAAACCCTAAATTAAATAACACTCAATAACGGATTTCAGTAATACAAAAACAAACAAGGGAACTAAAAGAGAAATACTTTTGAGATTTGTTTACGTTTTATTTTATATTTTGGGAATACTCACCTGAATACCTACCTGTGGGTAGGTTGATTACTGTTCTTTGAAGTACATTGTACATTTATCTTATTTATTTTACAGAAGGTGATATTTTGATAAAGTTGGGAGACTTGTTTCATATTCGTTTATACTTTATTTTCTTTAATACAAATTCCTGAGTTTATTGCATCCCTGGTCTCGACTCTATCATGTCTTTTGCTCCGTGAGCGAACCTAACTGGTCCATTGGTTAAATATACTGTATTAGTGTTTAGTTCACCACACACGTGTTACAATGGGGACATGTCAAAAAGTTAGAGCTTTGCTTTTAGCTAAGCGCTAACATGTTACTCCTAGAATCCCACAGGAGCGCTAGCAGGAGTTAGCATTATTGTAGAGGTGGGAATTTTACAGGCTGATTGCATGCACCTGCAGCCAAAACTCCGAGCTCAGTAATCCAGGTCGGAAAACCACCATGCCGGCATTTATCCGACATTTACTGAACACGTCGGGCCCGGGAACGTCCCCTGGTGACTCCTCAAACAGTCCTCTGATTGACTCTGACTCTGACTCTAACACTGATAGCCAAAAACAGCTAAGAGGTCCAGTCAGAATGAAGAGAACAGCACTACTAGACATTCTAACAGGTGAATGTCAATTCACTCATCCATCACAGGTTATCCACCTGGATCACTGGAGCCTATCCCAGTGCTCAATGTGCAGAAGGTAGAACGCCCTGGACAAGCCACGGGTCCATCACAGGGCAGACACACAAACATATACTCACACCTGGGGGCTGAATGACCCCCTTTCACTCAGTGAGCACCGGGATGGGCACCAGTTTGCCTGACGGCATGGGACTCAGGACACCCCAGCTGGGAATCAGACCCAGAGCTGTCATGCTGAGGCTCTCAGGACACCAGACCATCAGTAACAGCCGAGAAGTAGGGGCTCCAGAACATTACAGCCTAGCAGCTGTGACTGTCTCATGGAATACCTTAGAACTGTAACTGTAACCAGTTCTGCCCCCCAGGGTTCTAAGAGGTTCTAAATGGTTTGCTCCTTGGTGTGTGGTTTGCAGTTCCTCTGCTGTAGCTGTTCATTCACTCGTATTAATGATTAAAGCAATAGATGAGCAAATCACAGCGGTGACGTTATCCATCTCAGCATGCACCAGCTATTGCTTAATTACCCCACACCCGGTTCCTGTAGCATGGTGAGGCACGTCCTGCTGGTGAGAGAGGGGAGGCGGGGGGGCTTCCTCTGTCCCACTGGGTTTTTTGGATCTCATGACAGAGCCCAGTCACAGTCATCGTTACTCAACACCATGCCTGACATGTCAGGTGCTATTTCAGTATCGCTTTGACCCAAAATGTCCAGCCCACTCAGAACAAGTCTCAGCATGCTGGATCAGTTCTGGGTGGAAACACATGTATGCACATGTGTGTGTGTGTGTGTGTGTGTGTGTGTGTGTGTGTGTGTGTGTGTGTATTTACACCACATGACCAAAAGCACTTCTGCTTGCTAGTTAGTCTCAGTGCCAGATTAAAGGGATCGGTGCCGGAGTACCGACAGGCCCACTGGGGCCTGTGCCCACACGGTGCCCACAAGGCTGGAGGTGTGTGATATATAAGGGCCTGTCTATGTAAACACTGGCACTGGATGACTGAGCAGCTCTGGTAAATGTTCAGAAAAGAGGAAACGCTACCTGATTCAGGGCTGTTGAGTGTTGACTCACGGGACCTTGTTGTTGCCAATCAGATGGGATGTTCCACGTGTGCAGTGCTACTTCTGTTTGGGCGTTATGACTCAACCTCTGGCTTTGTTTTGGAAGAATTTCCACATAAGGATCCCGCATCTCCACTCAAGGGTTTCCATTCTGGGGGTCTGTTTACTTTAGCTCCACCACAGTTCAGAGTCTGACTGTCTACTCCACTACCTTATGGACAAACCTGTCCTCCCTTTTGGCTTATGTGAGCATACAAATGTCAAAGCGGGCCCAGCATAACATTAAGATACAGCACAAACGGGGCCCACCAATCAGGATACAACATGAAGCAAGCCTACCAATCAGGGTCCAGCAGTCACTCTGCTTTGAGCTGCTGGACAGAGCTTGGTTCTAGCTAATGGAACCTGTTCTCCTTCAGTGTTCTGTGCTGATGATGATGTAAACAGACATTCTGTGTTAGACTAATGAATGAGCTTCTATTAGAGACTGGTGGACTGAGAGACACTAGAGTCTCTTCACCTACACTGAGCTGATGAAGAGTCCTGTTCCAGAAATGATAATAGGACATTAGAGCCGTAATAAACCATACTCCTGTTACTCTCCATACTTAAGTACATCTGAAGGTGCATACTTTAGTCCTGTTACTCTCCATACTTAAGTACATCTGAAGGTACATACTTTAATACTGTTACTCTCCATACTTAAGTACATCTGAAGGTACATACTTTAGTACTGTTACTCTCCATACTTAAGTACATCTGAAGGTACATACTTTAGTACTGTTACTCTCCATACTTAAGTACATCTGAAGGTACATACTTTAGTACTGTTACTCTCCATACTTAAGTACATCTGAAGGTACATACTTTAGTACTGTTACTCTCCATACTTAAGTACATCTGAAGGTACACGCTTTAGTCCTGTTACGCTCCATACTTAAGTACATCTGAAGGTACATACTTTAGTACTGTTACTCTCCTTACTTAAGTACATCTGAAGGTACATACTCTAGTACTGTTACTCTCCATACTTAAGTACATCTGAAGGTACATACTTTAGTACTGTTACTCTCCATACTTAAGTACATCTGAAGGTACATACTTTAGTACTGTTACTCTCCATACTTAAGTACATCTGCAGGTACATACTTTAGTACTGTTACTCTCCATACTTAAGTACATCTGAAGGTACATACTTTAGTACTGTTACTCTCCATACTTAAGTACATCTGAAGGTACGTACTTTAGTACTGCTACTCTCCATACTTAAGTACATCTGAAGGTACATACTTTAGTACTGTTACTCTCCATACTTAAGTACATCTGAAGGGACATACTTTAGTACTGTTACTCTCCATACTTAAGTACAACTGCAGGTACATACTTTAGTACTGTTACTCTCCATACTTAAGTACATCTGAAGGTACGTACTTTAGTACTGTTACGCTCCATACTTAAGTACATCTGAAGGGTACATACTCTAGTACTGTTACTCTCCATACTTAAGTACATCTGAAGGTACATACTTTAGTACTGTTACTCTCCATACTTAAGTACATCTGAAGGTACATACTTTAGTACTGTTACTCTCCATACTTAAGTACATCTGCAGGTACACACTTTAGTCCTGTTACTCTCCATACTTAAGTACATCTGAAGGTACATACTTTAGTACTGTTACTCTCCATACTTAAGTACATCTGCAGGTACATACTTTAGTACTGCTACTCTCCATACTTAAGTACATCTGAAGGTACATACTTTAGTACTGTTACTCTCCATACTTAAGTACATCTGAAGGTACATACTTTAGTACTGTTACTCTCCATACTTAAGTACATCTGAAGGTACATACTTTAG
>JAMWET010004667.1:47500-52500 GCA_024036415.1 Prochilodus magdalenae
AAAAGCAGCACAGGCCGCAGCGCAAACTAGCATGAGTGGGGTACATAGGGTGGGGTTTACCATGATATGGGCTCTTTAATAAACTGGATTAAGGCGGATTACCGTTATCTGTAGGCACAGATGGTATTTGATTAGTAGGAACTGCAAGGCCGCCACACCCATCTATAATTCAGGTGCATTAGCTGCAGTTAGCAGTTACGCTAGGCTAACTAACGCCATGAGCGCCTCTGTTCCAGCCGGTTAGTAGCTCCGCTGAAATGTAGACTGATACACGCTCTCTGCTGTCCGTGACGGGCGGTCCTCAGCTGCTTAGGAGAGAAGTGGTGCAGGGGGCGGAGCCACAGCCTTGTTACCAGGTTATAAACAGAGATAAGGAATTGGCCCAGTTGGGCCGGAAGCAGTCTGGGGATCACCTTTCCCTCATTCTTAACGTTCTAATCTCACCGGGCCGGCAGAGAAAGAGAGAGTGAGGCGCATTAGCCCAAAGAACCTACTGACCTGAATGAAGCAATTAGCATCAGACCAGCTGAACACTTAGCTTCCAAATCCAGAGCGTCCAAACAGGACAAGGAAGAGTTGAGATCTAAAACCAGCGTGTGTGTCAGTAGGTCAGTGTGTGTGTGTGTGTGAGTGTGTGAGTGTGTGTGTGTGTGTGTGTGTGTGTGTGTGTGTGTGTGTGTGTGTGTGCGTGTGAGGAATCAGAACAACACTTGTCAACAGTTGACACACTTAACACATCAACACTCTCTCTCTCCCTCCCACTCCCCCACCTCTCTATGTCTCTCTCTCTCTCCCTTACTCTCTTGTTTTCTCCCCCCTCAGTCTCTCATCTTCTCTCTCTTTCTTTCTCTCCCCTCCCTCTCCCCCGTCAGTCTCTCTCCCTCTCTCTCTCTCTCTCCCTTCCTCTCTCTCTCCCTCTCTCCCCTCAGTCTCTCTGTTTCTCTCTCTCTCCCCTCACTCTCTTTCTCTCCCTCCCTCCACCCTCACCTCTTTATGTCTCTCTCTCTCTCCCTTACTCTCTTGTTTTCTCCCCCCTCAGTCTCTCTTTCTCCCTCTCCATCTCTCTCTCCCTCTCCCCCTCAGTCTCTCATCTTCTCTCTCTCTCTCTCCCCTCCCTCCCCACCCCACCTCAGTCTTTCTCCCTCTGTCTCTCTCTCCCCCTCAGACTCTCTCTCTCTCTCTCTCTCTCTCTCTCTCTCTCTCTCCTCTCCCTCTCTCCCCTCAGTCTCTCTCTTTCTCTCTCTCCCTCCACCCTCACCTCTTTATGTCTCTCTCTCTCAACTTCTCTCTCTCTCTCCCTTACTCTCTCTTTCTCTCCCCCACTCAGTCTCTCTCCCTTTGTCTCTCCCTCTCCCCCTCAGTCTCTCTTCCTCTCTCTCTCTCTCTCTCTCTCTCTCTCTCTCTCTCTCTCTCTCTCTCTCTCTCTCTCTCTCTCTCTCTCTCTCTCTCTCTCTCTCTCTCTCTCTCTCTCTCTCTCTCTCTCTCCCTCTCTCTCTCTCTCTCTCTCTCCTCCCTCAGTCTCTCTCTGTTCTTCTTCTCAACTGGTCCTCCACTGTTCCCTGAGAACGCTCTGCTAGCTTCTCCTGCTTTGTGGGCCTCAGTTACTATGATGGTCAGGGTGCTGGGCAGCTGCTTAGAGGAGCCCATGGCTGCTGTGCTGGGAGGAGGTGCGAGGAGTCAGACTGGTTCTGAGATCTGGGTGAGAGCCGTCTGGGAGCTGAGATCTCCTAGGGTGCCCAGACGGTTGCATGCCGCAGTACAGATAGATAGACTGATATGGCTAGACTGGACCAAACGTTCCTCTCTGCTTGGCCTTTTCACACATACTCATCACTCTGTCATTTTTTCTCTCTTTGCTGTGGTTTTCTGTTCTTCCTTCCTCCTCTCTCTCTCTCTCTCTCTCTCTCTTTCACCTTCCTTCCTTTTTTTCTCTATCTCTTTCTTGTCTTCCTTCCTTCTTTCTCTTCTTTCTCTAAGACTGCCTCTCGGTGCCTGCCACCATTTCTCCTCCCCCTCCTCACGCATGGTCAGATATTTATTCTTTCTATCTGTGGCTTTGTTCCTCTCTCTGTTCTTTTTTGGACTGTTGTGCAGAAAGGTGTGAAAACGCAGTCGTATAAACACTCTCGCTCTCACGCGCACTCTCAGGGCTCTACACGCCATGTAGTTCAGAGAGAGAGAGAGAAAAACACAAAGCACATCCTCACACTTTCACCAGGCAGCCAGAGAAGAGCTCTCAGCTCACTGTTTCTATTCATCTCACCCACTGAACCATCTCCTGGCTCCCTCTCGGCCTCCTCACCGCAGAGATGAGTGATACGTTCCTAAACCCACTCAGAGCTCTGCTACTGTTCTCTCTCAGAGGGTCTCAGACTGTCTACCCCGTGCTAAGACACGGTGGTGGTGTGTATGGGGTCTGAGCGACCTGCCAACAGAACCAGACCACACCACGGCATCTAGAGGTGAAGGATCTGCTAACTGAACCCACACTGAGAGCCTTCACATCTATCAGCCAGGCTGAGGCTGTTTTGGTAGGCCGAGATCTCGTTGCTAGATCTCTCTCTTCCCCTTTCTCTCTCTCTTTTCTCTTTTCCTTTTCTGACTCACACTCTCTCTTTCATGCAAACGACCGTAAAAATACTTCCTCTGAAGACGTCACATCTACCGGCACGCTCACATGGGCCTTGCGCCTATGCAAAGCAGGTTTCCTAAAAGCATTGAGACGGTGAATAAAGCTGCGGTGAAAAAGACCATCCACTCTTCTTGGGTGTGGTTTGGGAATGCTGGGACGAGCTGGAGAAGTTAGAGCAGCTCTAGGATGAAATTTGGTAAAGGGTTTTCGGAATGAATGGTGACATGAGACGGCGAGCTGCTGTTACACTCACTACACGAGTGGCCAGGTCATATAACACAGTGGAGGTTACTCTTATTGGTGGGTGGCTGGGGTCTAGAAAGAACTGGCCCTGCCGATGATCCGATCATGGAGCACAGCTTTCCGAATGTTGCTTTTTCCACACTGTGTGGTGCCGAATCCGAAACCCGTGTTAATGAAGGCTCCCAGAATCGTCTGGTATGTTCAGTAGAGTGTAGGAGCCCCTCCTCCGCTGTCAGCCTGCTCGAGAGACGTGTTCCTCCAGTGGTTTCCTCTCTTTCGCTTTTTCACCCCCTCCGTTCTGTGAAAGCATCCTCCCGTAACACTGATGAAACACTCAGTCTCTGCCTGGAAAGCCCACATCCTCAGAGCCTCCCTGTTCCTGGACAGTCCCCTTTACAAAGGGCTGCTACGTCCACTACTTTTCCCTGTAGAGAAACAGAGAAACAGAGAGATGTTTGGGAAACCGGGACTTCACTTCTGACTATTTATGGCTTTGGGGCCGAATTCTACAGTGTATAACTCTAAGCTCTAAATGTAGGTACTGTGGTATAAACTGAGTCCGTTCTACAGTTTCTCATTAGGTGGAGTGTATAACTCTAAGCTCTAAATGTAGGTACTGTGGTATAGACTGAGTCTGTTCTACACTTTCTCATTAGGTCGAGTGTATAACTCTAAGCTCTAAATGTAGGTACTGTGGTGTAGACTGAGTCTGTTCTACAGTTTCTCATTAGGTCAAGTGTATAACTCTAAGCTCTAAATGTAGGTACTGTGGTGTAGACTGAGTCTGTTCTACAGTTTCTCATTAGGTGGAGTGAATAACTCTAAGCTCTAAATGTAGGTATTGTGGTATAGACTGAGTCTGTTCTACAGTTTCTCATTAGGTGAGTGTATAACTCTAAACTCTACATGTAGGAACAGTGGTATACACTGTGTCTGTTCTACAGTTTCTCATTAGGTCGATTGTATAACTCTAAGCTCTAAATGTAGGTACTGTGGTATAGACTGAGTCTATAGTTTCTCATTAGGTCGAGTGTATAACTCTAAGCTCTAAATGTAGGTACTGTGGTATAGACTGAGTCTGTTCTACAGTTTCTCATTAGGTCGAGTGTATAACTCTAAGCTCTAAATGTAGGACATGTACGTGGGTGGATTATGGACGTGTCAGCTCTTTTCCCATGATAGCCACTGTTGCGTATTATATGGATTGCAAAACTCAGTTTGCCTGGAACTGGGGCTGGTTTTCCACGAGAGTCATAAACAGAAACTGGCTGTGTTGTTGTGTGCACTGCAGAAACACACTGGCAGATATAAACATTAATATTTATTAAGTAACTGCTTTGAAGTAACTGTATGTTATGTAAATGTTCTATTAAGAATTATATTTTTAAAGTATAATAACCGTATAATGGGAAATACTTTAGATATGTATTATATGTACCATGATTTGCAGTGTGATGTTAGCAGTACATATACACGAACTGAGCAATCTGCAAAGACCCCCCCCCTTACCCCCCTTTAAAAACGCTAGAGGTTAAGCCTGTTAACAATGGGGGGCACGTGCAGATAGGTCAATGCATTTCAGCATGATTGCACGCATACACTTCCAAACACATTCATATACGTATATATGTGTATATATATATGAATATATAAACACACACAGGAAGTAGGTTAAGCCTCAACACTTAACTTCCATTCAGGCAGCTCGTGCATACTTAGCATCCTCAGACATCACTGATGGGTGGGGGGATGGCGGGGGGGTATGTTTGCCGTTGGCCCTGTCATGAAGCCACTCTCCTTCTCAAAATGCACCCCCACCCGAACCCACCCACACACGACTCCACCTGTTAGCCTTTTCTTGAGACGCTAATCACTACAGACTGAGCAAATTAGTCACGCAACACCAACAAAGGACAATTCCGGTTTCAGTCCCGTCCTGTCTCTCTGCCTTGACCTCATCCAAACACCCCACACCAACAACACCCCCCGGAAACTTCTCCAGCTCCAATAATAAAAAGAGACGCTACTTCAAATAGGAGCACGTTCGGTGACCAGTGCTGGACGGTCAGGGGGGCACTGGGGGTGTAATTATGGCCTTTTCTGGTTTATGAACTGAGACGCTGTT
>JAMWET010004667.1:60000-92500 GCA_024036415.1 Prochilodus magdalenae
CAATTGCTCTTAACTGCGGAACGTCCTGGTCCAGGAAGCAGGCTACCGTGAAGCCCTGCAACTTTCCTCAAAGCTCCTTCCTCTGAAGACTCTCACGTCACGCTAGCTGCTTTGCATCTTTTACTTCCTGAATGAGATTCAGAGAAATCTACTGAGCCAAAAAAGAGAAAGGGAAACAGAAAAAAAACCTCCAGTGAGCGCTCATCACGCCCCAGCGCTGTCACGTCATGTCACCAGGCTCTGAGCTGACCAGAAAGGCAAAAATCTCAGTGAAGGACTTTATTCAGGGAGGACAGTGCCGTTCTATCGCACGCATAGTTAAGAAGACATGCCTCATGTAGCGAGCAGGTGCTACTGTGGTAACAGGATTTGCCCATGGTGTAAAAGCAGCAGGTGCTCTTTACAGTGTACCGAAATGTCAAAACGAACTGACCAATAGGAACGGTCCAAAACGACCTGGGAAATAATCCCGTTACCCAGACTTCCGATCACAGATCAGAAGGTTTTCCCCCTCTCTTGTAAAACGATCGTTTTTGAAGTACGAGGTTTTGCCCTGATAGTGTCGGTACGTGTGCACTATGATAATTAGGCTGGGAGTTTTCCGTTATCGCTAGGGTCACCTGCGGATTACTCAGCACGAGCACGCTCGCTCGTTCGGAAACTCTGGAAAGCCAGAGGGATTTTCTGGTCGGTTTTGTCTCCCTGGTGAGGTTAAAAGCCTCCATTTAGCCACCAAGCTGAGATTTCACTGGCTCCCTGCAGAGTCTGTCATTTTCTGCTACTTGAAACACTTGGTTAGCCGTTTTCACTTTCCTCTCTGGCAAAACCGCAAGCAGACATTTGCCTGTAAAAGGCTGCGGCAGACAGGTTCACACCAGTTTTGAGGAACCGGCCCTCGACCACAAGGGTAATATCCTACTGGTGTAATGTCCTTCCCTCCGCTGTGCGAGAGAAGGGACGGGGAGGCCGACGCCTGCTTGCCGTTTGCCGTTTCTTCCTGGTGGCCGAGAGAAGCCGGCGGCTTTCTGTTTATCTGGCGAGGACGTGTGTGGGGTACAGGGGGCTCGGCCGCCGCCGTGGAAGGAGTCCTGTGGTTGACAACATCTGTCGCCACAGTGAGTCAGCACGGTTTCTGACTGAGAAGTGTAACTGCTGTGCTCAGGTTCTGTCTTCTCATACACATACGCCCACGTACATTCCCTTGTGCACACCCTGTGAACTCCCACGCAGTGCTATCATCAAGGTGCTTTGTGATAGCAGTACTGTTCTGTTCGTCAGATAGAAACCTGCGCCGTATCTCCTGCCTGTCAACCTAAAACTGAAAGAAGTGCCATTTACCATAAGTGAGGCCGCGAGGGAGAGGGTGATGAGTAGGTGTGTGACGGTCCTGTTTTCGGGGGAGACGTAGTCAGTGTATACGATAAAGAGGCCGGATCGCGCACCACGAAACGCCCTGCTAGAGCTGGATCAGTTTCGGGTGGCGAGACACTGTAATTTAAGTCATTACTGACAAAATCCGAGACTTAAATCCGGCAGTGTCAAACGGTCTGACAGTAATAACCGTGGGCTGATTTTTATCCGGTATGAATCTGCAGAATGTGCAGATGGTAATAATTGCCGAGTGATTTGAGAATCTTCCTGTGCCACTCCGTCTGACTGTCGCTTTCTCTGTCCTCTCTTTCTTAGAGCATCTGGGTGGCGACGTGATGGAAGCTGACCTCCAGAAGCATCACCTACCTCAGTGGACCTGCTCCCCCAAACGTGGTCCAAGCCCTCACAGGCCCCAGAGCCGGGATGAAGCCAAAAAGGAGGAGAAGGAGGCGGAGGTTGACGTTGAGGTCATCGAGAGGGATACACCCCCGGACACGCCCGACCATCACGTGATGGACTTCAGTAAGAAGGCCCAACCCGAGGTGCCCACATCCCGTCCTGAGCTGAGCTCCCAAACCTTCAGCCAGCATCAAGAGCTTCCCCTGCATCTTCACGGTCTCTACGGTTACAGAGAAAGCCCCGTATCCTATCCTCCTCTGCCTCCTCCAAGACCTCTACAGCCCCCCTACCAGCTCCTTCCACCTTACAACCCCCATTACTCCCGTCTGCTTCTGCCCCCATACACCCCTCCGTTTCCTCCTGTCCTGCCCCCTAGGGGACCTTTCCGGTACAGCAGTGTGTTGGGCAACGACGCTCTGCCCCTTCCATCGGTGACCCAGCCCAGTTATCTTCCCCTCAGCCTGCCCTACCAAGCCTCACCTCCTCACAGTGGCCTGAAGGAGAGACCCCCAAACACCTCGCCTCCACAGGGTGCCCCAGCCACCCCTGAACTCTCGCCCCTGTCCAAGCTCTCTTCCCCTGAGCCGCAGCTCATGCCGCAGCAGCCCCTGTCCGCCTGCGAAGAAGCCATCAACCTGAGCCTGGCCTCCACGCCCAAAAGCAGCTCATCTTCACCATCCTCACGCCACTCGTCCGGGTACAAGTCCCTCCCCTACCCGCTCAAGAAGCAGAACGGCAAAATCAAGTACGAGTGCAACATCTGCTTCAAGACCTTCGGGCAGCTTTCCAACCTGAAGGTGAGGAACGATTGCCTCTATAATGAGTCTCAAGGTCCGGCAAGTGTGCACCAGGTGGACTTTGTCCCTAATGAACGTCTTTCTTTGCAGGTGCATTTGAGGGTACACAACGGAGAGAGGCCATTCCAGTGCCAGCTGTGCAAAAAGAGCTTCACCCAGCTGGCCCACCTGCAGAAGCACCATCTCGTCCACACCGGAGAGAAACCCCATGAGTGTCAGGTGAGTTTAGCTACAAGGAAACCAAAACCAAAGCCCTAAAGGAAGTCAGTCGAGTCAGTGGACTCGTATCAACCAGAGCTCCGTTGATGTTTACAGCCGTGCGCTCAAATTCAGACGACGTGGCCATGACCCACTGAGTCACTCTGAGTTCCTTAAAGGAAGGTTTCTCCGTTTGTACGAAGAAGAGCGATAGAAAGAGTGAGGCTGGAACGAGGCAGTCACGCACAGGGACACACACCCCAGCCATTATTTATTTATCTACGGGTACTTTCACCTAGTGTCCCCGAGCGCCTTTAAAAGAAACCTCGCCTTTGTTGTTCATTAACCTTGGATGGGTGTACCAGCAGCGTCATGCTGTGATTTCCTTTTATGTCTCAGGCATGACGCACCCTCTCGGCCGCAAAACTGATCTCGCATGAAGAAAACACGTCTGGCGCGCCTCCTCCTGCATTCCATGCCCAGACTAAAGGCCGCTACAATACGGCTTTATGTTATCGCCTGTTTTTGCATGCCTCTTGCTTTATGCTGCGGCTTGCATAACTTTACCTCTCGTTTATGTAACAACACAAAAGCTGCTGACCCGTCGGAGTAGAAGCGAAATGCTTTTCATTTCGGTTCGCCTTCCTGCCCCACCAACCCACGCCCTGCTGCACAATTGGTTAATTGGAGTGGAATTGAAAGAAGAACGGAAAGGCAGGCTGAATCACCGCTAAGTCTTTTCTTAGAACCAGCCAGGCTACAGCAGCGAGTTGTTCAGTTTATCAAGAAACGAGTTAGCCAGGCTAAAGCCAGGCTAGGCTAGGTTATTTAGCTTTAGCTGAAAGGCATCCACTTGCCACCGGCCTTGCCTTGGATGCGGTGCACTCTACACCATGCATGCATTCATTCATCCACCTGTAATCCTAAATGAACTCCATCCCAGATGGCATTGACCAATACAAACGAGTTTCACCTCCTGCTGTTTCTCATCGCTGCTGCTTCTCCCGTTCACAGGTGTGCCACAAGCGCTTCAGCAGCACCAGCAACCTGAAGACGCACCTGCGGCTGCACTCGGGAGAGAAGCCCTACCAGTGCAAGCTGTGCAGCACCAAGTTCACCCAGTACATCCACCTGAAGCTGCACCGGCGCATGCACGGCTCAGCCTGTGAGCAGGCCCATCGCTGCCCGCTCTGCTGCCAGGGCTTTCTGCACCGCTTCAGTCTGGAGCTGCACCGCCGCTCGGGCTGCTGCCCGGCCACCGCCGCCCGGCCCGAGAGCCCCGAGCTGCGCCGGACGGCCGAGCTGCTAGAGCACTTCGACTCCAGCACTGACGCTCACGGCCTGACTGAAAGCGCGCCCGATGCCGAGGTGGACGCAGCCCTGGAGAGATGGCTGGCCAGGAGCCTGAAGGACGAGATGGCCGACAGCAGGATCTTGAAGGCTTTGGCTACCAGGGGGCAGCAGCAGGAACGGGCCAGCGTGGTGCAGTTCTGCACGCCACCACGACCCTCGGTGAAGGCGGAAGAAGAGTAGTGGGGCGTCTAACCCGGGTGGGGGGTCCCTGCCCTGACACACCTGAGTTGTAGATTGAAACCTGACTATTAGGTCGGAGCTAATGCAGCTCCTACTTTCGATCAGTATCAGGTGTGTTGGGGCACGGAGTAGGCGGGAATAGAGTTGGGAACCACTGGTTTCCATGTTTCTGAGGACAATGCTTCCAAAAACAATAAAGGGCTGAGGCCGCCTGTAGACGTTGATGCCAAAAAGACTCCCTCTCTGGTGGGGTAAAAAAGGGAAAGGCCAGAGAGGACGGGAATGAAGAAGAAGAAGAGCAGCACCAAAAAAGACACAGCATTTCCAAAGACTTTGGCTTGAGCTTGCTGATGAGTCATTGCACTTCCACCTTCCGTCCCGCTGCAGAGCGAGAGGTTGACCAGTCGTGTCCTCTGTCCGACGTCTTTCTGTTGGTCCTGGTCAGCGAGCGAGTCTGTTTATGAGTCGGTGTTAATTTATTAATGTGAAAGTGTTTCTGTTCTACTTTAGCCACGAATCAAACGTACGCTCGCGTTGTCGTCTCACCCGCGTGTTTTTCTGTTTGCCCGTTTGTCCGCTCGGCTAGCTCCTTCCAAAGCGACTCTCAGGAATTCCAGACAGACTGTCGTTCAGGGTTTAACTGTCTGTACATATGGTTTACGAGGAGGAATATCAGGGAACCGGCTAAACTCCAAAGTCATGACTCCAAAGCAGGGACACAGGCTGTAGCTGTGTGAGAAGCGACTCGAGGCACTCTGTGAATGTGAACGCTCTATTTATGTTCCTAGATGTTAGACGCCGAGGAGCGCCTCGAGTGCTGCACTGGTATTTATTTGTTTGAAGCTCTTAGCGTTTGGTAGCTTTGCGTATTGTCCACGGTTCTTCTGACCCATGCACGCATTCTCGAGTGCCCGAACTGAAGTCCCCCCCCCCGTAATCTCAGGTTCAGCTTCTTTTCTTCTCTTACCAAATCCAGCCATGCACAGCGAGACTTCCCACGCTTTGAGAGGCGCTAAACCGCGTGTATAATGTCGTTTGCTCAGTTTTATTTTTATTTTTTCGGTTATTTATTTGATGTTTAGCACTGGAAAAAGCAGGACCTAGATCCATGTGCAAGGTTGCTGTTACGTAGCGTCAGCGAGGCCTAGTTTACGTACATATTCTATTTTGTTTGTAGGATATCTTCTTCCCTGTACAGTTTGTTTACGTCATTATTTTTGAGCCTACATGATGTTAATACTTTATATGTGAGAGACTATTTTCATCGAACTTTTATAATGTAGCACATTAAATATATTCTTTCTCAGACCTCACCGTGTCGTGTCTTTGAATCCAATTCCACACTCCTGTCATCCCATAGTCAGAGGCGAGAAGAGGAGCAAGCCACCAACCACCAAACTCCCCCAAGTAGTGAGCAGAACTGCAGGAGAACCTCCAGCACCTCTCAGAAGAGCGAGTGTGTTGGGCTCTGTTCTTCTTTCTTAGCTTCATTAAAACACTGACGCTCTGAAGTGGGAGGTGAAGCGGTCCAGTAATAATAATAATGATGGGTTACACCTCTATAGCGCCTTCCACAAACCCATAGACGCTTTACAAACACAACAATAAACAAACAAACAAACAAACAACAAAAAAATTAATCATGAAGAATGAAAATGTTTAGTGAGAAGATAAGTTTAAGTGAGTGTTGAGGACGGAAAGAGAGGGTGAGGTGCTTATAGATGAAGGTTCCAGAGTGTGGGGGGCAGCAACACTGAACAACCTGCCACCCATTGAGGAAAGCCTGGACCTAGGAACAGCCAGGAGACCAGAGTCAGAAGACCTTAGCTTACGTGATAAGGATAAGGATGTAGGAGGGCTGACAGATAGGTGGGTGCTAGTCCGTGCAGGGCTTTAAAGGTCAGGAGGAGGATCTTATAGTGGATACACTCTGTAAATAGTAGCCGGTGTAGCTAAAGAAGGATGGGGTTGATGTGCGTGGACTTCTTGGTACGTGCTAAGACTCTGGCTGAGTTTTGAATGTACTGCAGAGGGCGAAGTGTTTTGGAGGGTAGACCATAGAACAGAGCATTGCAGTAATCTAGCCTAGATTAAATAAATGCATGCACCAGAGTCTCAGCATCTTTGGAAGTAAGCAATGGGCGTAGCCTAGCAACGGTCCAGCAGCAGAACGGACACAAGAGAATGATATTAACACCAAACAGGACTAGGAGCTTAAACTGAACCACTGAAAAGTCTTTAAGTACAACGATAAGCCTTTTACTCAGCGCTAAGAGCAGGGGAGGCAGCGTTCAGGTAGGTGGGCCGGCCAGCCATGGTGGATTTCCAAATATGCCCTGCAGGGTCATAGCATCAGGTTACACCAGTGCAGACTTCCTCCTACCTCTTCCAACATCTGCACTCATCTCCAGTGGCACAAAACCATCAACCAGAAAACCGGACTCACATAAACACAGCCAATCCTGTAGCACCTCCTCTATAAAGCAAGCAGCTGCTCACCACAGGCATAACCGACGCATGCAAAGACGTGGAAAATCTTAACACAGCTAAATGAAAAGACTGAAACCTGATCACAGCAGTTTAAAGCACGGGCCTGGCACAGTCATAGCGTCCTAACTCACGATTAATCACCATATAAACCTGTAATTAACAACGTAAATCTCTAAATTGTGGTAGAATTGGCCGATCTCACTGCCTAGTTGTTGATAGTCCCAAGCTCAAGTAAACAAACATCGTCCATGCTGCCCTCTACAGGCCTAACAGCACCAGAACTTTAAAACATGGTAGTTGGTAAGATCACACAAGCTGTCAAACTCATCCTCCAAACAATAGGGGGCAGTATATTAATAGAAAACTTGTGGTGTCCACCTCTATTGCAATAAACAGCGTAATGCCCAGTCCTTCCTCCTCCCTCTTCACTCCTTACCAGTCTAGAAGAACCGTTCCGGTTCATCAACACTCTCCCTCCTTTTCCTCTCCAAGAGCATCTCCAGAAGTGGGGAGCAGCACCGGTGTTAACTGAGCTCCTTCTACATCCTCCCATGTTGGACGGATTCCATTCCTACAGCTCTACAGTGACTCACTATCGCCTCCTCAGGTACAGAGTGGCATCCCTCTCCTCCAGGAATGATGTGGAGAGCGTGATTACTGATATAGCACTGACATAGTGATGGGCCCATGAGTCTGGACTGGTCTGGCGATAGATGCCAGCCAGGAGGTTCAGTGACACCCACAGGCTGCGTTGAGTGTAGCATGAATGGCGACCGGCTCATGTGCACCAGTAAACAGAAGATGACCATCATCCAGCTCAGATCAGCCACCAGGGATGTGTGTGGAAACCAGAGGGCACACGTGTGTCATTCTGGACAGCATTGTTAGAGTGGTGGTGAGAGTGGAAGGCTGTTGTTGCCATCCTGGCTACACTGGACTTGATGCTGGGAGCCCCACCAAACGCCGGAGGAGCGCCAGGAGCATGCCGGGGTCATGGCCCAGGGTAAGGACTGGGGTGCTTGCCAATGAGAAAGGGGTGGGCTTTGTGCTTGCTGGGACTGTGTGTGTGCCCAGGCACTTAACTCATGTTGCCTTTAAAGGGTGGGCCGGCACAGCAGTGGGACAGGGAGAGCCTCACCCAGTGGTCTGGAGTGGAATGGGCATACCGAAGAGCCGAAGAGCGGATGGCGAGAGAAACAGAGCCAGGGGTGATGCTGTGGGGTCCTTGCCAAGGATCTGTGGGGAGGCTGGAGCAGGTGTGAGAAGGCCTGGCACTGAAAGCATCAGCGCCGGAGCGACACATCGTGCGAAGGAGCAGACTGTGAGTCAGCCCAGAGGTGTGTCTATACACAGAGGCTCACGGTAGGCGTGTACCCTCCCTCAGAAGGATGGGGCGGCTGTTTATGTTAGTTTAATTATGTGTATGTGTTATTTGTATTCCTCTGTGCCGGGACGTGGGGTTACTGTGTGGGTGTTTTGTGTTGGGGGTTTGTCACCATCAGGGTGAAGTGGTGTCCTCACCCACGGTTTCGTTTCTCTGTATGTGTCTTTCACTCTGTGTGCGTAATAAAGAACACGTCTTGCAGCAGAGCCCTGGCCTCCGCTGCGCGCACTCTGCAGCATCATCGCCTGAGAACACTCAGAACGGCACAAATCAATCAGGATTACATAAGTGAGTAAATGGAAGCTGTTACCGCACGGCTCTGCCCATAAACTCACACACAGCTTCCACCACAGGTATTCCTAAAAGTCCCCTTGAGCATCTCTGTGGTCATCTCTGTGGTTGACTTTCTAGAAAGTTGAGAGCCCCTGCTCGGCTGGGCTGGAACAAAAAATACCCACAGAGATTGTTTTGATTTTTCCAGAAATCTGCTGCCCTTTTTCGGCGTGTAGTTTTCCTGCCGTGTTACAGTTAGCATGATTTAATGTCAGAACAGCGTGATGTATAAGTTCCCGGAATAGAAACCCTACATCGACCTAAAAGCACTGTTAAATCTGAGCTCTGTTAATACTTACGCTGTTCCCGTACAGCGTTACTCATACTGCCCTGCAACCTCAGGGTGATTCCAGGATCGAGATTCATCTGTAGGGAATTAATCAAGATAGGTCTCAATGAAACAGCAGAGAAGGCCGTCTTTGCTGACTGTGCTGACAGTACAGACTATTATAGGTAAGGAAAAGTGCTTTACATAACGGGAGAAAATACAAAGAAATAAAACAAAATAAATCATTAAAAATCATTAATATCATTATAATGTAAAGTGCAGAGTTGTTCTCTATATATTTATACTTGCACATATAAACTGACCTACTGTTATCTTCCATCCATATTGTATATATGTAGTGTATGTATATATACATCAATACTCTATGCCCTGTATATACCCTGCATCTGTCATCTACCTCAGCCTTACCATAGTGCTATATGGTAATGTGTACATCTGCATATATCATAGTTTTTATTCATAACCTTTATTCATAACTGTAAATTAGTATAAACTGAGATTTTAGCACTTAGTATTGTAAATATTTATTATCTAATGTATATGTTTGTATTTAAGTACTGTTTTTAAGACTACACCTTCACTCACCTTCACACCTGTAAAAAGGTGATGTGACAATAAAAGTGATTTGATCTGATTTGATTTGATTTGATTTGATTTGATTTGATTTGATTTGATCTAATTTGATTTGATTGGATCTGATCTGATCTGATCTAATCTGATTTGATTTGATTTGATTTGATTTGATTTGATTTGATTTGATTTGATTTGATTTGATTTGATTTGATCTGATCTGATCTAATTTGATTTGATTGGATCTGATCTGATCTGATCTGATTTGATTTGATTTGATCTGATCTTATTTGATTGGATCTGATTGGATCTGATCTGATTTGATCTGATTTTATCTAATTTGATCTGATTTAATTTGATCTGATCTGATCTGATCTGATCTGATCTGATCTGATCTGATTTGATTGGATCTGATTTGACTTGATCTGATCTGATCTGATCTAATCTGATCTGATTTGATGTGATTAATACCGCTAATCATTAAAATCATTAAATAAAATATAAAGTAAAAGTAAGTATAAGAATGCAGTCGAATTTGAAGTGCAAACTGAATTTTTAGGCTAGAAGTGGAGGAACAAGGATGTTCTTGCAAAGTGACCTCATCAGTCAGTATCACAACATCACCGTAAAAGAAGCTGAAGGTGAACATGTGACCTGGGGAATTCAGAGGGGTGAGTGTGCTCAGGTTGACTGAAAGCACATTTTTTCAATAACCTGTAAGGGATGAGTCATGAGGAAGCATGCTCAGGGCTTGATCTGATCAAACAGGTTCACACATTACTGCACAGGTAATAAAGCGGTTTGAAAAACGTCGCTGTCCAATGAAAACATGTATACAAGTAATAAGGATGAGTGCGCTCATGATAAACCAGCTTTATTCCATAACACAAACAAGACAACATACGGTATACACACTTGTGAATATCAGTATTCAGTAATATCAGTGTCTTCTAGTATCTTTACCGACTGTAGAAATTCAGAATGTGATAATTAATAATTCACTGATATCAGCCGATACACACACCGACGTGTGAACAAGCAGAGAACCGGTACTTTATTATCCAGTTCTAGCTCTGAAATATATTATAAACATAAATATATTGGTATATACATAAAACCTGCAATATATTCCGATTCTCACACGTCCTACCAGTAGATAGGCAGAACCTGCTTACAGGGATATCAGACCTGGTGATGTGTGTCCTGAGTAGATGAGCCAGTGTTCCATATCTGTGAGGGTAACAGTGCGTGACCCTGTGCTGGTCTGATCCTCTTGTGCAGCAATAGCTGCTGCTAAATGTTCCCATCCTGCACATCGGCTTGGGGTAACTGTACCCCGTGTGGATTTGTGGTTCGTATGTGGAAATATAAATTTCATATGTGGAAAAGTGTGATCTCATGAACAATCTGTGTAATTACATGTGAAAAACTGTGCAACCCCATGAAAAACTGAGGGAGTACATGTTGAGTAGATCACATGTGGACAGCAGAGTGATCATACATGAACAATGGTGCTGTGATTAATGGAAAAACACGGATTACACGCATAAACAGTGTTTTCACATGTGAAGAAACATGCTATCCTGTAAAGAACAAGCATGACCACATGGGAAAACGACGTGATCCTGTGAAAAATGGTGTGATCACAAGACAATCTGTGTAATCACATGTGGGAAACTGTGATCACATGTGGGAAACTGATTACATGTGGAGAATTGTGATCACATGTGGAAAACTGTGATCACATGTGGAAAACTGATTACATGTGGAGAACTGTGATCACATGTGGAAAACTGATTACATGTGGAGAACTGTGATCACATGTGGAAAACTGATTACATGTGGAGAACTGTGATCACATGTGGAAAACTGATTACATGTGGAGAACTGTGATCACATGTGGAAAACTGTGATTACATGTGGGAAACTGATCACATGTGGACAACTGTGATCACATGTGGGAAACTGATTACATGTGAAGAGAACTGTGATCACATGGGAAACTGTGATCACATGTGGAAAACTGATCACATGTGGAAAACTGATTACATGTGGAGAACTGTGATCACATGCGCGAAACTGATTACATGTGGAGAACTGTGATCACATGTGGGAAACTGTGATCACATGTGGACAACTGTGATCACATGTGGGAAACTGTTATCACATGTGGGAAACTGATTACATGTGGGGAACTGATTACATGTGGACAACTGTGATCACATGTGGGAAACTGTTATCACATGTGGGAAACTGATTACATGTGGAGAACTGTGATCACATGTGGGAAACTGATTACATGTGGAGAACTGTGATCACATGTGGGAAACTGTGATCACATGTGGGAAACTGTGATCACATGTGGGAAACTGTGATCACATGTGGGAAACTGATTACATGTGGGGAACTGATTACATGTGGACAACTATGATCACATGTGGGAAACTGTTATCACATGTGGGAAACTGATTACATGTGGAGAACTGTGATCACATGTGGGAAACTGATTACATGTGGAGAACTGTGATCACATGTGGGAAACTGTTATCACGTGTGGGAAACTGATTACATGTGGAGAACTGTGATCACATGTGGGAAACTGTGATCACATGTGGAAAACTGATTACATGTGGAGAACTGTGATCACATGTGGAAAAAGCATCCTTGCATGGATAAAAACATCACATGTGGAAAGCAGAGTGATCACACATTAAAGATTGTGCTGTGTTGTATGGAAAAACACTGATTACACACAAACTGTGTTATCACATGTGGAAAAACATGATAACTTGTAAAGAACAGTGAGTGCATATGTCAAAAAAGCATGACCACATGAAAAAAACGAGGTGATTTTGTGGAAAATTATGTAATCACATGAAAATCTGTGCGATCACATGTGGAAAACTGTGATCACATGTGGAAAACTGTGATCACATGTGGAAAATCATTCTTGCATGGATAAAAATGATGCAATCACTTGAAAAACAGTGTGATCACATGAAAACAGAGAGATTACATGTCGACTAGATCACATGTGGAAAGCAGAGTGATCACACATTTAAAAATGTGCTGTGATGTACGGAAAAACACGGATTACACGTATCACATAATTATCTATGTATGTGAAACAACATGTTATCCTGTAAAGAACGATGAGATCATATGTCAAAAACCATGACCACATGACAAAACGAGGTGATCGTGTGGAAAATGATGTGATCACATGTGGAAACTGTGTGAAAACACACAGCTTGATCGGTTTAGACCCCTGTGATCAATAACAGAGTGATCACATGTGGAGAAGTGTAGCAATTAAATGTGTATTACACATATAAAACATGCTAGCGTGGAGTAATCTGTGGCGATCACATGTGAGCAGACGCGCGATCACATGTGGAGTTTCAGGGCGTGACATGTTATTCACATGATGCCACATGTGTCGGTGCTGCCCAGACGCCGTACATGTGCGCCGGTGCTTTATTCGCCGGGCCGTGAGTTAAAGAGGAGACGGAGATCTGCAGGCCGGGTGGTGTTTGGAGTGCTGTGAGCCTCGGTGAGCTGGTATGGAGCACTGTTCCAGTCTGAGGTTCTCAGTCGGTGAAACCGTGGTGAGTGCGGCAGCGTGAGTGACAGTAATCGAGGAGAAAGCAGTTACAGTAAGAAATGGCTCATGTGTGTGTTTCTGGCCTGCGGGAGGTGCTGCACTTATCTGTTTCCTCTCCACACGTCCTCCCCCACAGCCTCCTCTCTGACCTACGCACGCAGGGAGAGTCCCACCACACACCACACGCACCACACACACACACACACGCCTCACCATACCTCGAGGCAGCCGGAGCACAGAGAGGAAACACTGAGGCGTCTGTGTACGCTGTTTGTCAAGAGCCCCGCTGTCAATCAGCCCATCGAGCGGCCTGCCGGACCAGTCACAGCGCTCTCATTCCTTCACCAGCGGATGGAGAGAAAACAGAGAAGTACAGTATGTGAAAGATTGTGAAAGACAAGACACCTCAGAAGGAGTGAAACTGTGCCTTGCTGTAAATGACAAAAGGAGAGTCTGTGTGGTGCGTGTGAGTGAGTGAGTGAGTGGGTGACTCACTCTGATTACTAGCATTGTCTTCCTGTCTACTCTCGGATTTCTGCGTGTTCCATTAATGAGCCGTGAACGCGGCCGTTCTCCGAACCGCTGAGGGCCACTTCTGAGAGGGGTGGGGGGGGGCGGAGGGGGGTCCGAGACTGGAGGAACGAAAGGTTAACAGTGTTGGTTAGGCCTTTACCAGAAACATGAATGTCTACATGAAACTCTTGGTCTGTTCTGCACCGCCGCAAGCCACCGCGCTCACACAGGCAGAAGTGCTTTGGCAGAATTGTGGCTATTTTTTTTGACACTTCATTTTTGTATTTCTTTAAAACGAACAAATTGGAAAACCAAGTCATCTAGAGCTTCCTGTCTGTCAGACTGAGATGAACTGACTGCATGATGCAGGACTGAGGCCTTAACCTTTCACCTCTGCAGCTCAACTCCTCTATAGCTAACTCTGAAGGATCTTACAGAAGGGTCTCCACACACCACCAGCCATAACACTAAACCCACCTCCCGGTATCTACACCCACTGTCCATTGTACCAGCTCCACTGACCATGTAGGACACTCTGTAGGTGTACAGGTCCAGACTGTAGTCCACCTGTTTCTCTGTGTACTGTATTACCCTGTTCTTCAATGGTCAGGACCCCCACAGGACCACCACAGAGCAGGTATGATGTGGGTGGTGGATCATTCTCAGCACTGCAGTGACATTGACGTGGTGGTGGTGTGTTAGTGTGTGTGGTGCTGGTGTGAGGGGATCAGACACAGCAGTGCTGCTGGACACCTCAGTGTTGGACAGAGAATCGTTCACCAACCAAACTATCCAACCTGCAGCGTCCCGTGGTCAGCGTCCTGTGGGCAGTGTCCTGTGGGCAGTGTCCTGTGGGCAGCTTCCTGTGGGCGGCGTCCTGTGGGCAGTGTCCTGTGGGCAGCTTCCTGTGGGCGGCGTCCTGTGGGCAGCCTCCTGTGACCCCTGATGAAGGACTAGAGGATGACCAACACTGCTCTGTGCAGCAGCAGATGAGCTATCGTCTCTGACTGTCCATCTACAAGGTGGTCCAGCAAGGTAGGAGTGTCTAATAGAGTGGACAGTGAGTGGACACAGTGTCTAAACACTCCAGCAGCCCTGCTGTGTCTGATCCACTCACACCAGCACCACACACACTAACACACCACCACCATGTCTGTGTCACTGCAAAGTGGAGATGATATGATGGACACTGAGTGTACTTTGTCACAGGAATCAGACATGAAGGTGTGAACTTTTAGGCAGTCGATTGGACAAAGTAGGGTTTCAGACAGTAACTGCGCCCCCCAGTGACTGAACTGTACCAAACAGTGTGCATCTTCACCACAAGCACCAGTAACAGCTGGGACTGGACTGGGCTTGTACTGGACAAGTGTCTGGATGTAGCCACATCAGTGTTCAGAGATTCTTCCATCAGAGAACTGGTCAGTTGGTCCAGATTTGGTGGATGCCTTCCCTGACACCATTCCGAGGAGAATTCCCTGTAGACTGGGATTGTATCCACTGCTGGTAGACCTGTATGGCTGTACGCTCCATACACCTGCAGATTCAGCTACTTCCTTCACACTATGGTTTTTGGCCACGCCCACATGCAGTCCCTCCTTTTAGCCAATCATTAACATCTGCTCTGGAGCGTTTTCCACACATGGAATGAGACTGCACTGTAGCTCCTCCTCCCAATCTATGGATCCCGTCACTCACACCCCATCATCCTTGTGCAGCGCCATCTACAGGAGCCTGAATTTACCACCACCATAAACACACAAGGTGATTTGTTTTTTGTCTGGTGAGCTCATTTCTCTTTATGAGACTGCAGTAAAAATATTATGTGATTATTAAAATAATTTCTGGACATTTCTACATGTTTAATATTGGAGTAGAAGTGTGTTAATAGCAGATCGTCCAATGCTGTAACAGGTTAACTAATCTAATATGCTTACAGCTGCCTCATAATGAGAAATATTGCATATACTGTCTACACTTAAGACATTTTCGCCTGTTTAGATGTTTTCCAGTTCTACAGGCCCAGTTCCAAAAGGCTGGGATAGCCTGTGAAAGGCAGATGAAAACAAACAGTGGCTCGTAGAATTACTTTCACCTGTCTTTGAAACACAGCAGTACCGGGAGAAGATCCGTCATGCTTTATCACCTACACACTACTGCTTTTGGTAAATATACAGTCATTCTGAAACTGGTGCCTGCAACACCTTAAATGCTGAGAGCGGCGGAATTCGAGACTAGAAACCTGTTACCTTAAGCAATCTTAAACAGGTGCTGCAGTCACGCCTGGGTATGAACGGAGCACCCTGGGACGAATGTTGATCATGAGTGAGGATGAATAAACTTTGCCACTGTTATATAACATTCCTCCGTCAGGGGTTGCGCAACTTCAGGCGTCACCCGCTACAGTGCGGAACATCATCACCAGATCCGGAGAATCTCCGTGCATGAAGGAAAAGGCTGGAAATCACATGGCCTTCAAACCCTGTGATGATGTCACCACACAGGTGGACGCCATCATCAGCAAGCACTGTCCGCCACTGGGTCCACTAACGCAGGTTAAGACTGACCTACACACAGTGGAGTCACATATGACCACCGTCCAGAAACACTGCTGACCTCTATGGACTCCAGAGACGTGTACTTACAGATGCATGCTTTCCAAGGCCTCCAAAGGCGGCTCTGCAAACTACTGTAACATATGACCACTAGAGGGCAACAGACAGCACAAGGGGTCTGTTACCAGCATAAAGGAGGGGTATTAGTGTGTGTGGAGGGGTATTAGTGGGGTGGGGGGTAATAGTGGTGTTGGGGGTATTACTGGGATGGGGGTATTAGTGTGTGCAGAGGGTATTATTGTGATTGGGGTGTTTGTGGGGTGGTTATTAGTGCAAGGACTGTATTAATGTGTGTGGGGGTATTGGTGGAGTGGGGGGTAATAGTGGTGTTGGGGGTATCACTGGGATTGGGGTATTAGTGTGTGCAGAGGGTATTATTGTGATTGGGGTGTTTGTGGGGTGGTTATTAGTGCAAGGACTGTATTAATGTGTGTGGGGGTATTAGTGGAGTGGGGGGTAATAGTGGTGTTGGGGGTATCACTGGGATGGGGGTATTAGTGTGTGCAGAGGGTATTATTGTGGTTGGGGTGTTTGTGGGGTGGGTATTAGTGCAAGGACTGTATTAATGTGTGTGGGGAGTATTAATAGGGTGGGGGTAATAGTCAGGAGGGATATTAGTGTGGGGGGGTATTACTGGGTAACCTGCACATCTGTAAAAGCTCCATTAACACTAAGGATAATGTGAAGAACATATGCTGGTTCTAGACTATTAGTATAAGTAGGGTGGGGGTATTAGTGTGGGGATAGGTAATAGTGGGGTGTGGGTGTTAGTGTGTGTAAGGGTATTATTGGGGGAGTGGTATTAGTGGGGTATGGGTATTAGTGTGGGGATGGGTAAAAAGTGGGGCTCCATTGGGTGTTAAGTGTAATGTTAAGGGTATTATTGGGGGAAGTGACTATTAGTATAAGTAGGGTGGGGGTATTAGTGTGGGGATAGGTAATAGTGGGGTGTGGGTGTTAGTGTGTGTAAGGGTATTATTGGGGGAGTGGTATTAGTGGGGTGTGGGTATTAGTGTGGGGATGGGTAATAGTGGGGTGTGGGTGTTAGTGTGTGCCATGGTATTATTGGGGGAGTGGTATTAGTGAGGTGTGGGTATTAGTGTGGTGATGGGTAATAGTGGTGTTGTGGGTATTAGTGGGGTGGGGGTATTAGTGTGGGGATGGGTAATAGTGGTGTTGTGGGTATTAGTGGGGTGGGGGTATTAGTGTGTGCAGAGGGTATTACTGTGGTTGGGGTGTTTGTGGGGTGGTTATTAGTGCATGGAGGGTATTGATGTGTGTGTGGTGGGGTATTAGTAGGGTGGGGGTAGTAGTCAGGAGTGGTATAAGTGTTGGGGGTATTACTGGGTAACCTGCACATCTGTGAAAGCTCCATTAACACTAAAGGCATTGTGGAGAACATATGCTGGTTCTAGACTATTAGTATAAGTAGGGTGGGGGTATTAGTGTGGGGATAGGTAATAGTGGGGTCGGGGGTATTAGTGGGCTGGGGCTCTTAGTGTGTTCAAGGGTATTACTGGGGGAGTGGTATTAGTGGGGTGGGGGTTTTAATGTAAGGAGGGTAATATTGGAGGCTATAAGTGGGGTTGGGGGTATTTCTGGGGTGGGGTATTAGAGCATGGAGGGCAATAATGGGTGGATGGATATTAGTGTGGGGAAGGGATTAGTAGAGGGGGGGTGTTAGTCAGGTGAGTATTAGTGGGGGGGAGTATTAGTGTGTGTGTGGGGGGGTGTATTATTGGGTAACCTGCACATCTGTGAAAGCTCCATTAACACTGAACACATTGTGGAGAACATGTGCTGGTACTAGACTCTCTAGAACCTGTTTCAGAGATATCCATGATTATCACAGCATGACCAACACCACCAAACATCCTACACGTGTTCCACCAGCAGGGCTGGGTACTCAGAGGGAGCAGCAGCCGGGCTATCCTGCCCAAAGTCCAGAACGGTCTCACACTGAACACATGTGGCATGGGTGGAGGGAGGGCAGTGAGACATGCAGGACAATTCAAAAGTTTGGACACACTTAGAAAGCTTTTCCTTATTTTAGAACAACGGTATAGACAACACAGGTGTAGCTACACCATCTAAATGGATGTAGTTAATGATCTTATAAACCCTACAGTCGTACACCTACAGCCCCACCTGCTGAGAGTCTGAACCAGTCCATATCCTGATACACCACATCTACTCCTGATGTACACAGTATGATACTGCTCCATATCTCCACCTCCAATATATATCTGGTGGTGTTTCTGCACGGTGTAAAGTTTCAGTTTAATGAATATTCATGATGGACCGACCAATAGAATCGCTCCAAAAGGTGAACTGTATAATTCTGGGCCATTCTGGGGGGTTTTAAGGTGGGCTGTATAATTCTGGGTCATTCTGGGGGGTTTTAAGGTGGACTGTATAATTCTGGGGGGTTTTAAGGTGGGCTGTATAATTCTGGGTCATTCTGGGGGGTTTTAATTCTGGTGGGACCTGTATAATTCTGGGCCATTCTGGGGGGGGGGTTTTTTTTTTTTTTTAAGGTGGTGGACTGTATAAATTCTGGGCCGTTTCTGGAGGGTTTTTAAGGTGGACTGTATAATTCTGGGCCATTCTGGGGGTTTTTAAGGTAGATTGTATAATTCTGTTTTTTTTTTTTTTAAGGTGGACTGTATAATTCTGGGCCATTCTGGAAGGTTTTAAGGGGGACTGTATGATTCTGGGCCATTCTTGAGTGTTTTTAAGGTGGACTGTATAATTCTGGGCCATTCTGGAAGGTTTTAAGGTGGACTGTATAATTCTGGGCCATTCTTGAGTGTTTTTAAGGTGGACTGTATAATTCTGGGGGATTTTAAGGTGGACTGTATAATTCTGGGCCATTCTGGGGGGTTTTAAGGTGGGCTGTATATTTCTGGGCCATTCTGGAGGGTTTTTAAGGTGGACTGTATAATTCTGGGGGATTTTAAGGTGGACTGTATAATTCTGGGCCATTCTGGAGGGTTTTTAAGGTGGGCTGTATAATTCTGGGCCATTCTGGGGGTTTTAAGGTAGATTGTATAATTCTGTTTTTTTTTTTTTTTTAAGGTGGACTGTATAATTCTGGGCCGTTCTGGAGGGTTTTAAGGTGGACTGTATAATTCTGGGTCATTCTGTGGGGTTTTAAGGTGGACTGTATATTTCTGGGCCATTCTGGAGGGTTTTAAGGCGGACTGTATAATTCTGGGCCATTCTGGAGGGTTTTTAAGGTGGACTGTATAATTCTGGGGGATTTTAAGGTGGACTGTATAATTCTGGGCCATTCTGGGGGGTTTTAAGGTGGGCTGTATAATTCTGGTTCATTCTGGGGGGTTTTAAGGTGGACTGTATAATTCTGGGCCATTCTGGAGGGTTTTTAAGGTGGACTGTATAATTCCACAAGGGCTAGTTTATAGTTTGGTGTCTTCATTTTTATTCTACAGTAAAGTTTTATGATGCATATCAGGAGAAGCTGCTATGAGGAAGCATCTTTTGACTGCTAGTGTATACCGTGACACATACGCAGTGTTCCTTACACCCTACTGTATTACCATTTACCGTTGCATATGGGATGTCTTTCATATGAACGAATGAACAAACAATAAATGAACACACACACACCCACACCCACACACACACACATTGATAAACAGAGGCACACGTCGCTTTCCTTTGCAGCCCAGGTTCAGGTTTGTTTCTCGGAGATAGACAGGTTCGTGTTAGATAAGACTAGATAAGACTGTTTTGTAACCACCAGGTACCTGGAGGTGTTTCCAGTTTACTTTCCTGCTTACTCAGGTGAAGTTACAGTGAAATTCAGTCTGCTGGCATCTCTCTGCACCTAATTACTGGCCAATTATGAGCTTTATTTATCTGCCTGATATCTAGAACCTGTATGTAACTATGTTATGATGTAGATATTCTTTCACTATGATGTGTTTCCAAAACACTCACAAAAAAAAAAAAATATATATATATATGTGTATGTATATATAGGCTGCACAAAGAACAAGCACCACTTCATAACGTCTGGGTTCAGTGTAGCAAGAATGTAAGTATGAATGCAGAGTGCGGGTTTGGTGTGAGGTGTAAACAGAGTGAGTGAGAGCGGGTTTGGTGTGAGGTGGTTGGTGTAGCTCAGCAGATAACACCACTACCCACCAGGGAGCCATCGCTCCCTGGTGGGTAGTGGTGTGAGGTGTGAGCTGTGTACAGAGTGTTTTGGTAGTGACTGTCCAGAGGTGTGTACAGAGTGAGTGAGAGAGGGTTTGGTGTGAGGTGTGTACAGAGTGAGTGAGAGAGGGTTTGGTGTGAGGTGTGTACAGAGTGAGTGAGAGTGGGTTTGGTGTGAGGTGTAAACAGAGTGAGTGAGGGCGGGTTTGGTGTGAGGTGTGTACAGAGTGAGTGAGAGGGGGTTTGGTGTGAGGTGTAAACAGAGTGAGTGAGGGCGGGTTTGGTGTGAGGTGTGTACAGAGTGAGTGAGAGCGGGTTTGGTGTGAGGTGTAAACAGAGTGAGTGAGGGCGGGTTTGGTGTGAGGTGTAAAAAGAGTGAGTGAGAGGGGGGGTGTGAGGTGTAGTTAAACAGGTGTGTGAGGTTGGGTGAGGGCGGGTTTGGTGTGAGGTGTGTACAGAGTGAGTGAGAGTGGGTTTGGTGTGAGGTGTAAACAGAGTGAGTGAGGGCGGGTTTGGTGTGAGGTGTGTACAGAGTGAGTGAGAGAGGGTTTGGTGTGAGGTGTGTACAGAGTGAGGGAGAGCGGGTTTGGTGTGAGGTGTGTACAGAGTGAGGCAGAGAGGGTTTGGTGTGAGGTGTGTACAGAGTGAGTGAGAGAGGGTTTGGTGTGAGGTGTGTACAGAGTGAGTGAGAGAGGGTTTGGTGTGAGGTGTGTACAGAGTGAGTGAGGGAGAGAGGGTTTGGTGTGAGGTGTGTACAGAGTGAGCGAGAGCGGGTTTGGTGTGAGGTGGTTCAGATGTTCTGCACAGTGGTGGTGATGAGAACCAGGGTTCTCCATGTCTAGAACACACATATAGACACTGTATTGACTATCTAACCCACCAGTGAACCTACACGTGTCTTCTGAGTGTGTATGGAATGTTGATGATGTAAATCTGGAAAACATGGGAATACTAAGTCTCTATGGGGGACTATTTGACCTCACAGCGCCCTGCAGCATGTATCCCTCCACCATGAATGGAGTTTAAGGCTGAGATCTTCTCCACACTATCATAAACAGCGTCTCAGACATCAGGCAGCGTATTCAGAACCACCTCATGTAGGAACATCCTGTGAGGGAGCTTTTAGGGATGGATGTCTGGTTACCTTCACCACCACTGTGAACAGCCTTGACTTTATTCACACTGAACCGTTCTGTACGATTGTGGTTGCAGCTTAAATGTTTAATGATGCTGCAAATTTAGAAAAATTGATGTAGTTCCCCTATACCGGTATGCAAATGGCATCCATCAGTATCGGCACATTTCAGAGGAACTCCAACAGCAAAAACAAACAGTCCACAAGCCAACTGTTTTGGCACTGTATGCTGTAAACACGCATTTACAGTCTCGCTGTATTATTCCAAGGTGGTATTTATATGAGTGGGGTGGGGGGTTTGGAGTAAGGTGGTGGGGTGGATTGCTATTATACATATTTTGGCCTGGGGCCCATAAGATCTTTATCACAACACTCATAACTAGCTATACACAAAAATACAGTTGTAACTGTGTATGTACAGATTAAAAACATCTGTATAAACTGTTTGATACTGTTTACACACACACCCAGGTTCTTACCGTCACCAGCTCCAATATCACTGTCTCATTAGTGTAATCAGGTTCTCTTTATCTACTGTTAGAACTGTGTGTAATCAAATGTTAAACACCAGAGACAACTTTAGAAACGCCAGGTTTGGACTGGTCATTACCTTCAACTGAACACAGACAGAAAGCAGCAGAAACATAAAACATTTCACAGGGCTCACAATCTCACAGCCCCACTGTGTCTTTATTTTACATACTGTTACTGCCAACTGTCTATATATTTACTAAAATGTAACACATTAAAAAATAAGTTCAGCATCTAAACCAACATTGGGCAATAAAATTTGCAGACAAAACAACCATAACACCAAATGTTCCAGTAGTGACTGTCCAGGTAGTGACTGTCCAGGGAGTGACTGTTTCAGTAGTGACTGTCCAGGGAGTGACTGTCCAGGGAGTGACTGTTTCAGTAGTGACTGTCCAGGGAGTGACTGTTTTGGTAGTGACTGTCTAGGGAGTGACTGTTTCAGTAGCGACTGTTTCAGTAGTGACTGTCCCGGTAGTGACTGTTTTATTCATGACTGTTCTGATAGTGACTGTTTTTGTAGTGACTGTTTTAGTAGTGACTGTTGCTGTAGCGACTGTCCAGGGAGTGACTGTATCAGAAGTGATTGTTTCGGTAATGATTGTTTTAGTAGTGACTGTTTTAGTAGTGACTGTCCCAGTAGTGACTGTTCCAGTAGTGACTGTTTTAGTAGTGACTGTCCCAGTAGTGACTGTTCTGATAGTGACTGTTTTAGTAGTGACTGTCCCAGTAGTGACTGTTCCAGTAGTGACTGTCCCAGTAGTGACTGTTCCAGTAGTGACTGTTTTAGTAGTGACTGTCCCAGTAGTGACTGTTCTGGTAGTGACTGTTTCAGTAGGGCAGTGTCAGTAATATCTGTTTCCATAGTGTCTGTCTCAGTAGTGGAGGTTTAGGGAGGGACCGTTTCAGTAGTGACTGTTTTGGTAGTAGCTGTTTTGGAAATGACTGTGTCAGTAGTCGCTGTTTCAGTAGTGACTATTTCCATAGTGACAGTTTTGGTGGTAACTATTTCAGCAGTGGCTGTTTCAGTAGTGACAGTTATGGTGGTAACTGTTTTAGCAGTGGCTGTTTCAGTAGTGACAGTTTTGGTGGTAACTGTTTCAGCAGTGGCTGTTTCAGTAGTGACAGTTTTGGTGGTAACTGTTTTGGTAGTGGCTGTTTCAGTAGTGACAGTTTTGGTGGTAACTGTTTTAGCAGTGGCTGTTTCAGTAGTGACAGTTTTGGTGGTAACTGTTTTGGTAGTGGCTGTTTCAGTAGTGACAGTATTGGTGGTAACTGTTTTGGTAGTTGCTGTTTCAGTAGTGACTGTGGCAAGCCTGCTGTAAAATACAGAGGTATCACTAAGGTGTGGTTTAGTGTAAACATTAAGGTTGGGAAGTTAGTGCACATGTAGGAGCGGTCTAGTATTAATGTAGTAGTTAGGTGGTGTAGTGTTAACGTAGGGCTTAGAGGCTTAGTGTAAATGTAGGGGTTAGGATGTAGGTGTTAGGGTTTAGAATAAATGTAGAGCTTAGGGTTTAGTGTAAAAATAAGGGGTAGGGGGTTTAGTGTAAATGTAGGGGTTAGGGGTTTCGTGTAAATGTAGGGGGTAGGGTGTTTAGTGTAAATGTAGGGGTTTAGTGTAAAAATAAGGGGTAGGGGGTTTAGTGTAAATGTAGGGGTTAGGGGTTTAGTGTAAATGTAGGGGGTAGGGTGTTTAGTGTAAATGTAGGGGTTAGGGGGTTTAGTGTAAATGTAGGGGTTAGGGGTTTAGTGTAAATGTAGGGGGTAGGGTGTTTAGTGTAAATGTAGGGGTTTAGTGTAAAAATAAGTGGGTAGGGGCTTAGTGTAAAGTGTAGGGTTTTAGGGGGGTAGTGTAAATGTAGGGGTTAGGGATTTAGTGTAAATGTAGGGGTTAGGGGGTTTAGTTTTAATGTACGGGTTAGGGGTTTAGTGTAAATGTAGGGGGTTAGGGTGTTTAGTGTAAATGTACGGGTTAGGGGTTTAGTGTAAATGTAGGGGTTAGGGGGTTTAGTTAAAATGTAGGGGTTAGGGGTTTAGTGTAAATGTAGGGGTTAGGGGTTTAGAGTAAATGTAGGGGTTAGGGGGTTTAGTGTAAATGTAGGGGTTAGGAGGTTTAGTGTAAATGTAGGGGTTAGGGGTTTAGTGTAAATGTAGGAGTTAGGGGTTTAGTGTAAATGTAGGGGTTAGGGGTTTAGAGTAAAATGTAGGGGTTAGGGGGGTTTGGTTAAAATGAGGGGGTTAGGGGTTTAGTGTAAATGTAGGGATTTAGGGGTTTAGTGTAAATGTAGGAGTTAGGGGTTTAGTGTAAATGTAGGGGTTAGGGGGTTTAGTGTAAATGTAGGGGTTAGGGGGTTTAGTGTAAATATAGGGGTTAGGGGTTTAGTGTAAATGTAGGGGTTAGGGGTTTAGGGGAAATGTTGGGGGTTAGCGGGGTTTAGTGTAAATGTAGGAGTTAGGGGGTTTAGTGTAAATGTAGGAGTTAGGGGGTTTAGTGTAAATGTAGGGGTTAGGGGTTTAGTGTAAATGTAGGGGTTAGGGGTTTAGTGTAAATGTAGGGGTTAGGGGTTTAGTGTAAATGTAGGGGTTAAGGGTTAGTGTAAATGTAGGGGTTAGGGGTTTAGTGTAAATGTAGGGGTTAAGGGTTAGTGTAAATGTAGGGGTTAGGGGTTTAGTGTAAATGTAGGGGTTAGGGGGTTTAGTGTGAATGTAGGGGTTAGGGGTTTAGTGTAAATGTAGGGGGTTAGGGGTTTTGTGTAAATGTAGGGGTTAGGGGTTTAGTGTAAATGTAGGGGTTAGGGGGTTAGTGTAAATGTAGGGGTTAGGGGTTTAGTGTAAATGTAGGGGTTAGGGGGTTTAGTGTAAATGTAGGGGTTAGGGGTTTAGAGTAAATGTAGGGGTTAGGGGTTTAGTGTAAATGTAGGGGTTAGGGGTTTAGTGTAAATGTAGGGGTTAGGGGTTTAGTGTAAATGTTGGGGTTAGGGGTTTAGAGTAAATGTAGGGGTTAGGGGGTTTAGTGTAAATATAGGGGTTAGGGGGTTTAGTGTAAATGTAGGAGTTAGGGGTTTAGTGTAAATGAAGGGGTTAGGGGTTTAGTGTAAATGTAGGAGTTAGGGGTATAGTGTAAATGTAGGAGTTAGGGGTTTAGTGTAAATGTAGGAGTTAGGGGTTTAGTGTAAATGTAGGGGTTAGGGGTTTAGTGTAAATGTAGGAGTTAGGGGTTTATTGTAAATGTAGGAGTTAGGGGTTTAGTGTAAATGTAGGGGTTAGGTGGGGTTTAGTGTAAATTTAGGGGTTAGGGGTTTAGTGTAAATGTAGGGCGTAGGGGGGGGTTTAGTGTAAATGAAGGGGTTAGGGGTTTAGTGTAAATGTAGGAGTTAGGGGTTTAGTGTGAATGTAGGAGTTAGGGGTTTAGTGTAAATGTAGGGGTTAGGGGGTTTAGTGTAAATGTAGGGGTTAGGGGTTAGTGTAAATGTAGGGGTTAGGGGGTTTAGTGTAAATGTAGGAGTTAGGGGTTTAGTGTAAATGTAGGAGTTAGGGGTTTAGTGTAAATGTAGGGGTTAGGGGTTTAGTGTAAATGTAGGAGTTAGGGGTTTAGTGTAAATGTAGGGGTTAGGGGTTTAGTGTAAATGTAGGGGTTAGGGGTTTAGTGTAAATGGCATTGGTAGTGTTTTTACTGGGTGACGCAGTTTGAAGCAATGCTGTATAGTAATCAGGGGGGATATATATGTGTGTGTGTGTGTGTGTGTGTGTGTTGTTTTAGAACCTGCTGATAAGGTTTGTTGTTATGTTTTGCATTACCAGATGAAGGCAGCTGACAGACGCTTTGTGTAATACGCTGTTGCTTAGCGTTTGATGCCAGGTGCACCTGCTGATAGATCTTGGGCTCAGAGCCAGACAGAGAGGCGGCACGGCAGCCCGAGCGTTTTGTATGCCTTATCCTGAAATCGCTCTGGTATTCCATCACAATTCGTTGTTCACTGCCTCGGAACAAGAATCGAAAGTACACCTGACCAGGTCAGCTTCCAGAGAAGTAACGCTGAAATTCCAGCAGCCTTGACAGGTATTATTAACGTCTTTACAAACATGACAGAAACTCGAAATCAGGTCCGGTCAGTGTAGCAGGTCTTTTGATTTCAGTTCCACTTCACTGTTATCTCACTTTCCTTTAATAATAACACAATTATCAAACAGTAAGTTGGTTGATGTGGCTCGGCTGATAACACCAGTATCCGCCCAGGAGATATCACCCCATGTGTGAGATGGAGGTTCAATTCCCAGTCTGGGTAACTATGCTGTGCTACACCAATAAGAGTTCTTGAGTGAGACTCCTGACACCACACTGGCCTATTATATACTATGAATAATTAATAATAATAATAATAATAATAAGTCGCTCTGGATAAGAGCATCCGCTAAATGCCATGGATGTAAATATATATATAAGACCTCCAGTCTTTGAAGTGTTGGGCAGCCCATCGCTCTACAGCATCTACTGGAAGCCTTAACGAACCGGCCTGGCCACACAGACTAATACCTGTTTAAATGCATTTACAAAATATATGTTTATACAATATAAAGGTAGAACAACAAATAAAACCTGGTTTTATAAAGTTTCACATAATAATTATAATCATATTTCATTCAAAATAATTCAAAAACGTTTTTTTCTGCATTTGTCTGGCAAAATCTAGCATATTTGTTATATTTGCTTTTATTTTTTAGGATTTTTTATTTTTATTTTGATACATTGTCAGCAATAGAGCGTGCTGATGACCTTTTTATATAAGTCATAACTGTTTTGTTTTAAAACTACAATTTTTTTAGCAGTGTTTAAAACAGAAATCTGAACATGTAAGAAAGAAAATTTGTGATTTTTCATTTTTCATGTCCATCACATTAATTAAGCCCAGCAGACAAGGATTCATGCTCCTACAATGATTAAATTATTAATAATTTAAAAATATTTGTAATTACATGTACATTTTTTTAAAATCTTTAACATCTTTAAAATTTATCATTTAGGGGAAACCATAAAAATAAAGTGCTGAAAAGATGCAGAAATAAAAGAGATTATTAAAATAAAACACAGCGGAGGTTAAAGAGGAAATGTGAAGTGCATTATGGGTATAGTGAGAGCTCGACCATAGACACATCTGTTTAAGAGTTGGGGCTGGGAACTTGAACCTGACAGTAGCTTTACTGCCTCTTTACTCCTCCATCTCTTCCCCGTCATACAGTCATTCCGAAACACGGACCGGATCAGGAGCTGTTCTGTTTGTGGTTTTCACTCCGCGAGTCAACAGGTGACTGCACACCGTCATGCTGCACTCCTGTGGTAAACAATGGCTCCATTCCAGCGTCACTCAGCTCAGCTTCAGATTATACTGGTTACTCAGACCGAGGACAGCAGAGTTCACCCAAAGCCAAAGGAACACTCCAGCATATATGGTTAAACTCATTTCTTCCACAAGCTAGGCGTCCTGCTGGACATGCTCTCCTCCTGAACACTCACTTGGGCATCAGTGGGGTTCCGGGCTCTGTTAGGGCGATGGTGTAGTCTGTTACACCACTCCGGAGGAACCTTAGATTCCCAATCCACAAACATTTAATATGCTGTAGAAAAGATTTCTTTAAACTTCAGCATATTTACATACGTCATCCCAACATCAGGAGGTGGTGGGTTTAAATCCCAGCAGTGCCACAGCTGTCCATATCTGGAAGCCCATGTATGGAAAGTTGTGTTGGAGGCTGTGATGATAAATATTCCAGAGAGTATAATAGATTTACTTCCCGTGTTTCCCGTTTTGCAGCTTCCTAAACCAGGTAGAGCTGCTGAATTAGCACATCCTTTGCGTTTGCTAACGTTAGCAGCTGAAGCTAATCCCAGTTTAGTAATTCCTTTACTCTCCAGATGGAGATGAAGTTCCACCAGCACTAGTATACACCAATAAGAGCTCCAGAGTGTAAACTAGGACGGGATGATGATGTTCTGATCCATATGTGTGGAGTTATGACTCTGTAGAGAGCATTACTACCTCAGGAGACCAGCTAGGAGAAGCTAACACTGTTAGCGCTTATGCTAGCAGCCACAGAGCGAGTGTTTCTGCTCATATTAACACTCGACAGAGGAAAATAAAATCCTTGCTTCATTCTTTACACAATTCTGTGTAAATGTAGACAGTTGTGTGTGTGTGTGTGTGTGTGTGTGTATGTGTGTGAGGTAACCTGCTAACCTAAGCTAACTAGCTAATTAGCCTAGTTAGCTGCTTTAGATGGGCATAAAATGAGCAGAAAGTGGTTAATCCCAAGGATTATAATGGTTCTGTCTCTCAAGCAGACGGAAACTGCACTAACATTTGAACCGTAAGTTGAGTTGGTTCCTGTTTGGGTTCTTGTGTCTGCGGTGCGTATGTATTTGCGTATGATAAACATCTTTATACGGTGGATATCTCTGCAGGTACAGGTGTGTCTGGTGTAAATGATCCACACTACCTTGGGAAAGTTATTGATCTGGGAATATTGTTTCCACTACCCTGGTTAAATATCTAGATTAGGATCAAATCCTGTTGTATCAGTGTAGCGCTGCCTGTGTTAATCACTCAGGATTAAGATCCTTGCTGCTGACGTTAATGTGAATGTGTCCTATATGGTCGGTGGAGCTGATAAAATGGACAGTGAGTGCAGAAACAAGGAGGTGTGCCTAAAGATTTGGCCCGTAAGTGTATGAATGAATTGATGAAATAATTAATTCATAGATTATACTTGCGTATAGACTGACCTACTGTTATCTTCCATCCATATTGTATATCTGTAGTGTATGTATATATGTATATATACATCAGTATTCCATGCCATGTGTATACCTTGCATCTCTCATCTACCTCAGCGTCACCATAATGCTATATGGTAATGTGTACATCTGCATATATCATAGTTTTGTTCATAACTGTATATTAGTATAAACAGAGATTTTAGTGCTTAGTATTGTATATATTTATTGTCTAATGTATATGTTTGTATTGAAGTACTGTAAGGGACTACGCACCTAAATTTTTCACTCACCTTCACACCTGTGAAAATGTGATGTGACAATAAAAGTGATTTGATTTTATTTTATTTAAAATAAATAAATACATTTTTGTATATATATTGAGCAGCACATATGCCAGTACTTTCTGTTGAGTCTTTAAAGCATTTTCAGGTACACTGTACAGGTATAAAAAAACACTGTTATGACAGTAAAAGGAATTCTCTGGATTGCTCATGTTGGGGTGTTAAACGTCCTGTTACCCTGGACATAGGACTGTCATGTTGCAGCATGAGTGATGTTAAGCTGTGCTAAAGCTAAACTGCACTCAGAGACCCAGAAGATGGGGATGGGGATGACAGCTGGAATAGCACAACAAGCAGCAAGACACAACATGATTTACATTCACACACTGCATCTGATCATATCTACAGGCTCTGGCGCTGTGTGTGGCTGAACGTTGACTTCATAATAGACCCTGTTCTATAGTACAGCCCTGCTCCAGCAGCCACCATGCCCTGCCGGCTGTAGTGGATTCCCTGCTGTGGGGTATCCACTGCAGCTCTGAAAGGGCTTGTTAATGAGCTGTAGAGTTGAATCAGGTGTGCTGGAAGCAGGGAAAGCCCTACACCAGGCATGGCAGCACTCCTGCAGGAGCTAAGGCTAAGGAAGCATCATAAAGCAGGCCGCAAACCTATAGTGAAATCAGCACGTATGAAGATGATACATCTTATTTTTCTGATGTCTGGTGAGTGGGCTCATTACGGCTTTGTTTAAGTACCATGAGGAGCATTTGAAGTCATTGCTTTCTAGCAGCAGTGTGTCTATAAACTTCTCTTGAGTGTCTTATTGATCAAAATTGATATTTGGCTGGTTCAAAATGTGGATTTTGCTAATCCTGCTGGTAACACTTTACATTTGGGGCTGCAAACTAAATGATAATCATAATAATATAAGTCTAAATGGGGTCATACGAGTTGGGAGGAGGATAAGAGGGTGATAGGAGGATAAGAGGGTGATAGGAACTAGTAGGAGGTGGTCTTATGAGGTCTTATGAGGGCTAAACTGAAACCTGTGTGTTGAATCAGCACCATCAGACCCTGGTCCTGTAAGATCTGTGAAAGAATCCAATTCTACTTTCTATTTCTGCTCAACCGCAAGATCAACAACGCGATTAGAACATCTACACACCACTACTATACGCACGCACATGCCACTACACATGCACATATAACCACACACGCGCGCATACAACTACCTCTAAACACACAACTACACACATATACAGCTACAAACACAGCTACCCACACACAAATACCCACACTCATACAACTACACACACATATACAGCTACCCACACATACAACTACACACACACATATACAGCTACACACACACACAGCTACACACACACAAACTACACTCATCACACATATACAGCTACACTCATAATAACTACACACATCTCGTACACTTTTTCCCAAATAACACACACACTCATACAACTACACACACATATACAGCTACACACACACTCGTACAATTACCCACACTCATACAACTACACACACATATACAGCTACACACACACTCGTACAATTTCCCACACTCATACAACTACACACACATATACAGCTACACACACTCGTACAATTATGCATACACAAATAACTATACACACATATACACACACACAGCTACCCACACTCAAATATATACACACACACTCAAACAACTACACACATATACAGCTACCAACGCTCATACAGCTACACACAGATATACAGCTACACACACATATACAGCTACACACACACATATAGCCACACACACACACACACATAGCCACCCATACAACTACACATACACAAACTGTTTGAGAATATTCAAGCTGCATGGGATGGATTATCACAGGACTCCATTAGTAACCTCCACAGCTCCATACCAAGACGTCTGGCGTGTTGGGTTAGTAAACACGGCGGCCCAACCCCATATGGAGAGACAGACTTCTGAATGTGTAGCTCAATAAATATTGATCATAATAGCCTAATTTAACATCATGTATTGTTCCTGGTCACCTTTACCTTCCTTCCCAACAGCACGGCACTCCCACACTTCCTTCTGGGAGCAGCTGTTACTTTGATGATGAGTGTATATATATTTACTGTATGACTGTACTCTTTGACCAAATTTCTCTCTGTATTATAGTGATATTTAACTTTTTTTCTTTCTTCAAAATTAATAAAACTGTTATAAATGCTGGTTTGGAGTTTGGTGAAGGTCTTCTTGGTAACTGAAAAGAATAACGTGATCCGAGAGGTGTGTAAAGATCCAGTTTCCCTGTGATTCACTGTGGCTTTCTTAACATTATCGTCTTACATGGAATCTTTTTTCCCTGTATTTATCTTTCAGAGTTTCTGTTCACGCCTTTATACAGCCAACGCTGTGACCTGTGATAGCAGTCCTGATGTAACGAGGAGGCAAAGCACTAACTGAATACAATCTGCATTAGTAATACACATAACTATTGTTAGAATACAAGGAACACCCTTAAACACGTGCACAATTAGCACTCAGTAGCAGCAATGCCAACCAATCAGCACTCAGTAGCAGCAATGCCAACCAATCAGCACTCAGTAGCAGTAATGCTAACCAATCAGCACTCAGTAGCAGTAATGCTAACCAATCAGCACTCAGTAGTAGTAATGCTAACCAATCAGCCCTCAGTAGTAGTAATGCTAACCAATCAGCACTCAGTAGTAGTAATGCTAACCAGTCAGCTCTAAGTAGCAGTAATGCTAACCAATCAGCACTCAGTAGTAGTAATGCTAACCAGTCAGCTCTCAGTAGCAGTAACGCTAACCAATCAGCTTTCATTAGCAGCGATGCTAACCAATCAGCACTCAGTAGTAGTAATGCTAACCAGTCAGCACTCAGTAGTAGTAATGCTAACCAATCAGCCCTCAGTAGTAGTATTGCTAACCAATCAGCACTCAGCAGTAGTAATGCTAACCAGTCAGCTCTCAGTAGCAGTAATGTTAACCAATCAGCTCTCAGTAGCAGTATTGCTAACCAATCAGCTCTCAGTAGCAGTAATGCTAACCAATTAGCTTTCAGTAGCAGAAATGCTAACCAATCAGCTCTCAGTAGCAGTAATGTTAACCAATCAGCTCTCAGTAGCAGCAATGCTAACCAATCAGCACTCAGTAGTAGTAATGCTTACCAGTCAGCTCTCAGTAGCAGTAATGCTGACCAATCAGCTCTCAGTAGCAGCGATGCTAACCAATCAGCTCTCAGTAGCAGCAATGCTAACCAGTCAGCTCTCAGTAGCAGTAATGCTGACCAATCAGCTCTCAGTAGCAGCGATGCTAACCAATCAGCTCTCAGTAGCAGTAGTGCTAACCAATCAGCTCTCAGTAGCAGTATTGCTAACCAATCAGCTCTCAGTAGCAGTATTGCTAACCAATCAGCACTCAGTAGCTCAGTGGGCTCGGACCCTTAGTTGCAGTGCAAGGTGATGTTAATG
>JAMWET010004667.1:97500-155000 GCA_024036415.1 Prochilodus magdalenae
TCCCAGCGCAGGGGGCGGGGCTAATCTGAATAGCGGCGTGAACTCAGAGAGTGGTGGCGCGCGCTCCAGTGAGGTGTGCAGCTGTCTTTCAGCAGAGCAGCGACATTATCACTGTTACCTGTATCACTCTCTGTCCTCAGACCGGGCTCGTGCTCCCTCACCTCCGGGTCAGGGTTACTGGACATGGCGAATAGCAGCTCCACCAAGAAGTCTCTGAGAAGCCTGTTCTCCAAAAGCGAGGTGGACCTGAAGGAGCCCTCCGAGAAGGATGAGAGCAGGAGTCGCTCCAGGACTCTGAAGCTCTTCAGGTGGAAGAAGAAGAGACAGGCGGAGGGGGATGGAGCAGTCACCAGCAGGTAGCTTCTCACACCTTACCAACACTTACCTGCCCTGAAACCTTACAGCCAGGTAACCCTGGAGGCTTGTTTGAGTCACTGGAGAGGAACACATGTGTATATATCAAATTAATGTTATGCTAATGAGCATGTTGTCGTTAATCAGGACCTGCTTTGCTAATGTCTGATAATTATGACCTGCCGTGTCTTAATGATGAGATCCTGTCTCAGTCCCTAATGCTTGAACGATGACTCGCCTCGACTCGAGATTAATTATGAGAGTGTAGATCTCAACTATGCAGTGATGATTCATAATTATGACATCATTAGTCATCATATAGAGATATTAAGTCCTAATATGACATGAATTCATAATATGAATAAATATCAAGATGATGCGGCTATAAATCCCTGTGGGGTGTGAGTGACGGGACCCATAGATTGGGAAGAGGTGCTACAGTGCAGGGAGTGTCTCGTTCCATGTGTGGAAAACGCTCCAGAGCAGATGTTAATGATTGGCTAAAAGGAGGGACTGCATGTGGGCGTGGCCAAAGACCATAGTGTGAAGGAAGTAGCTGAATCTGCAGGTGTATGGAAGCGTACGGTCATACGGGTCTACCAGCAGTGGATACAATCCCAGTCTACAGGGAATTCTCCTCGGAACTGTGCCAGGGAAGGCATCCACCACATCTGACCACCTGACCAGTGCTTTGGTGTAAGAGTGTCTGAATATCGATGTGGCTACATCCAGAAACTTGTCCAGTCCGTGTCATTAGGTACGTTCCAGTCACAGGTGACTCGTGTTTTGTCCGCCGGGATTAGTCGTTATCATAACCAGCTGTATATTAATGTTGAGAGCGTCAGTCGTTATTATATAGCCATACCTATGTGGTGCAAACAGTCTTTCATCATTATCAGTCAGACTGAATGCTGGATGAGCTAGTGGTCAGTGATCAGTAGTTGTGTGATTGTGGGGGGGCGGGGGCTGGGGGGGTAATTATATGTAGGTGTGTGATTGTGTACTTTGGAGGTCTTAGCTGTAACAGTGTGTTACACTAACCCACATGTGGGGGCTATACTTTAGCCTGGTTAGCTCTCACTGAGAATGTATATGGGGGGGGTGGCGTTATATGTAGGGGTGTGATTGTGTACTTTGGGGGTCTTAGCTGTAACAGCGTGGGGGCTATACTTTAGCCTGGTTAGCTCTCACTGTAAATGTATATGGGGGGTGTTATATGTAGGGGTGTGATTGTGTACTTTGGCTGTAACAGTGTGTTACACTAACCCACGTGTGGGGGCTGTACATTAGCCTGGTTAGCTCTCACTGTGAACGTATATGAGGGTGAGCGGTATTCTATGTAGGTGTGTGATTGTATACTTTGGGGGTCTTAGCTGTAACTAGGGTCGTCACCCGTCCTGTAAAATACAGCATCGTCATTAATTTGCGTCGCATATTATTATGTCGTGTGTCACGCATGATTATAATCCCCCCCCCCGATCAAATACGAGTGGCGATTACGAACACATGTCACTCACACATGGACCACGCCCACCGTCCTTTATTTTCATTTCTGAAAGATGGCAACCTTAGCTGTAACAGTGTGTTACACTAACACCTCCCCGTGTGGGGGCTGTGCTTTAGCCTGGTTAGCTCTCACTGTGAATGTATATGAGGGGGGGTGGGGTATTATATGTAGGTGTATGATTGTGTACTTTGGGGGTCTTCGCTGTAACAGTGTGAAGGCTGTACATTAGCCTGGTTATCTCTCATTGAGAATGTATATGGGGGATATTAGATGTAGGTGTGTGTACTCCAGTGGTCTTAGCTGTACCAGTGTGTTAGACTAACCCCCCATAGCAGAACCCTTGTTGTGTGTTGAGTGTATCTGAAGGAGAACCCCCTGACGCTGATGATAAGACATCCCATGAAATGGTATTATGGAGGTGTTATGGGGACGTGCTCGTTGCTGTTCCTGATTAAAGGATCCTGGTGGTGCTTTCCTGTCGCGCTGCTAGTCCAAATATAGGGTTGGTTCTTGGGTGTTGTCCATGTGTGATTAACTGAGGACATATGGTCTGCAGAGCGAGCAGTTCTGTCATGCAAATTCAGTCAAATTCAGTTCAGTTTTATTTGCATATTAAGTTAAATGTTTGCCAGAGATTAGGTGGACAACTGACCCCTACAGCATGGACAGTATACCAGAACCTGGTTGGTGTAAAGTTTAGCAGGATGATGGTTTACAGCCTGCAGACAGAATTTATGGTGACAAACAGAAACAGAAGGAAATAGATCCTTTAAAATTCCATATAGAGGCCATAATATGACCCACATCGTGACCCTGCACTGACAGCACTGACGTTGCAGGTGGGTTAGTGGAACGACTGGGTGCTGATTCAGAAGACTGCCTGTGTTTGTGTTGTAAATAAATGTGTATGATGAAAATTTGACAAAGAATTAATAACATAAGGCTTGAGATGAGATAGGCTCGGAGCTAGGGACTCGCAGCTCAGAGATTCAGGATGAGTCAGACTCTCATCTCAGACCTCAGAGATTCAACTCGGACTCCATCCTCAGAGACTTAACTCGGACATTACACTACAGAGACTCGGACTCGTATCCTAAAGACCCAGGAAGACTCAGGCGCACCTCTCAGAGACTCAGACACCAGAGACTTAACTTAGAATCTCACCTGAGATACTCAGAAGAGACTCGATTCAGACTCTCACCCAGAGACTCAACTCAGACTCTCAAACCTCAAAGACTACCCTCGGACTTACACCTCAGAGACTTGATTCAGACTCGCACCTCAAAACTCGACTCAGACCCCATATAGACTTAATTACACTACAGAGACCCTGACTCATACCCAAGAGACCCAACAAGGCTCACCTCTCAGAGACTCGACTCAGACTCCAGAGACTTAACTTGGAATCTCACTCAGAAAGGACTTAACTCAGACTCTCACCCCGAGACTCAACTCAGACTCTCACCCCGAGACTCAACTCAGACTCTCACCCAGAGACTCAACTCAGACTCTCACCCAGAGACTCAACTCAGACTCTCACCCAGAGACTCAACTCAGACTCTCACCCAGAGACTCAACTCAGACTCTCACCCAGAGACTCAACTCAGGCCCTAACCCGAGACTCAACTCAGACTCTCACCCAGAGACTCAACTCAGACTCTCACCCAGAGACTCAACTCAGACTCTCACCCAGAGACTCAACTCAGACTCTCACCCCGAAACTCAACTCAGACTCTCACCCCGAGACTCAACTCAGGCTCTCACCCCGAGACTCAACTCAGACTCTCACCCCGAGACTCAACTCAGACTCTCACCCCGAGACTCAACTCAGGCTCTCACCCCGAGACTCAACTCAGGCTCTCACCCCGAGACTCAACTCAGGCTCTCACCCCGAGACTCAACTCAGACTCTCACCCAGAGACTCAACTCAGGCTCTCACCCCGAGACTCAGCTCAGGCTCTCACCCCGAGACTCAACTCAGGCTCTCACCCCGAGACTCAACTCAGGCTCTCACCCCGAGACTCAACTCAGACTCTCACCCCGAGACTCAACTCAGACTCTCAGCCCAAAACTCAACTCAGACTCTCACCCCGAGACTCAACTCAGACTCTCACCCCGAGACTCAACTCAGACTCTCACCCAGAGACTCAACTCAGACTCTCACTCAGAGACTCAACTCAGACTCTCACCCAGAGACTTAACGCAGACTCTCAAACCTCAAAGACTACCCTCGGACTTACACCTCAGAGACTTGATTCAGGCTCACACCTCAAAACTCGACTCAGAGACTCGACTCGGATTCAGATTGAACTCTGACTCAAACCCCAGAGACTTAATTCAGACCTCACACTACAGAGACCCTGACTCATACCCAAGAGACCAACAAGACTCAGACGCACCTCTCAGAGACTCAATTTAGACTCAGACTCCAGAGACATTAACTTGGAATCTCACCTGAGATACTCAGAAGAGACTCAACTCAGACTCTCACCCAGAGACTCAACTCAGACTCTCAAACCTTGGAGACTACGCTCAGACTTACACCTCAGAGACTCAAAACTCAACTCAGAGACTTCAGATTCACACTCTGACTCAAACCCCAGAGACTTAACTCAGACCTTATACTACAGAGACTCTGACTCATATCCAAGAGACCCAACAAGACTCACCTATCAGAGACTCAACACAGACTCCAGAGACCTAACTTCAGATTCGGACTCTGACTCAAACCCCAGATACATAACTCGGAATCTCACCTTAGAGACTTGTCTTGGATCCAAACCTCAGAAGCTTAGAAGCTTTAGACTCAACTGAGATGTGTGTGGAGTCTAGAACTCTGTGCAGTGCTATGCTGGAGTAGACATCATACCTGAGGACGATGCGGAGATTGACAGTTGTGTTTGTATTTGCTCAGAGCTGCATGATGGCCTGTTTAAACACTGTTAGCTGCTCTTTTGAAGGCAAACACTGTGCTTGCTTATGGTGAGGTCACACGGAGGGAACAAGCCAAGAAGGCTGTAACACGCCTCTCCCTTGTGTAAACTAACAGTGTGAGGAGCCTGTGGTGGTGTTATCTGTAGCAGTTCAGCTCACGATGAGCTTGTTGGTGTAGCGTTAATCCGTAATAGAAATATTCCGAATAGTGTTTCCACTGAGAATGTCAGTCGCCCTTGCTGCAGGGCTGGATTAACCAGACCTTCCCAGCTTCTCGTTACCCAGCAGAGCAAGATTTTGGGAAATGAGTGTCCGGTCAAAATGTAGTCCCCCACAACACAACACTGTAAATCTAGGTTCCACAGACAAAAGAACTCATCACTTTGTGTTTAAGGTGGTAGTACCTTCAGGCTCCTGCAGATGGCACTGCAGCACGGGGATGATGGGGCTATAAATAGCTGTGGGTGTGAGTGATGGGATCCATAGATTGGGAAGAGGTGCTACAGTGCAGGGAATGTCTCGTTCCATGTGTGGGAAATGGCTCCAGAGCAGATGTTAATGATTGGCTAAAAGGAGGGACTGCATGTGGGCGTGGCCAAAGACCGTAGTGTGAAGGAAGAAGCTAAATCTAATAATAATAATAATAATACTTTATATATTATATAATTCTTACATAGAGCTTTTCAAAAACTCAAAGACGCTTACAATTGTTAGTTCAGAAGAGTACACAACCATCAGACAACAACAACAACAACAAACAAGGCATCAAGGTTATCCTTTTGAGTTATGGGTGGTGCTAAAAGTCTAACAGAGCCCTTACTGGGTGTCATTGTACCTGACTGACCCAACAGCCAAAGCTGTGGACACTCAGTGAGTTGTGATGTCCTCCACGAGTCACCCCGCCAGTGGCAGCACCACTGGCCGAAGGCTGTACGACGCAGGACCACATACACACAGACCACCGCGATGACCGTCCCCAACACCACGTCAACCTCACCAAAGACTGCAATGGTGCCGCGCCACACTGCCATGGAGTGACTCAGAATGACAGCAGGTCAGAGGTGACGAGCCCGTTTTTGTGTAGTGGCACCATGGTCAGCTCCAAGATGAGCGGTCACTCGTCACATGTCCAGAATCTGCAGGTGTTTGGAAGCGTACGGTCATACGGGTCTACCAGCAATGGCTAAAATCCCAGTCTACAGGGAATTCTCCTCGGAACTGTGCCAGGGAAGGCATCCACCAAATCTGGACCAACTGACCAAGTGAGAAGGGGTATTAGAGTGGGGGTATTAGTAAGAGGGAGTGTTAGTGTGGGGGTATTAGTGAGAGGGGGTGTCGGTGTGGGGGGTATTAGTGGGACCGGGTATTAGTGAGAGGGGTATTAGTGAGAAGGGGTATTAGAGTGGGGGTATTAGTAAGAGGGAGTGTTAGTGTGGGGGTATTAGTGAGAGGGTGTGTCGGTGTGGGGGTATTAGTGGGACCGGGTATTAGTGAGAGGGGTATTAGTGAGAAGGGGTATTAGAGTGGGGGTATTAGTAAGAGGGGGTGTTAGTGTGGAGGTATTAGTGGGACTGGGTATTAGTGAGAGGGGTTTTAGATTTCGTACATGTCAATCACACATGACCACGCCCCCGCCCCGCCCCCATCCTTTATTTTCATTTCTGAAAGGTGGCAACCCTATCTTGAAGCTCCACTTGGGCAGAGCCGACTGAATGGTGGCGCTAATGTTCCTCACAGAAGCACTGAGGTAGCCCCACACGGCTGATATTTCCCCTGTTGGTCTGTCTGAATCGAGTGTAAAGCAGGAGCTGCTGTTGTGAGTGTCTGATCGAGCGCTCGTAGACCTGTTTAAGGGTTTCAGGCTTGTTTCCAGCCGTTGTTGGAGTCAGCACGCAGAAGAGTTTGCAGGGTGCTGAAGGATGCGGCATGGCTTTAGTGTGGAAACTCCAGGAACCTGCCACTCCACATGCTTATGAGATCCGTCATCATTCCAGCACGAAACCCAAAACCTGAAGCCGTTCCCGCAGGCCAGATCTCGGCTCATGTGTGGCCTTGTGTGTGTGTGTGGGGCGGGGGGGTTGCTGCGTGCCTCCAAGCTGATGCGGGACTTGTTTTGCTGCACACAGACCCACAGTGCGACGTGGAGCTGCTGCAGGTTTCTGGGTTAACAGATCTATCACCTGTCATTCTGTTTGCTCTGCTGCTGTAAATAATATCTGACTAACATTCAGAACCGCCATAAATCTATAACTGAGATCGCCGGGGACTGTGCGTTGTACTCTGCAGGCTGAGCTCTACTCTTTTAGTTGGATCAGCTTTCCTTCTTTTATAAAGCCAGTTTAAAAATGTTGGGACCGTCGATAAAATATGACCTGTGTTCCAATTAAAACAGAGTATACAGTATACAGACCCGATATATAGCATTTATACACTCGGGCTTATATACACTGAAAACGCTGAATAGCCTTTCTCAGTGAGGGACTGCTGGACTTCAGGGGGTTCACCCTCTACAGTGCAGAACATCATCAGCAGGAAAAGACGCTAAATGACCTTTGACCCCTCAGACAGCACTGCACTGAAGAGCAGCGTGTGTCTGTGATGTCACCACAAGGACACGGGAATGCTGTAACACACCGCTATCTGGAAACACCGTCCGCCACTGTGTCCATGCGCACTAACGCAGGTTAAGACTGATCTACACACAGTGGAGTCACATATCAACACCGTCCAGACACCCTGCTGACCTCTCTGGACTCCAGCTCATCTGAACTGGACTGATGGAAGTGTGTACTGGGTTTCACTAGTCCTCCTTTCAGACTGGTAATGGGAATAACGGACACCGTGTCTCCTGAACACAGAAAGAACCGACTGTCCGGACTGTTACCAGAGTAAAGTAATGATGGAACAGGGGTAGTAGTAAGAGGGGGTAGGTGTGGTGGTTGTTGGTGGAGGTGGGGTATCAGTGTGGTGGTGTGGGGCGGGGTATTAGTGGAATGGCGTATTAGTGAGAGGGGATGTTAGTGTGAGGGGGTATTCGTGTGGGTTGGTGGAGGTTGTGATTGAGCGGGTATCAGTGTATGTGTGAGGGGTATTAGTAAGAAGGGGGTATTAGTGAGAGGGGGTATTAGAGTGGGAGTTTAGTGAGAGGGGGTGTTAGTGTGAGAGAGTGTCAGTGTATGTGTAACTGGGTATTAGTGAGAAGGGGTATCGGAGGGGGAGTATTAGTGGGACTGGGTATTAGTGAGAAGGGGTATTAGTGAGAAGGGGTATGAGTAAGAGGGGGTGTTAGTGTGGGGGTATTAGTGAGAGGGGTATTAGAGTGGGGGTATTAGTGAGAGGGGGTATTAGTGGAATGGAGTATTACTGAGAGGGGGTGTTAGTGTGAGGGGGTGTCAGTGTGGGGGTTTTTAGGGGGATGGGGTATTCGTGTGGGTTTGTGGAGGTTGTTATTGAGGGGGGTATCAGTGTATGTGTGACGGGGTATTAGTGAGAAGGGGTATTAGTAAGTAGGGGTATTAGAGTGGGGGTATTAGTGAGGGGGCATTAATGAGTAGGGGTATTAGTGAGAAGGGGTATTAGAGTGGGGGTATTAGTGGGATGGAGTAGTAGTGAGAGGGGGTGTTAGTGTGAGGGGGTGTCAGTGTGGGGGTTTTTAGGGGGATGGGGTATTCGTGTGGGTTTGTAGAGGTTGATAGTGAGGGGGTATCAGTGTATGTGTGAGGGGGTATTAATGAGTAGGGGTATTAGAGTGGGGGTATTAGTGAGGGAAGGCAATAGTGGTGTGTTTTAGGATCTTCAGTACTCGAACAATTATTAGGAGACGACATCTTTGATGAAAAACATCAAATATGAATATAATAAATTTGTGTTTGTTTGTTTTTGTTTTGTTGAGTTACGTTTACTAATCACTGCACCTCACACACTGCCCTCACGCCAGTTTTTTCACTTTTTGGTTTCCAACAACACGCTCCATATCATAACACTTCCGCATGGTGCAGCATTCCTCCACGACACACCCACAACCTTCCTTTGAACTACAAGTTCGGGAGAAGGTCTGGTGCTTTCATCTCCGACAGGCTCAGCCCAATAATACCTATGAACTGTGAACTGACCTAATAAACTGGCAATAATAAATAAATAAAAAACAAACAAATAAATAAATGATGTACCTAATAAAGTGTCATAGTGCTGTGCAAAAGTCAGAGACCACTAAAAAAACCCAATAAATAAATAAATAAATAAATAAACACACATGTACTCAATAGAGAAGAACACGGGATGCTCATTAACTCCAGTCTTGGAAACTCCACCTGTTGTCCTGTAGCTTTCTCCTTGTGGAGGTGGATTGTCTTGTATTGAGGTTGTGACTGTAATGAAAGGCCGTCTCTGCATCCAAAATCTAAAACGAAGACAGACTGGGACCATGGAAGACTGTAGGATGGTCTCTGCTGTTTGCACGGTGAAGAGTGAATCATTAAGGTGGGCTTTTTGAGCCCTCCAGCTCAGAAGATCTGAACACCTGTTACTGCAGCAGGTTATTACTGGATTGCTTAATATCACGGTTCCCTGATCCAGCACACCTGATCTAACACACCTGATCCAGGTGAGTTTGCATTTATGAGTACAGACCCTGAAGTCATGGGAAGAATGGCCATTTGAGACACGTGTTGGTCCGGCATGTGCGCACGCTCCCACTGCTGACATGCAGATCTCGATCTCCATTCATTTCCATACGCAAATCCAGCAGTTCCCTCCGCACTGAGCTCCAGCTGCCTCAGGGTGAAGATGGAGCTGCAGCTGCCTTGATGAACTCTGTAATGGCAGCTAACACAATACAGACTGTCTAGTACATCACTAAACATAGTAGCAAGTAGTTTCAGTTTGTTGCTAGCTGGTTGCTAATGTGATGCTAAAGTGAATGAGAGTCTATGGAAGGAAAGAGGGATACATAGACAACACATAGAGGAGTGCAGGTCAGTATGTCTGTGGGTTAGAGTTTGGGGATCTGTCCTGAGTGTGCATATGCAGTGTGGTGGCTGTGGGGTGAAGGAAACAATAGGGTTTCGGTTGTCACAGCTCTGTCTGTCTGGCCTTGTTCATGTCAAACAACGCCCCCTCTGGTTGTTTCATGGTATTGCATTGCTTTTCCTGGCTCCACTCACTCCCACACCTGATGCTAATTTGCTCTCATTTGGACTTCCATTAGGACCCCTTTGTTTGCCCGGCCTGTCGTGAAGTCTTGGGTTTTGATCCTTGTTGTTGTCTCTCAGTTTATGAACACGCCTTTGTTGATACCCACCTGTGTTTAGACCCCTGTCTCCCGGACTAATTTAAATAAAGCCACTATGTGTTTGCAACCTGCCTCAACCAAAGGCCCTCAAAGGGAGGAACGAGGGATGGACAAGAAAGACGAGGGCGAGTCAGACCCATGCTGAATTTGTGCTCAGGGTTCTGCCCTGAGATGTGAGAGTAAGTGAAATGGTGTCCGTCAGCTGGTGTCTCTGCTGGGGCAGGTACCGTTCCACCCCATTCATTCTTAATGGGATAAACATCAGGCCTAGTTATTTCCAAAAATGCTACATGCAAGCACACCATTCCCAATCAGACCGAAATTTGGGAATGGTGTCGAAACCTCAAAAACTGCGGGACAAGCTAACGGAGATAAAATCACTCAACCAAGTATTCGAAGAGGAAGTGAGCTCTGACAACAGCCAAGCATTCATCCGTGTTAAATTAGGATGGACGGAGTTTATTTCTCCTCGGGGAGGAATGCTTTTCCATGGTATGTGCATACATAGCAAAAACATCCATAATGCCAAATAGTACAGACACACATGAGCCGAAGGAGGATGCAGTGCTGCTGGAGTGGGGGTCTGGATTGGGCATGGTCATATGTGGAACTGTGATGGAGCTCTCTCGGTTCCATGTAGAGAGTACTTATAATGGATCATGTGGGACCAAAACACAGACAACCATTCATAGCCACATGGCTGCAGCAGCGCCGGTCAAACACACTGTTCTGGACTCTGAAAAACAAATACAATGATCCTGCACTATTCAGGGTGGCCGACTGACGGTGTAGAGGATCACTGTATTTTTAAACCTTATCTATTCATATCTGAATTAACCGTGTTCATGTGGGTTTAAAGCAGTTTGACTTACCTGTCTGTTACAGCATGCCGGCATCCTGCCACAAGTCAAAGGACCCGAGCCCCAATGTCTGATGGGATATGTAGTCTGGAGGTTGTGCTACAATTGTGTTGTTCCATGTCCCATGCTAAGCAGGGGGGCAGGTTTTATGGTTCCTGTTGGCAGGTTAGGGATGACTGTTTCCAGCATGAATGTGTTAACATTAAAGGCTTTATGTGTTTATTAGCATTTTGATGAGAAAATGGTTTAATTGAGTTAATATATAAAATTATAGCTATAGCTAGAACTTACCTGTAACTTACCTGTAGTTGGGCTAATCCAATGGTTTTAATTTATTTATTTAAATAGCAGACCACAGCCATTTGAGTGGGGACTGGCTGGGGGTGCAGGTCTGTTTTTGAATGTGCTATGTGTGAAAGTGTAATGGATATATGTTTGTATCTACTTGTTTAGGTGGCTTGTTTTGTTTTTTCCATTTTTTTTTTAGTTTTTAAACTTAACTGTCTGGTTTTTATTATTATTATTTTGGGGGGTTTGATTACATTGCATTTGGTACCTTGGACAGAATAAACCACCTTGCATCGGCACTTCCGGTTTTCTTAGTTTCTTAGCCACTCAGCTGTCCTGCATTAGGAATATAAAGATAAGGGGACGCAGTCAGAAAGTTTGGGGGTTGGGGAAATAGGTAGCTTGTGGTCGGATGTTTCCGATGTTGTGTGAACTCCAGAAGGAGGGCAGGAAGTATGGAGGAGAAGGATGGAGAAGGAGGTGAGGAGCCTGTACTGCTCGAGTTGAGACAGTATTATGAAGGATACAAACAGAAGCCAGTGTTGGAGGAGATGTTATGAAGTAGCGCCGGGACAAAAACCCCAATACCACGATACCTACGATGCCTCCTGCAGTGTGGAGCTTATCAGTGCCATCACCGCAGTGTTTACAGCTAGTGAAAGCCGGTGAACCATCATTAACCACACACCGCTTTATTATGACCACTCTGTCAGTGAACCGGAACACTGGACTATAACGTTTCTGAGATCTGTTCATCTAAGAGACTGACTGTGATGGTATGGTCATGCCCGCTGGCTCTCTACTCTCCCCCAGTCTCCTGGACTCCATTTCCCATAACCCACCACCCGATGATGTCACGCTCACATGTCTGCCATCTCCCAATCCCATTCCATTTTTCCAGATCTGATTCACCAGAGTATTGATTTCACCTGTTGTTAGTTTAGCTTAGCTCCTCTCTCTCCCACTGAGCCATTGCGGGGTATTGCCACTCTGGGCGTACCGTGCGGGTCTCTCTGAGTACTCTCGAATCAGACTTTATTCTGATTCGCTGATTTACTCCTTCGTCTTTGCCCCTTTGGCACCTTCCCTTATGAAACGATAATGTATGTATATGTATGTATAATGGCAATGTATTGGAAAATATAGTGCAATATATTAAATAATACTATGTCATATATGGGAAACAAGTGCATATATTTTGCATATATTTATATAGTGATAAATATATTACAATATATTGTATAATACATAAGGAATTGCCACTTTTCATATGTTGTATGTATGGTAGTATAATATATATTTACTTATATATTGTAATATATTTCATTTTATATGTAATAGACATCATATGTATTTCTCCATATGTGTTTGCATATATGATAATATATATAGTTTTATATATGTGAGAATATATACATACTGTATATTGCCACATGTATGTATGAAAATATTCTCACATATAAAATTAAATATATTACAGTATATAAGTAAATATATATTATACTACCATACATACAATATATGAAAAGCAGCAATTCCTTATGTATTATACAATATATTGTAATATATTTATCACTATATAAATATATGCAAAATATATGCACTTGTTTCCCATATATGACATTGTATTATTTAATATATTGCACTATATTTTCCAATACATTGCCATATATTATCGTTTCATAAGGGTTTGCTGGTCTGATTGGTTGCCCGGTTTTGATGCCCGCTTGTTTCTTGACTCTGACTCTGCCTTACCCTTCTGTTATGTCTGCCTCGCTCTTGTTGCTGCTGTGGTTGATTACTAATCTGTTAAATCAATGATTTGAGCTCGGTGCTCATCACAATCTGTTTGCCCATCAACACGGGTATGCACCATTGTGTCGGTATTGTACCGCTCCGGACTCAGTTGAAAGTGTTCTTGTTGTTTGGACTTTCTGTGGCTCCTCCTGGACCTGTTAACTGGACCGTGGAAATGTGGGACGGGAAAATAACTGATATCTTCAAACACTGGTTCCGGTGAAGACTGTAGAGAGTACCTCACGGTACTTTCCCACCGCATGGTACAGCTGGACAAGCTAGCTAACAGATCCAGTCTGCCCTCGCCCTCATTGTTTGGTATCAGTCCAGCTCACTTGGGCCCCTGACAGAGGTGATGCCACCAATACTTGCCGGTACCAGGTTTTCCTAATGGAGAACCATAGAAGGAGAGTAGAACCAAGCTGGTGCCACGTGGTGGTTTTAAATAGATGTACTCAAGCTTCACCTTCCACTCCAAACCCCAAACCGAGGAAGAGGACGACTAGCACCGAGACTTGTGGACACACTCAGAGATATGAGTGAAAAGACAGGACTGTCCGTGTGTTCAGCAGGAGCTGGAATCGACTTCACGGAACTAAACAACAACATTAGTCTTGAGTCCAAGTTCAGCTGCAGGCTGAAGAGGAACGTATGTGTGCTGCTGAAACAGGCTCGTCCAGGTTATGAATTATGACAGTGTTAAAAGAGGCCACCGTGGGACCGTGCTGTAGACATGCAAAGCAGAACACCGTTCCTCTGAGGTGAAAGTGCTGACAGTGAGGAAGAGCAGACCATCCACATTGCTGCTGCATGCCGTAGAGCGATCTCACCTGTCACCTGTTTGTGACAGAGCAGTCCAGGATGGGAAACAGTGCTCGTGGCACAAGAGAGGCAGAGCTAGTCTACACGTCCCCCCCGCCCCAACTCTGCCCCCCAGGCAACTGGGCACATTAAAACGCTTTTCAAACCTTCAAAAGAAAAGAGATTCAGCTTGTGAGCTCCCCCACGCCCTCTGTGGGCAGTTTGGAGCCTTCCTGCCTGTGCACGTCCAAAGAATTCCACATTCCTCGCATGTTTAGAAAGAGACCCGATAATTTCCCCCTCACGTTACACACAGTAGACAGACTATAGAGGTGGACTGCTCACAAAGCCTCTGTGGGCCTCACTGCAGCACCTCTCACCGCAGCATCGGGTCACCTGGGTATCCCGTCACAGTTCCTGGTAGAATTTACAATATTTCTTAACTCAAGAGAATTCCCGAGATCAAATACTCCAGGAATGACGATGATGTCAGAACAGGCTGCCAGCCAATCAGCTACAAACTGAAGAGAGAATCTTTAGATGATGGTTCTACATAGCACTTTCAGAACCAGAAACACTTAGGGTGTCTTCACACTAGAGCTTCTTCCGGACCCAGTTCTGGTTGCTTCGTGAGCTTGGTATCTTTGGTCCAGTGTGAAAGCTGTTTTGGAGCCCGGGAGTGGTCCAGAGAACCTGGTCCTTCTGAAGTTGGGGTATGGGATTCTCTTCTAGTGAACTCTGGTGCGGTCTGCTGTAGTGATGGAAGCTATCCACTCTCATTGCCATGTGGAGGGTTGCGTGGTTTGGTCATTGTGAAATGTGACTGCTTCATTCCCATTATTTCCCATTCCAGTCGGAGCCGAATGTGTCCCGTGTATGACTGTTATACACCAGTATATGACTACATGGCCACATAGAACGGGAGCACCGTCACTGTAAAAAGCTTTTCCCAGAAACGCTGTTCCTCAAGGCTTAAGTGTTTATCCCTCAAAATAATATGTAACTAGAAAAGTGCGGGATGGTTGTGCAGCTTGCTCAGTGAGGAACGAGGGATGAGTGAACGAATGCGGGTCAGTATGGCTGTGGATTAGCGTCTGGGGGCCTGCCCTTAGTGAGTACGTGAAGTTTAGTGGCTCTCAGTCGAACGGAAACGTTACCACTTGGTTTGGGTAAAAAAATGACTGGGACTCTATGGGAGGAACGAGGGATGAATCAACGACAGATAGACGAGTGCGGGTCAGTATGGCTGTGGATTAGTGCTTGGGGACCTCCACTTCACCTTCACCTCCAGGCCGAACGAAACAGCTGGCTTTAGAGGGGTCCAAAAATGACTGGGACTCTATGGGAGGAACGAGGGATGAGAAACAAAAAGGAGAAATGACCGAGTGCGGCTCAGCCAAACACTGTGTTCCTGTATATTCCACTGTATATGCTGTGCCCCGAGCTAGTGTATCCGATTTGGAATCTCTAGGTGGAGCGGAAGTGGGTTAGAAAGGCACGTGTTTTCCGATCCTATTCATTCTTTATGGGAAAAAATTCCTTCCTACTCGGAATCCGTGCATCTGATCAAAAAACTGTATACAAGCCCACATCAGCGTATCATACCGGACAATCTGGAGTTGGAACGGAGTCGATATCTCGAAAGCTGCAGGACGAGTTGATGCGGGTCACCGGATGGGTCAGCAGGACACAGGCCAAGCTTCCACAGTGCAGGACAGCCAGGAGCTCCGTGGTGGTTAAAGGCTCCCAGTGGCTCCCAGTCAGACCAGATGTAGCACCAGCATCAGACCGCACAGGATGGGCAGCAGGTCAGCTCAGACAGAGAGATCAGACAGACTGTTAGCTCTGACAGAAGACCTGAACACACTATACAGTGTTAGAGTGAAGTAGTGGCTCCCAGTCACACCAGATGTGGTACCAGCATCAGACCGCACAGGATGGGCAGCAGCTCAGCTCAGCTCAGACAGAGAGATCAGACAGACTGTTAGCTCTGACAGACCTGAACACACTATATGGTGTTAACAGGGTGCAGCAGTGACTCCGGCAGGCCTGGCTCCTACAGCAGGATTAACAGGGAGAGCCAGAGGGTCACAAAACACATACAGAACACATTCTGAAAAGGGTTCCTGATCTGTGACAAGCTTGACGTTGTAATTAAAGCAGAACCCTGTTTGATGCTGTATACCATATACAGCACATTCCTCAAGAACCTGAAGAACCCGCTCACCATGCACACAGCCATGTCATCATGGAATGGATTTTTCAAGGTGTCGTGTTGAACTATTCACTCTGCTAAGGAACCCCTGGAGAACCGTTTTTTATAAGTGTGTACTTTGTGACTGTTCAGGTTAGTTTAGTCAGTTTACTGGTGGTTGTTGTTGTTGTTGTTGTTGTTGTTTACAGGTTCTGTTCAGTGTTCTAGAAGTGCTGATCATCTCTATATCTACTCAGAAATGAGCGTTATGATGTAATCTAGCACATTATGACTGCCGTCTGAGACCACACCATCCCAGAACCCTATTAGAGAAGCAGCAGGACTCTTCTATAACGCACTGGGTGATTAAGACACTGCTGTCTTCTACAGAGTGGACTCTCCTGAGGCTGATGAAGAGGACTGGCCTGATGCTGACCAGAAGCCATCGATTTATGCCACCGCCCCAAGGTCAAAGGTATGTGAGGGGTACTTTTCGCTCTCACTGTTTTATAGCTGATAGGACCCAAACAGGTCAGTGTAACTGGCTCTAAAGGCTCTGATGGTGTTGACTTGCAGGGTCCAGGGTCTCAGGGTTTTCATACAAGTCCATTATTCCTGTAAACTGTGTGAAAGGTGGATTGGGTTTATATGCAAGTTTTCTTTGGGGGACTGTTTGACCTCACAGCGCCCTGCTGTCATGGTGCGGTTGGGTTTGGACCCAAAGGCATGGCAGGAACCCATTTGCGGCAATATAAAAGGTTTATACTGTAAGCAAATGGACTTCCTGGATGCCGATTGACGTGAAACTGTGTGTGGGGAGAGAACTGTTTTGGGGAACCCCACGTGTTACCACTGCTCTACGTGGTAGTACACGTGAGGCGAGTCAGGAGTGGGTTTTGTGAGGAAGAGGGAGGAATGGCGGGAAAAACAAACAAAGGAGACGCCAGGACGACGTTCTCAAATGACAGGAGAAGTTTATAAAGATCAGAAATAAACGGGAGAGGGTTTAACAGAAAGGGGATTTCAGGGGTCTCTGCGTGGGCACCTGTTGCTTTTTGTTTCTTTTGCCTTTTCCCTCTTCTTCTTTTTCTTGTCCTCTCTGGCTGTACCATACAAGCTACCCCTCTACACAGGTGTAGCAGAGGTGTTTGTGTGGTGGGGGCTTATATGGCCGACGCCTCAGGTGCAGCTTGTTGGCTTGATCAGTCTGGAGCATTCTGGGGTTTGGAGTTCCGAGCTCAAGTCTCCCCCAGAATGGCACCGCTGCTGCCGCCCTCTGCTGGCTGCAGGCAGCACAGCCCGGACCCTTACACCTGCAGCATGTATCCCTCCACCATGAATGGAGTTTAAGGCTGAGCTCTTCTCCACACTATCATAAACAGCGTCTCAGACATCAGGCAGCGTATTCAGAACCACCTCATGTAGGAACTTCCTACCGAGCTTTTAGAGGGGGACGTCTGGTTACCTTCACCACCACTGTAAACCGTTCTGACTGTGCTTCACACCGAACCCACTCTGGGAACTCTTACTAATCACTGCTTTGCTTTCACAGTCCAAACCGGTTACATATCACATGCTGCCACTTTCCTCGTTTTTGAGACACTCATCATCGAATAGCTGCACCCAGAAGGAATCAACTGACAGGAATGGAACTTGAAGCCTGGTGTCACTCCACCTCCACCCCTACCGCACCATCTGCAGGAACTGTGTGAGGATGTTCAAGCTGCATGGGATAGATTATCACAGGACACCATTAGGAACCTCTACAGCTCCATACCGAGGCGTCTGGCGTGTTGGGTTAGCAAACACTGCGACCCAACGCCATACTGAGAGACAGACTTCTGTATGTGTAGCTCAATAAATATTGATCATATCAGACTAAACTTATCACCAGTTATTGATCCTGGTCACCTTTATCTTCCTTCCCAACACGCTTGCACTCCCACACCTCCTTCTGGGTGCAGGTACTACTTTGATGATGAGTGTAGATTGAAACCAAACCCTTTGGTTCCAGTTTCTCTTCTTTAAATTAATTTTCTGTTTATACTCTTAATATATGGAGCTCAGAGGTACACCAAACTCTACAGCTCTGTGCGGATACCGCATGGCCGTTACTCCAGACAGTACTGAACTCTGAAGACGAAGTTTAAAGGAGCTCGGGTTGAGTCTTAGGAATCACCAGAGGGTGAATGCTGTTTGGATGATGGAGAGGCTGCTTGTTTAGACTTGTCTACACTACCCACCACCACGCAGGTTATAAACACTTCTCCAGAAGGAATCCAGAGTAACGGCAGATCAACCACAACAGGGCTGCCTGAAACCGGCTACATAACCCTGGAAACCACCAACCACTTGAACAGGTTCTACCATCGCCGTCCATGGTATGAGCTCCACTGACCATACAGGACACTCTGTAGGTGTACAGTTCCAGACTGTAGTCCATCTGTTTCTCTGTATACTGTATTACCCTGACCAATGGTCAGGACCCCCACAGGACCACCACAGAGCAGGTATGATGTGGGTGGCGGATCATTCTCAGCACTGCAATAACACTAAAGTGGTGGTGGTGTGTTAGTGTGTGTGGTGCTGGTGTGAGTGGATCAGACACAGCAGTGCTGCTGGAGTGTTTAGACACTGTGTCCACTCACTGTCCACTCTATTAGACACTCCTACCTTGCTGGTCCACCTTGTAGATGGACAGTCAGAGACGATAGCCCATCTGCTGCTGCACAGTGCAGTGTCGGTCATCCTCTAGTCCTTCATCAGTGGTCACAGGATGCTACCCACAGGATGGCGCACACAGGACGCTGCCCACAGGACGCTGCCCACAGGGTGCTGTTTTATTTGGTGGACGATTCTCAGTCCAGCAGTGACACTGAGGTGATGAATACATTTGGTTAAACTCAGCACATGGTGCAGAAAGGTGTTCTAGTGATGTGTGTGCTGAGTGTGTTTCCCGGCCAGACCTGTAGATGGTGCCAGTGGTACAGCTAGGTGTCAGTACAGCAGCGACGCTTTGGTTCAGCTCAGGCTGTTCAGGAGACACTCAGTTTAGACCACACAAAGCGTTCAAGCCAAGCTCAGCCCCTGAACTGAGGGCTAGGATGAGCAGAACTGCACTCCATATGATATTTACATATACAGTTCAAAACAACTCTTATATATCAGTGTGCGTATATACACTCATCATCAAAGTAGTACCTGCACCCAGAAGGAGGTGTGGGAGTGCGGTGCTGTTGGGAAGGGAGATAAAGGTGACCAGGATCAATAACTGATGATAAGTTTAGACTGATATGATCAATATTTATTGAGCTACACATACAGAAGTCTGTCTCTCAGTATGGCGTCGGGCCACCGTGTTCGCTAACCCAACACGCCAGACGTCTCGGTATGGAGCTGTAGAGGTTCCTAATGGCGTCCTGTGATAATCCATCCCATGCAGCTTGAATATCCTCACACAGTTCCAGAGCTGTATACTAAACTAAATCTTAACGCTACTTAACACCGAACCACCTCGTCAACAGGCTGGGGAACAGAATCCCCACGTTAGTGTCCGGTGTGAGCGGCCTTTTCCTGCACAGGGTGGGTCCAGGTAAACTGTGGAGCATCGCTTGTTTGTGATGTGTTGAGTGGGCCATGGCCACGCCCCCCTCAGAGCAGACTAATTACATGTGCTGACAACTGAAGGTCTGGTGTAAAGGTGCGGGCAGGAAACACTCTGCACACTTCACTCCTCATTCATTCATATGCACGGAACCATTTAACCCCACTGTGACATGGGTTCTGTATAGAACTCTTTGCATGGTAAAATGGTTCTTCAGATTGAGTTAGAGGCTAGAACCATTTGCCAGTTGTGTTTGCAAACAGAGGAATTTGTCTTACGTGCAGTGAAACACCCCCACCTCCCACACACACACACACACTCACTAGTGAGCACACTTGCCTGGGGCGGTATGCAGCCCTATCAATGGCTGCTTCTGAAATGTGGAACTCGGGTCACCTTTAATTAGACAGCCACGCTCAGTGCTCACTTTACCTAAGCATGGTGTCTCTTTAACTCAGTGTTTGATCTACATTTAAGGCATTTGGCAGACGCTCTTATCCAGTACGGCTTACAACTGTGCTTAGTGTTCCGTCAGATAGTGTTTCCCAGCTAGTACAGGGAGCTTAGAGTCTAAAACCCACCATGAGCCCAGACGCTGCCCGAACCAGGGCCAGTGCTGATACCTAGAGAGATCAATACACAGACATATGTAAGCGTAAGTGCACAATCTGGCAACCCAACCCAGCGCTCATACCTAGAGAGATCAATACACAGACATATATAAGCATAAGTGCACAACCTGGCAACCCAACCCAGCGCTCATACCTAGAGAGATCAATACACAGACATATATAAGCATAAGTGCACAACCTGGCAACCCCACCCAGCGCTCATACCTAGAGAGATCAATACACAGACATATATAAGCATAAGTGCACAACCTGGCAACCCAACCCAGCGCTCATACCTAGAGAGATCAATACACAGACATATATGAGCATAAGTGCACAATCTGGCAACCCCACCCAGTGCTTATACCTAGAGAAATCAATACACAGATATATATAAACGTAAGTGCACAATCTGGCAACCCAACCCAGTGCTCATACCTAGAGAGATCAATACACAGACATATATAAGCATAAGTGCACTACCTGGCAACCCCACCCAGCGCTTATACCTAGAGAGATCAATACACAGACATATATAAGCATAAGTGCACAACCTGGCAACCCCACCCAGCGCTCATACCTAGAGAGAAGGAAGGTGATGGTCAGTATAAGGGCAGGAACAGAGTATTTCAGCGTCCACCTCTACTAGTGCTCACTCACTGAAGTGCTCTACACAGAGACGGGTCTTCAGCCTGCGCTTGAGACTCCGCTGTTCGGACAGCCAGTGGGAGTTCATTCCACCATCTGGGCTCCAGGACAGAGAAGAGTCTGGACGCTTGTCCTCCATGCGTCCTCAGGGATGGCGGGTCGAGTCGAGCTGTACTTGAAGCTCGAAGGGCTCGAGGTACAGATCCACTCTTCACCATTGCCGTAAGTTCGGGAGGCGCTGGTCCAGTCTTGGCTTTGTAGCGAGCATCAGAGTTTCAGATCTGAGGCAGGCAGCTACAGGAAGCCAGTGAAGGGAGCGCAGCAGTGGAGTCACGTGGGTGAACTTGGGAAGACTGAAGAGGAGTCGAGCTGCTGTATCCTGGACTAGTACCAGGGCCTGATGGCCCGTAGAGGAAGACCAGCCAGGAGCGAGCTGCAGTAGTCTAGCCTGATTGGACTCTGTGTCCCGGTGGTGTTTATCTTTGTGCCGTTTTTAAATTGGTGCTCAGTCTAAATTACTATTAACACCACCTGTGAAGCACTTTCAGCTGCCTCCGCTATGAAATCCTCTGTGAACTGAGTTATTATGATGGATACTTTAGAATATTGGCCCTGTTGTCTTGGTGGTGGAGGTGGTAGCTGATTATGCGCTGTGGGTGGAGTTAAATAATTACCCCAGCATATGATTCATATCTAATAGCATCTCCGAGGCAGCAGGCCTGGCTGTGCTGCTGGTGTTAGGGAATTTCGTGAGTCCGTTTTCAGGGTGTGCACCCACACCTCCATCTGTCAGCTGCTCTGTTTTCTGTAGCCTGTTGTTCTTCTGCAACTTTATTTCAGAGCTTGAAGAATCTGAGTCTCCTCCACCCAGATACATATCTGACCCAGCACTCTCTCTTCACGCTGTTCTGCGAGGCATTGTTTCTGTTCCAGAGCTCTTATCAGCTTCAATCACACAGCACAGTCCTCACTACACGTCCTCACAGCAATGTTCAACAGCAGGACCTGACCTCACTAATGCTCAATCAAATCCTCACAGCAATGTTCAACAGCAGTACCTGACCTCACTGACACTCAGTCAGATCCTCACAGCAATGTTCATCAGCAGGACCTGACCTCACTAACACTCAGTCAGATCCTCACAGCAATGTTCAACACCAGGACCTGACCTCATTAACGCTCAGTCAGATCCTCACAGCAATGTTAACCACCAGGACCTGACCTCACTAACACTCAGTCAGATCCTCACAGCAATGTTCAACACCAGGACCTGACCCTTACTAACACTCAGCAGCATCCCAGGTAGAGTGTCGAGGTGCGTCTCCAGACGTCCTGTATGTTTCGCATTAGAGTCAGTCCATACTGTACCGCCCTGATCTGAGGCCTCTCTGTCTGGTATGCCACACATGTTTGACATCTATAATCGTAAAAAATTATAAAAATCATAAAAAAATTATTAATCATAAAAATTATTATAAATCATAATAAAGTAGAATAGAATAATACGAGTAATTTATATATTATATAATTATATATAATCTATAGTAATATATGTACGTATATGTAGATGGATATATACATGCAGGTCTGAATATACATATCTTTACATAATTCAGGAATGAAAACACTCAATAGTAATAAACTCTGAAGAGCGCTGTCTGTCTGTCTGCCAATCTGTCTGTCTTTCTGTCTGTCTTTCTGTTTGTCTGTCTGCCAATCTGTCTGTCTTTCTGTCTGTCTTTCTGTTTGTCTGTCTGTCTATCTGTTAGTCTGTCTGTACGTCCATCTGTCAGTCGATCCGTCCGTCTTTCTGTCTGTCTGTCTGTCTGTCTGTCTGTCTGTCTTTCTATCTGTCCATCTGTTAGTCTGTTTGTCTGTCTGTACGTCCGTCTGTCAGTCGATCTGTCCATCTTTCTGTTTGTCCGTTTATCCGTCTGTCTGTCCATCCATTTGTCTGTCTGTCTGTCACTCTGTCCAGAATGATGGACAGACAAACAGACGGACGGGCAGACAGACAGACAGATAAATGGACAGATAGACAGATGGACGAATCGATGACCAAACAGACAAATGCACTGACAGACAGACAGAATTCTGGTCATCTGGTCAATTTATCCATCTGTCTGTCTGTCAGTCCATTTGTCTGTTTGGTAATCGATTCGTCCATCTGTCTATCTGTCCATTTATCTGTCTGTCTGTCATTCTGTCTGTCCAAATCGATGACCAAACAGACAAATAGACTGACAGACAGACAGAATTCTGGTCATCAATTTATCCATCTGTTTGTCTGTCCTTCATCCTGTCTGTCTGTCTGCCAGCCCATTTGTCTGTCTGGTAATCGGTTTGTCCATCTGTCTGTCCTCAAAGCTCAAAGCAAACAGCCCAAAATGCTACCGGGCTTCTTCCCCACTCCAGCACCGGTTCTGAATCTCTAGGTCAAACATTTGTAGGAACCCGTGTTGTACTGTTCACTGGACTGTGCTGACCTCAGAATAGACATCAGTGTGGTTATTTATCTATCCCACCGGTTCAGCTCCGCCCTTCTTTTCCTTTACCAACCTCACCTCCTTTTCTCTCTCTCTCTCTCTCTCTCCAGAAGAAGCTGCTCAGCAGCTCTGAGACCGATCTCCACAAGCCCAAGCGCTTCTCCACATTCTCTCTGGGCTGGAGGAAGAAGAAGAAGAAGAACGTCTCTTTCTCCCAGAGCACCGCGAACATCAGCGGCGAGGTCACAGACCATGTAGGAGAGGCGCAGATCGAAGACCAGGTGGACCGAGCTGAATTCAGCCAGCCGGTGCAGCATGAGATAGTGGAGCCTCAATCGACACCCAGCCTGGTGCTCACTGACCAACCCCACCAGCAGAATGTCTGCAATGAGGAAACGACGGAGGGTGCAGCAGGTTTCATGCCAGCTAACATCGACAGCACCTTGATTTCCTATATTGATTCTGACGGTGATGGCTATCACACTCCACCAGAGAGTCCTGGTTTACTTCCCGAGGTGTTTGTTTACGCACACACTGACCCCGATTCCACGGCTCCTGCCGAGCCATCAAGCACCTACTCCACTCTTAATCCGGACACTAATACAGAAACAACAAACATCGCCACTCCCGGAATTTTGAACGCTTCCACAAACTTCACCAGAAGTACCACACCTGATGTCACCGAACCGGTTCCTAGCAGCGAAATCCCGGCTCCGGGTTCAGGAGATTCCAGCCCTGTTTGTTTACATGCTCAGGTTTCAGAGCCTGCCAGTGCGGCCCCAACCATCACATCATCCACCAGCACCGTATGTTCTTACAGCATCTCACTCACGAAGGGACGAGATCTTAGCTCTGCTGCTGGGAAGGGGGATCTTTCGTTCACTCCCCAAAACTCTGGCGAGCAGGAATGGCACATATCGGAACACCCAGTGGAGGCAGTCACCACAGTAAACCCAGAGGTTCCATCACAGGGCCTTTTCACTCCAGGTTCTCCACCCAGCTCTCCCTCCAGCTCAGTCCCCAAGCCTACGGAACAGACCTCCAGTCAGATCACGTATACTACAGACGTTCCGTTGGACGTCTACTCCAAAACCGAACACAGCAACACCGATAACGCCAGTGGTCTTCCAGCTACACCGGATCCTAAGATCCCCACCCCTGAACATTCTCCGAGCAGCAAGCAGGACAGTGCAGACCATAACCACTGGGTTCCACCAAGTTCACGTGACGTTACTGGTGACTCACTGCAGACGTCTGGCTCAACGCTCAAGCATCCGCACACTCCTGTCCTTCCAGGGATCATCTTCTCAAGCACAGAACTTTCCAGCTCCTCTCACGATCCACGTGACCTGGAGGGAGTTTCTGCATCTGTGGATGCTTCCTTGACCAGCACTCATGACTCACTACACCCCATCCTTGCTGCCGTTCAGCCAGTTTGCCATGGCTCTGAACTCAGGGATGAGTCAGTGCCATCTCCACTGGGCACAGAAACCTCGTTAAGACCCTCAACTACTGTCGGGACTGACCCTAATGATGACTTCTCAGATCCACCGTCCAGGTACACATACATGGAAAGACTTGACCACTCCGGGCAAGGAACCGACCTTAGTGATCAAGCTACACCAGAACCTGAACTCTGGAGTCTGGAGACTGTCACCAAGGTTTCTCCCAACACTGACTCTGGTGGTCCCTTGGCTATCGATCCAGACATCTCGTATCATAGCCCCAGTTCTGGAATTCAGCTCCAGGAGGAACATATGGATGCTAACTCCAGTTTGGAAGCAGCTGGAAGGGAAGAACCACCGATATCGCTTCAGGAGCATGGTGGTTATCAACCTGTGACACGTGCCGATGACTTAGAGTCATATAACCAGAGAAGCCCACTAGAGAACTTGATGAAGGTGGTTTCGGATGAACGTGACGTCCAGATGGTCTCCGCAGGGGGAGAGAAGGTGGAGGAGCATACAACCAGCCAAGAAGGTTGGATGGAACAAGTGAAATGCGAAGCTGAGGAGATGGTGTCACCCTGTTACATATCTGAGAGAGGAATGGATGATCAGAAAACAGAAGCACATCAATTCCCAGAAGCTCAGGACCTGTCGGGCAGAGAGAGCGAGGTACTAGCAGGTGCAGTAGCCCAGCAGCTTTCGGATCTAGCTATTACAAAACCGGACGTGCCAGTTCAGCGAGAGCGTGTGCCTGAGGAATGCAAAGCGGCCCCTCCCTGGAGCCTGCACGGGGAGGTGTCAATCACAGACTATAGCCCAGCAACCTACTCTTACCTGGGGGCAGGGTACAGCCCCTCCCTGACCATGCTGTCTGGCTCTGTGATAAAGCCGCAGGAAGACACGGCTGGGGGCGTGGCTAGTCTCCATGCGGAGAGAGAGGATAGCAGTATACAAGAGCAGGTGACACTCACAGAAGCCAGCACAACATCAAGAGAGGATACCTACACGCACCTGACCTGCACAGGTGAAGAGGAGCTATCCAAGACACGACACAGCCAAGAGGAGGAGATCTCCACAGCTGAGACTGAAGACAGCCAGGGTACCAGCTACAACGCTACGGACACCAGCAGTGCAGCCAGCAGATCTGCTTTCAGTGCTGATACACAGCACCAGCTCAGCCTCCAGGCAGTCAACAGCACCACCGACACGTCCAGGACTGTCACTGACAGAGGTGCGGGAGTCATTGTTTACGTCAGGGAGTTCGGCCTTCAGAACGAGATAGAGGATCACCCTACAGGAACCAGCGCTCTCCCTGACCAGCCGCCTGCGCCAAGCTACACATCAGCTGGACGGTAAGTGGGCTGTGTCGATTGTAGGAACCGTGAGTTTTTGAATGGTCAGGAACATGATCTAGAACATAGAATTTCATTTCAACAAGCAAAAACCTATCTAGAGCTATTCAAGTTGGGCGCGCATGATCGCTATCACTGCATTAATGCTCAGGATGATCTACAGTCAACAGTGAAGGGAGCATCTTTAATACAGTGATAGGAAACATGGTAGAACGTTCCGGTTCCACATGCTGTTCTGGATGAAATGGCTTTAATGTTGCCTTCAAGGAGGTGCACATGGTATTCAGAGAGACTGAAATGAGCTACAGTAGGCCTATTTCTTTTCCAGCTTCATCCGGAGCTCAGCCGGTTCACATGGTTTTAGTCTAATTGGCTGATTTAAAAAAAAAAAAAAAATTAAGCTCACATTAAGTCGTCAAATATGTTGCATCAAAGGTCGTTAAGGGTCAACAGATAGTTTATACCCTTACTGAGCACTTCATTAGGTACACCTCCCTGTATCTACACTCATACAGGACACTCTGCAGTTCCACAGTTCCAGACTGTAGTCCATCTGTTTCTCTGTGTACTGTATTACCCTGTTCTTCAATGGTCAGGACCCCCACAGGACCACCACAGAGCAGGTATGATGTGGGTGGTGGATCATTCTCAGCACTGCAGTGACACTGACGTGGTGGTGGTGTGTTAGTGTGGGTGGTGCTGGTGTGAGTGGATCAGACACAGCAGTGCTGCTGCTCCACTCACTGTCCACTCTATTAGACACTCCTACCTTGCTGCTCCACCTTGTAGATGGACAGTCAGAGACAATAGCTCATCTGCTGCTGCACAGTACAGTGCTGGTCATCCTCTAGTCCTTCATCAGTGGTCACAGGACGCTGCCCACAGGACGCTGGCCCACAGGACACTTTCTCAGTCCAGCAGCGGCGCTGAGGTGTTTGAACACTGCTCCGTTTGATGTTGTAATGTCATTGATGTTGGTTTGTCATTCTGCGCAGTGATGGATGATGGCCCAGAATACAGGTATCTTTGGTGCCCCCAAAAACTCAAACTGACTAACAAACAAGTAAGATTAAAGGACAGTGTGTGTGTGTGTTTATTAGCACTCTTTATTTATTTGAAAATTGAAGAAAAATCCACTTACCAGCCTCATTAATGTCCAATAGTGTATTGTTTGTGTAAGAATTGCACATCTAAGGTCAAATCTCAAACCATCAGATCTATTTCCCTTTGAAGTCTGAATGTAAAAACATGCACTCTGACGCCACACTCACATGCCGTCGACAGTCACCTATAATATAACGAGTAATATGCAATTATAATCCAGTTAATCTCTTTAATCTGTGTATCCAGTGGCTGTTTGTATAGTTTAATTTATGTCCGCATGTGAGCGGTCCCAGGTGTTAGAGCCCCCGAGGCCCCGGGACACAGGCACGGTCAGTAATCTGTTCCTGATAGCAGCAGCACTCAAATACAGGCGTGAGTGCAAGTACCTGCCTTAAAAACAGCAGCACAGATCAGAGACAGTGGAGACCTGTCCATTCTGATCCCCACCAGCCCGCTGGTTAAGTCTGCCGTAAGAGCCGGTTCCGGATCCCAACGTTCCTTTAGATCCCAAAATCACACAATAATCTCAGAATCTGTGAACAACCTTCTTCAGTGAGACTCCAATCCACTTGTTTAGACGTCTGGGGGGCGAGTCTCTACTGCCCCGTCTGAGGTTCTGACCTGTTCAGCAGGCTGCGGTTCTGTGTTCCTAGTTTAAGTCCAAAAACTACTCGGATATCGTTCTAGCTCGTTCCTTGTGATCAGGAAGAGGAGATTTTTTATTTATTATGTAAATTTATTATCCTATTTTTTTAATAACATAAGGTGAAGGGGCTATGAATGAAAATTAGCCTTTTGGCTAACTCAGGTACATCTAGATTTATCTGTTGATCAATATTTATTGTCCCTTTTTAAAAAATATATATTATTTATTATATATGAATAAAAAGACATAGCTGCATCTGATAAACTGTATAAGAGTTCAGTTTTTACACCAATGACAACAGACTCGATACTATTGGGCTCTAATATTAGCTAGCTAACCTGGCTAATCTAGCGAACCTAGCTAACGCTAGCTCCCGTTGACAAACGCCAAACAGGCCCTTTGTGGAGCCCCCTGATGCAGTCTGTGGGGTTTATAGGGTGTTTCCTGTTATGAACCCACAACTTTAAGTATCTGCCAAAGGCCTAGTTTAGCTAGGTTAGCTGGATTAGCCACGCTAGCTTGCTAACACTAGAGCCCCCTGTGTTTCTTCATTGGTGTAAGAACTGTTACCCACCTCATTTCTGGTTTTATTAGTGAATAAATATATGAATATGATTAAAAGCAGGACATTTATATCACAGGCAGTTCAGTATACCACCATATCTATAATTTTATCAGATTGGATTTGTGGATTCTGAGTTATATTAAAATATAAACGTGGCTGGAGGAAGGGATTACAGTGGGACAGACAGTAAAGCCTGTTTTTGGATGTTTGCTTTTGCTCACCTTTGATAGAACTACATCTGAATTTAAGATTCCAGAATCCCTACAGTCCCTTTAGCTGGACGACGAGCTTTTAAACCCGGGAGTGGAAGGTTTTGGAAAAAAGTTTCTGGTGTGACAGAATAGCATGTCTTCACAGAGGTGCTGCACAGTTGGAGAATGAAGCCATTCACTCAGTAGCTCCTCTTTCAGTCCCAGATTCTCTTTCAGGCCATTGTGCTGAGCCTCAGCGTCCTTCAGAGACACTGGGGGCTGACCTCAGGTCAGATTTCTCCCTCGGTCTGACCTCAATGAGGATTCTCAGGGTTAACAAAGCGCGCCTGATCCGCAGTCTCTCATTAAGCGGCTGAGTGACCAAAGCTAGCTGGCTCATTGATGACACTGCTCGCCTTGTGTTGGGTTGGGACAGTCCGGCCTCTGGTCATGCCGGTGTTCAAAGCATTTGGTCTTTTTTGATGACCTCTAGCACTAAGTTCACTGATGCTGATAGTATTGATGAACAGGCTGGACTGGTACTTGTGTTCAGACCAGCGGTTACTCAATGCGGATCAGTCCACCTTAAACTCTACACACACACACAGCATTCCAGTTGTGCATATGGACGTTTTCTAAGATCTGCCTAGAGTAGCGATAACCAGGAACTTTAGGAATTTAGAGCTAAGGCTGGTGTGTTTGCACACAGAGGAATTTGTCTTCCACCTGTAACCCACACACCCACACACCTACACACATGCCCAGAATAGTGGGAAGCAGTTGCGGGTTAGGTGACTTGCTCAGGGCCCCTTCGGTCATGTCCTGTTGGCTCAGGGAGTTGAACTGGTGACCCTCTGGTCACATAGTTGGCCCCCTAACCTCCAGCATATGACTGTAACATAATCACGGTCAATAATCTACAAGCCAAAGCTATCTAAGTGATTTAACCCCTAAATGACCACAGATACACACCCATATGTAGCATTTATAGTTTGACTGAATGGTATGTGCTTATGGGTTATATGAGTTCATACCTTAGTCCTGGAAAACCTGGAGCACTGACTGAGGCTGACCTTATTTGTTCTTTAAACACTGTAAAGGCTGATTTCAGATTTCAGAGCACATAAAAGTACCCTAACACTCTCATGCACTGTAGATATAACCTTTCACCACAGCACTAACATCACACAGACGGACACGTGTCTGAAAAGACTATCTCAGTAAAGAGGGTTCTCTATTGTCCCTACATAAACATAAACAGGGTTCTCTGGTTTGGGACAATGGAAGAATCCATCTGAAGCTCTATCTAAACTAGCTTTTACAGAGTTTAAAAAACAAATAAAGGTCATTATGTGAAGTAAAGTAAAGTGGAGTGTCTACAGTTGAAAATATAATGATAATATTATTATTAATATATTAATATTAATGTCTACAGGCTCTAATGTTAGCGAGCTAACTCGTCTAGCCTGGGAAAAAATCAGCATTTTGGTTGGTTTATAGCAAGAAACTAGCTGAGAAGGGGGCTCCAATGTTAGCTAGCTAACCTGGCTAATCTAGTCGACCTAGCTAACATTAGCTTCAACTGGCAAATTGGCCCTTTGTGAAGACCCTTGCCTAGACTGTGCGCTTACAGGGTGTTACTTGCTATAAACCCACATCTTCATGTATCTGCAAAATGCTTAGTTTAGTCAGTGTCTACAGTTGAGAATATAATGATAATAATATTATTAATATATTAATATTAATGTCTACAGGCTCTAATGTTAGCTAGCTAACTTGTCTAGCCTGGGAAAAAAATCAGCATTGTGGTTGGGTTCATAGCAAGAAACCTCCTGTAAAACTTACAGTCTAGTCAAGGGTCTTCACAAAGCGCCAGTTAGGAAACACATCCCAGTAAACAATGGCCGAGCGTCTAAAATGTGTTTAAATAAAGTCAGATATGTGACTTCAGTGTTGTTTCAAAGGTTCAAATGTTTACTGAGAAGGGGGCTCTAATGTTAGCTAGCTAACCTGGCCAATCTAGTCGACCTAGCTAACATTAGCTTCATCAGGAAAACTGGCCCTTTGTGAAGACCATTGACTAGACTGTGGGTTTTACAGGGTGTTACTTGCTATGAACCCACTTTTTCATGTATCTGCAAAATGCTTAGTTTAGCCAGGCTAGCCAAGCTAGCTAGCTAACATTAGAGCCGCCTTGTGCTTCATCATTGGTGTAAGAACTGTAACTCGGCGTATTAACTGTAGACACTCCAACTCATTTCACATACTGACCTTTATTTGTTCTTTAAACACTGTTAAAGCTCATTTCAGATAGAGCACTTCACCTTAAGATGGCCACGTAAAAGTACCCTAACACTCAAATACCGCACAGGGAAATATAAACGGTCAGTTATTAGCTTTCACCCCAACACTAACATCACACGGACAGTAACATGTCTGTAATGACCCTCTTAGTAAAAAGAGTTCTCTATTGTCCCTGCATTAAAAAAGGGTTCTCTGGTTTGTAACAATGGAAGCATTATTTGGGCTCTAATGTAAGCTAGCTAACCTGGCTAATCTAGGTAACCTAGCTAACCTTAGCTTCAACTGGCAAACCCCAAACTGACCCTTTGTGAAGACCCTTGACTAGACTCTGCGCTTACAGGGTGTTTCTTGCTATGAACTCACAGCTTCATGTATCTGCAAATGGTTTAGTTTAGCCAGGCTAGCCAAGTTAGCTAGCAAACATTAAAGCCCCCTTGTGCTTCATCATTGGCGTAAGAACTGTAACTCTGCTTTATAACTGTAGACACTCACTTAACATGGCCACATAAAAGTACCCTAACACTGTAATTCACTCTAATACCGCACAGGAAAATGTAAATGGTCAGTTATTAGCTTTCACCCCAACACTTACATCGGACAATAACGTGTCTGTAATGACCGTCTCAGTAAAAAGGGTTCTCCATAGTCCCCACATAAACTAAGGGTTCTCTGGTTTGTAACACTGGCAGTATTACTGTTAGTGCGGTACTTAGGGTTGCCACCTTTCAGAAATGATAATAAAGGACGGGGGTGTGGTCATGTGTGAGTGATGTGTTCGAAATCGTGTCCCGTATTTGAGCCGAGTGGGGGGTTGGGTGTGTGTGTTGTTTGGGGGAGAGTTTGATCATTCATGTGTGTGTGATGGACGTGTATATCGGACATTTGCGGAAATACGAAACAAGTTTACGGACGTTTATGGAAATACGAAACAAGTTTACGGACATTTATGACAATACGAAACAAGTTTACGGACGTTTATGGAAATACGAAACAAGTTTACAGACATTTGTGGAAATATGAAACAAATTTACGGACATTTACGGAAATACGAAACAAGTTTACGGACATTTGCGGAAATACAAAACAAATTTACGGACATTTGCGGAAGTACGAAACAAGTTTACGGACATTTGTGGAAATAAGAAACAAGTTTACGGATATTTGCGGATATACGAAACAAGTTTATGGACATTTGTGGAAATATGAAACAAGTTTACGGATATTTGCGGATATACGAAACAAGTTTATGGACATTTGTGGAAATATGAAACAAATTTACAGATATTTGCGGATATACGAAACAAGTTTATGGACATTTGTGGAAATATGAAACAAGTTTACGGATATTTGCGGATATACGAAACAAGTTTATGGACATTTGTGGAAATATGAAACAAGTTTACGGATATTTGCGGATATACGAAACAAGTTTATGGACATTTGTGGAAATATGAAACAAATTTACGGACATTTGTGGAAATATGAAACAAGTTTATGGATATTTGCGGATATACGAAACAAGTTTACAGACATTTGCGGATATACGAAACAAGTTAACAGACATTTGTGGAAATATGAAACAAATTTACGGACATTTACGGAAATACGAAACAAGTTTATGGACATTTGTGGAAATATGAAACAAGTTTACGGATATTTGCGGATATACGGAATAAGTTTACGGACGTTTACGAAAATACGAAATAAGTTTATGGACATTTACGGAAATACGGAAGAAATCGAGATTTGTTCCGTATTTCCGCAAACGTCCTTAAAACTTTTTTTTAGTTGCCAAATGAACCTTTTAGTTGCAAATAAAGGACGATTCCGTATTTTACGGGACGGGTGGCAACCGTAGCTGTACTGAAGAGTTTTAGTGGTTCAGTAAATAAAGAAGATTTACTCAGCTCACCCCGAGTTACCAGGTCTGTATAACCATCACTGTTGTTAAAGACTGGGTAAGATTATCGAGTGGTGCTCAGCTATCTTACTGGCTACAGCTGCCATCACCTGACCTACTATAATTTACATAGCGTGATGCTGCTGATGGCCGTTCTGTGATGTTTCATGCTGGATCTGATCATATGAAGTTTCCAGTCCAGCATTTTAACCCCTGTTGTATATTCAGAGATACTCCGGGGCCTGGTGCTTCCTGTGCCTCGCCCAGCAGTAAGGCGCGTCTCTTTGTAAATGCTTTAGGGGTTGATATGAATGGGAGAGGCACCTGTGCAGGTATGGGATTGAGCAGTATTGGACTTTTGGTTCAAAGTGTAACTGATATCATACAAGGTTACACGTTCCTGGATGGGAGGTTCCCTCTAGAATGTGTCATAGTTTACAGTCGGTTAAATGTTTAGTTTGTCCATAAAATATGAGGGTTTGTTCAGACAGTAGCCATACATACAGCGTATAGCCTGTTCAGTCCTCACACTGTGGTTAGTGTTCCTCCAGCAGGGCCTGGCAGACGGTGAACATAGAGCTCAAATTCTTAGAATTATTTACACTAATAAAAAAAGAAATGATCAACTACTGAGATAATGGAAAGGTGTCGTACATCAGGGAGCTGTGTATATACTTCACTCAGCTACTCCTGAGTAACTCCATACTGTAACACTGTCTGGATGTATATGCTGTGTCCTGCAGTGCAGAGGTTATGGTTTGAACGAGCAGTGTTAATCCAGTACAGGACTGATTTCTATTAAAGCATAAACACCACTCGGCTTTAGAGCAGCAGTCCTGTAAATGAATACTCAGGTACTATAGATCTAATACGTTCATAAATGGGAATATTGTTTGTTTATTGCTGATATTTTGTAACTGCATGATTTACACACAGGACACTTCACTTTCTTATCACTGTGTAAACCAGAGACCTGAACACCAACTCAGTTCAGGATGTATAAATGTCCTGCGCCTCCAAAAATATAAATTTATAGAAGGAATGTAATTTATTATATATATTTTTTATATTTATTAGCAATGGAAATATTTCAGAGACCACCTGTAACTGATCAGTGTCTCTAGGTGTGCAGGTTCTGGGTTTGTGTTGGTTCTGTTTGGTTCTCTACACTACTGGAACCATGTCTCCCAAACTCCAGATCAGATATTGTATTAGATCTGTTTATTTAGAAAATCACTAATGACCTCCAGAAGCCTGTTTTTAGAACCATGCTCGCCGTGCGTCTCACCCCAGCCACCGCTCGCCAGTCTCTCTGTAGGTCACCTGAGGTCATCTTACGGTGGGTAAGGGACATTGGAATGAGGTGGCGCTCATCACGGTCAGTAGAGAGTGGGTTTGGCCCTCTGCCAGTCTGTAGCTGTGTTGTCCTGTGTGTTTGCTGCTGGACCTTGTTCTTATGAACCAGACGCTCACTGTATCTCCCAGTAAAGCTAGAACCCAACCTTCGGTTCCTCACTGAAAACCTGCTGTACATGTGGAGATGCTGATTTAAAGAAAAACTGGAGTGGGCTCTGATTTATTTCCAGGAATTTATATAAATCATATCACATTATACAGCATCACAAGTGTATGGAGTTGTCTCCAGTTAAATCAGGAGTGTTGGGAATCACCCCTGTGGGTTATATCTCTTAATCCCTGATCATCATCCATATATCACTGATGCATACAGGTGATCTGGCAGCGGTCCAGGTGTACCTTCTGCCATCTCTCATCGTCTACTCCTTCTTTCTGTGGAATGCCACACCTCATTCCAGCCTCTCGTCTCACTGGATGGGCTGTGACGCTCCGGCGTGTTTCTGTGTTTAGGTGAGGACATTTGAATGTGAGGAATCTCTGGGCTATGTGCAGAACGCTGATTGAGGGCTGCAGTGTTTATGCTAATGCTGATGTTCAGAACCCTCAGTCAGCAGCTGATAACTGAGCCCAGAACGTGTTGTGTGCTTTGCTTATGGAGTGTTCAGTGATAGGCCGAGTGTGTTTTTCTCAGTCCCATATATTATATTTATAGATTATAGATATACATTTAGTCTATTTGTGTCATGTGTTGACTGTGTGTTATGGTGTTGGGCTGTGGGTTTAGTTGGCGTGTGTTGAGTGACTCCACCATAGAAAGGAGTTATATGGCTAACGGCTAGCAAACATTGGCATTGTCTATGTCTTCCTCTGAGCCACTGCCTCAGTGGTGCCCGAAGTGGTATAGTACCACCAAGTGGCAGGACGTTAAGTGGCATGTAAACAAACTCAGCAGCGGTTGGCAAAGAAGCAGGTGTTGCAGCATAACAGAAGCCCAGTGACTTAGCAGTATTGACCATGGCTCCAGTGACCATTCGGGCAGGTGCCAGAGCCATTATCAGACAGGAAGATGCTTCTGGATGGACAGAGGTGAGAGGGAGAGCTGATAAGTGTGCAGCGGTGCACAGACGGCCTGCAATGCACCTAGAAGGACAATGCTGGAGAGAACTCATCCCCCACGTCCTTCAGTGAGTGGATGTGAACGGTAGAAGGCATCTACTGGTCACGGTGAAGGTGCTGAGCACAAGTATGGCTACAGGACACTAGAACTCTGGGGTTGGGCTTGCTGACAGTGGCCTGGTACTCAGCCTTTGAGAATCAATGCTGGGTTTGTAGAAGGAACGAGTGAAGCTAGTTGAGGTAGCTGGACTTAGAAGCCATCAATATGACTAAGCTCTGCTCTTGACACTTGTAAACTCAAGTGCACATGAGAAGCACCCGCACCAGTGTCCCCACCATGGTGAAAGTGACGCCTCTAATATTTAGCTCATAGTTTAAGAAGCATGGGATTGGCCGGTTGTGAAGTTTTGGCTGATCTGTGTTGTGTTTTCCCGTACGAGGGTCAATCACAGCCACGCTGATTTTCTCCAGACTGGCCCTTAGTGGGCTTAACTGTGGAGCACTGGCCTTTCTCCAGAGCGTTGTGCACAGCGGAGGCTGACTGACTGTCTCCAGAGTTAGGGTTTGTAGCACACTAACGCAGTTCCTGTTTGTTCATGACCTGCTTCCTACGTGCATCAGGAGCTCAAATCTCCCGAGGGGCTCAGACTTTACTGGTTATCAGTATGTATTAATTACAGGAGATTTCCACATGCATATACTGTCCTGCTCCCACATGCACTGGGTTGGTTACTCAGCCGCTCCTGCACAGTGAACTCTGGTACTGGTGGCCTGCGATGTGCGGTGCGGGGGTTTGCTTATTGAGGCTCTTTGTTGCCTGCCGTCTGCACGATGACAGCCTTGACACGACCTACAGCTGGTTTCGTTCAGTGTTTGTACAGCAGCCTGCTCCTCTAACACCTCCTTTTAAGCCTACCAGTGGGTGTGAGATATGCTACCGGTCTGGTTTCTCAAGGCTCAGTGCTTCTCTGTCCAGAGTCAGGCTGTTCTTTATTAACACCCCAGATTACAGTGCAGATTACCATGGCAGATCACCTTTTCAGATCACTCCTGCAGATCACCCCTGCAGATCACTCCTGCAGATCACCTTTGCAGATCACTCCTGCAGATCACCTTTGCAGATCACCCCTGCAGATCACTCCTGCAGATCACCTTTTCAGATCACTCCTGCAGATCACCTTTTCAGATCACTCCTGCAGATCACCTTTTCAGATCACTCCTGCAGATCACCTCTGTAGATCACCTTTTCATATCACTCCTGCAGATCACCCCTGCAGATCACCTTTTCAGATCACTCCTGCAGATCACCCCTGCAGATCACCTTTTCAGATCACTCCTGCAGATCACCCCTGCAGATCACCCCTGCAGATCACCTTTTCAGATCACCCCATCAGATCACCAATGCAGATCACCCCTGCTGATCAACTCTGCAGATCACCTCTTTAGATCACCTTTGCAGATCACCCCTGCAGATCACTCCTGCAGATAACCTCTTCAGATCACCCCTGCAGATCACTACTGCTAATCATCTCTTTAAATCACTCCTGCAGATCACCTCTTCAGATCACATCTTTAGATCACCCCTGCAGATCACCCCTGCAGATCACTCCTGCAGATCACTCCTGCAGATAACCTCTTCAGATCACCCCTGCTGATCACCTCTTTAAATCACACTTGCTTATCCCCTCTTCAGATCGCCTGTCCAGAGAAAAACAAATATCTAAAATGGTGCTACATTTACAGGAGAGCACAAGAGCCTGATTTACTCTCAGTGTATATAAAAGTCAATAGTAAAGTCCATTCGTCACGTCACCATGGAGAAAACTAGAACCTAATAAAACCTGAGACGTATGTTTTTCTTTGGACAGCTGGGAAACATACAGCTTAGTGGTGTCAGCGTCAGCATGTTACTAACACACTGGCGATGAAGCAGCGTTCACTCTGTGGAGGTCATGTGATGTTCTCTGTGTTTAAGTTACTGTCCTGAACTAGTAATAAATAGATTCTGATGAAGCTTCTTTTACCTCCTCACATATATGATATATCAGTTGGGACCAGCGCAGTAGATCACACTGACCTTTACTCACTGAGCTGCTGAGAAGATCTAGAACACCACTGCAGCGACGCAGGAGAGGATGCTGAAACCAGCACATGACTCACTGGAACACATAGCTGTTGAGCGCCTGCCTGAATGGCCCAGGATGGCTTGCTGAAAGGTCACACAGTTCTGGAATGCTGTCATTCCCGCCTCTCCTCCTGCGCCGTATGGTTAGGTTCGGTTAGTCATGCTCTAATGAGCCTGGAGAGAAACCGGCGGCCTCCAAATGAGGTGCTGTTGAGTAACGTGAAACCGCTTGTAAACACCTTTGTAGCAGCCGGGAGTCTCAGGTCCAGTTTGGGGACTCTCGTCGGTTCTTCTTCACTAAAGGTTCTAGTTCTGTGAGGTTCTATGTCCATCCTGCATGCGCTGCTCCTCTGAGGCCCTTCCCCAGATGTTTGATGATGTTTAGGTCAGGGTCTGAGAGGACCACGGCTAGCTTGCTTCTCTTGAGGTGGTCCATTGTAGATTTTGGGGTGTGTTTAGGGTCATTATCCTCTCCAGCTTCTTATGGACGGTTTGATGCTCACTTCCAGAATTTGCCCGGCATTTAACTGAATCTGTTTTTACCTCCACCTGTGAGATGTTCCCCCATTGCAGCACAAGCCTAAAGCATGATGGATCTCCTATTCTAACTGGTAGAGTTAGCTGATAAGAGTCTTTCGTAAGCGTTTCAGGTTACTCTTTCTTTCTCGCTCTGTATACCGAGCGGTTTTGGGAAAGTAAGAGTGATTTTCACTGCTCTGAATTTCACTGGCGGAACACATGCTGATTTTTATCTTAAGGAATTCTGGCTAGATTTCAACTCACTGTTATTAAACCAGTCTGACTGGTACATACCACCATACCCAGCAGTCCGGATACAGAACACATCAAAGAGAAAGAGAGAGAGATAAGGAGAAGGAGGTAGGGAGAGAGAGAGAGAGAGAGAGAGAGAGAGAGAGAGAGAAGGAGAGAGAGAGAGAGAGAGAGAGAGAGAGAGAGAGAGAGAGAGGAGAGAGAGAAGGAGAGAGAGAGAAGGAGAGAGAGAGAAGCAGGTGGAGGGAGTGAGAGAGAGAGAGAGAGAGAGAGAGAGAGAAGGAGGTGGAGAGAGAGTGAGAGAGAGAGAGAGAGAGAGAGAGAAGGAGGTGGGGAGAGAGAGAGAGAGAGAGAGAGAGGAGAGAGAGAAGGAGAGAGAGAGAAGGAGAGAGAGAGAAGCAGGTGGAGGGAGTGAGAGAGAGAGAGAGAGAGAGAGAGAGAGAGAGAAGGAGGTGGAGAGAGAGTGAGAGAGAGAAGGAGGTAGAGAGAGTGTGTGAGTGAGTGAGAGAGAATGTGTGAGTGAGTGAGAGAGAAAAAGGAGAGAGAGAGAAGGAGGGACAGAAAGAGAGACAGAGAGGGTTAAATTGAGAAGGAGGGAGAGCAACAGAAAGGGAGAGTGAGAAGGACAGAGAGAAAAAGAGAGGGAAGAGTAAGGAGGAAGACAGAGGGAGAGAGTGAGAATAAGTGGTGAGTGAAAGAGAAGAGAGGGAGAAGAGAGAAGGTGAGAGTGAGAAGGAGAGAGAGAGACAGAGGGAGAGGGTGAGAGTGAGAAGGAGGGAGAGAGACGGTGAGATTGAGAAGGAGGGTGAGAGAGAAGGAGGGAGAGGGTGAGAGTGAGAAGGAGGGAGAGAGAGGGTAAGATTGAGAAGGAGGGAGAGAGAGACGGAGGGAGAGGGTGAGAGTGAGAAGGAGAGAGAGAGATTGAGAAGGAGGAAACAGAGAGAGTGAGAGTGTTGGTGACTGTAGTTCTGTAAATTGGCCTTTAGAGGGCGCCATTGTACTGTTTCCTGCAGTTCCCATTCAGAAAACCACACTGAGGAGGAGCACAGGCGTTCTCCTGTAGAACAGCTCCTGCCATGAAGAAGCTGGGTGCTTTACTACAGGGAGGTTCACACGGCTCAGTCTGCAGGAGGTGCTCTGGCCCCTGGTGTCGTATATTACACTGACTGATTACTATTATTATTATTATTATTATTATTATTATTAGATATTTATAACTCTGGAACTCTGTTCGGAAGTTTGATCCTGCTCAGGTTGTGGATGTTGAAGCTGTATGGTGCGTTACGGTACACACACACCCTCAGTGGGGCAGGTTCCACCGGGCGGTGCAGTTTCCAGCTGAGTGTTACAGAGCAGTACCCACACGCTCAGTACTAATCCACAGGCCAGGCCGAAAGGTCACCTGCAGCAGTGACAGTGCTAGAGCCGCGCTGACCGGTGAAGAATGTGGGCAGGGTGTTCTCTGTGGGCGGAGCGACACAAGCGTCTCTCCTGCTGTTGGTTTTGGGTGGAGGCTGGGTGGGAGGCTCTGTGCTGGAGTCAGCATGTCGAAGTGAACTATAAAAATCTCCACATGTTCGGATCTGCTGGAGTGGCAGTGTGTACAGCCTCATGCAGTCTGACAGCTTAACACACATACACACTGAACACTGCTTCATTAGCACTGCAGGGTTGGGGAGGTGTGGTAAAGAGGTGTTCAGTGTGCACTAGTGGTCTGTAATTGTTTGGAACATGTTACACATTCAGAATCTGTAAACATTTTTATGTTTTTGTTATGTAACAACAACAATAATAATAACAACAACAATAATAATAATATTATTATTAGTAGTAGTATTACATTTTACCATTTTATTATTATTATTATTATTATTATTATTACTATATATTCTATATTTTTATATTAGTATATTTTATAATAATAATAATAATAATAATAATAATAATAATAATTATTATTATTATATTTTATTATTGTATTATTATATTGTTATTGTTATTACATTTTATCAATATTATTATTACTATTATTATTATTGTTATTATTATTATTATTATTATTATTATTATTATTATTATTATTATCATTAGTAGTAGTAGTAGTAGTAGTAGTATCATTATCATTATCATTATTATTACTATTATATTTTATTAGTGTTATTATTACCATATAATTTATATTTTTATATTAGTATATTTTATAATAATAATGATGATACTAATAATACTGCTACTACTACTACTACTACTAATAATAATAATAATAATAATTATTATTATTATTATTATATTATATATTTGTATTATATATATATATTTATTTTTATATTTAATATTTATAAATATAAAATATTTATATTTTATATATATATATTTTTTAATTATTGTTATTATTATTATTATTATTATTATTATTATTATTATTAGCCTTCTTTGAAGTCTGAAAGTGCTTAACAAACATTGGATAAAACCAGAAGGAGATAAACACACATGCTAATTTTAATAAAAGTGGTAGGAATATTATATCTATCTAGAGATATGATATCTATCAGTGAGTTAATAGAACAGGACACTGTAACAATAAGCCCAGTGAAGGTAAGAGGAGCAGCAGTATGTAAGGAGAGCTTCAGACGAGAGCAGAGAGGCCTAGAGTACAGTGACTTCAGTACCACAGGCAGAGCGGAGCTCACTGGCCGGAGGGAGAGAGAGGGACGGTATGGGGCTAGTCGTTCAGATACGCAGCGCAGCGCAGTGATGTAGGGCTTCCCGTGTGAGGGTGGAGTATGGATGACCCGTAAGTCCGTTCTGTTTTTTATCATTTGTGTTGGATCATGTGATCAAATGAGGCACAGCAATGGAGATACATGTTTCTCACAGGACAGCGACGTCATGTGTCCATATGGACGTATGTGGGTTGTGTCGTGTGCACGGGTCCTGCTTTGGCTGAATTGTTCATGCACGTTTTTTATAAAGAGGTTTTTACTCGATTCCGACCGTATAAACATGCGTCTCCTGTCCTCCCCTTTCCCCCTGTCCTCCAGATTCTCCCATGCCTTCCCTGCCCTCACTACAGTAGCAGAGGAGTCTGACCCTGAGAGTCCGGTGGAAAGTGCTTCCGGATCGGATACAGAGATGAATTCCGGGATTGGTGTGCTGAGCACCACTTTAACTCTGAAGCCTAAAAGCTCGGAGGAGGGAAGAGAGGATGGCAAACGAGTGCGCAAAGTGTCCCTGGTCAACAGCAGCAGCAGCTCCGCCAGCAGATCAGTCCATCATCTGGGTGAAGACAGACTGGCGGACATGAACGGTGCCAGCCACGAGCCGGACGGCGTCCGGAACGCTCAGGAGTTTGGCTCCGTTCGAGAAGAGTCCAAACCCTCCACTGTGGATGCATCCTATTCTGAGCTCTCAGGTAACACACACCTGTATTCCTCCCTGTCTAGCTCCAGGTATGAGCCAACAACGTACTCCTCCTACTCCTACTCCTATTCTTCTGATGCTCCGCCCTCATCCGTTCCCATGGACACCACCAGTAGCCTCGGCAACAGTAGCTGGTGGAATTTGAGGAGCGAAGTCCAGGACAGGAATGAGAACGAGTTAAATGGGCGGAGGTGGGAGGAGCTTTCTGCACCTGCAGGAGCCAGAGAGGTGGAAAGGGAGGGAGGAATAACAAACACAGGCTCCGACTCGCTCACCCAGCAGTCGGACGACTTCTTCTCCGGCGTCTTCAAGGCCACCCGGGTGGAGCTGCCCTCCTCCCCGACAGACGCTGACCCTGAGCCAGCCCCAGCCCCGGAGCCAGGCCCGGAGCCCTCCATGCCCGCCTCCCCCCATGAGATGGATACCCTGCTGGACACCCTAAAGAGCATGGGGCCACCTGTCCGCCACAGATCCCTCCGCAACTCGTCCACCCAGCCATTCTCGTCGCTTCCCCCCATCGTAGAAGATGCTCCGGTTCATCTCCCATCACCCATCTCCAGCCCTACCTCGCCAGGGCCTCGAGAAGTCTTCAGCAGCCTCCCTCCAGACCTGGGTCTCAACTGGAGCTCCATGAAGGACATGCGCTCCCCTCTGGCAATGATGAAGGAGCAGAAGAGTTCGGAGCCACCCACCAGGAGCCTTGTCCTGCCCTCGAGAGCTTCGGCCATCAGCAGCATCGTCATGCGCAAGAGCTCCCTACCGGACCTCAACCTGGAGGACGGAACGCAAGTCAACGGAGGCAGCTCCTTCGGGATGTCCCGTCTGGACCACAGCCTGATCTTCTCCAACTATCGTTCTGAGACAGAGGAGAACGGAAAAGGCTTGGGCCACCGCTCTCTCTTCAGAACAGCTTCGCTGCCTGAGGTCAGCTCCGGCCTGGACCGCCTCAGCATGCCCCCCAAAGCCACTGACACTCTAGGCTCCGGGACGTCCCGACTGGAGCGCCTTTCTTTCCTCACGTCTCCTCCGGGGTCCCTCACGGAGCTGAAGGAGCCGTCCCGCATCAGTGTGTCCCCTTCATTCCTCAACAGCTCCACCACAGAAAGCCTCACCTTGAACCACACACCCCCACAAAGCCTGGAGATCTACCGCACCCTCTCGCCAGAATCACCCGTCAAACATCCCACTCCGCCAAGCCTGCAGAGGAGCCTGAGTGCTGAGGGGCTGTCCATAGGGTCGCCTGTCTTTAACGAAGGCCTGCGGGGCTTTGGGGGGGCCCAGGAGCCAGCCCCGGAGAGAAGCTTTGTGGCCAAATACAGAGCGTTCCCTGACGCCTATGTGAGTACAGTCTTATTCATGTACCTTGGGGTAGAGCTTTGGATAGGTGTAGATGCATTATGGGGGGCTTCTTGATAGTAGTCGCTTTCTGTACGCCCCCTAGTGGCCAAGAATGATCTGTTTGGTAAAATCAATGAGATATTTAGTCCTCGTCTGTTTACCAAGCTCTCTATGATTCTGTGTTGGACTGCTATTGTGACAATTGATGCAATCATGAATATGTCCATGCTTAACGAACACTTAACGAACACTCATCAATCACACGTTTCATTAACGAAGGCTTAATAAAGCTTAATAGCAGCTACGGTATCACTCCTGGAGAGGAAACTTCTGGACTTTCCGGCTTTCACACAACAAAGTGCTCCAGTGATACTACAGAGCTCAGCAGTGAAAGGCTGGTGGGGGTGGTAACAGCTCCCAGGAGAGAAGAGATTACAATAGAGACCAGAGGGACGGTGTCCATTACCTCCGTCTACATGCAATATTCACATTTCCTCGTATTTCCTGAAGCGGTGAAGCTGAGCAGCCTCCGTGCTGATCCGGTCTGCTGCAGAAATACCTTCAACTACACCAAACCACCTTAGAACACATCTCCCGACTTCAACATCTCAGCAGGGCTGTGCTTGAAGCTTGCCCTCCCTAGATTCGGATCCCTTGTTGATCCCACAGTGGGGGAATTTACAAGTCTTCCGCATTTGACCCATCCGTGAAGTGAAACACCCACATACACACTCACTAGTGAACACACACACTAGGGGGCAGTGAGCACACTTACCCGGAGCGGTGGGCAGCCCTATCCACGGTGCCCGGGGAGCAGTTGGGGGTTAGGTGCCTTACTCAAGGGCACCTCGGTCGTTACTGTCAGGGAATCGAACCGGCAACCCTCCGGTCACAAGGCTGGTTCCCTAACCTCCAGCCCACGGCTGCCCCTCGCGCATTGTTAAACCACAGTCCTGGCCTGAGGGCTCGTACCTGAGGATGACTACTGTGGAGAGTCATTTAGCTCCGCACTGACACTCTTGCCAAATGAGATTTCCACAATGTTGACGGTTTAGAGACAGTTCCTTGTGGTTCCGCCATGAAGACGGAAGTCTTTGTATCAGGAGAGTATATATTCACAGCCAATACTGCAGATTATTCAGTACCAGCTTTTAGATAAACGATATTTACCATAACAACAAACAGAGAGACAGAGGGCGGGTCCTGTGGCTGTGCTGTTAGCGCAATCTTGTTTGGTTTGTCCATCAGAGGGCGCTCTGCAAATAACCTTCTGCTAACACACATAATTGGAATCCCACAAACCACACGAATCGGCTGACCCAGTCAGAGCCAAGCAGCGTATGATGGACAGTGTTCATAGTAAGCTGATAACCGTCAGGTGAGGGACTCCACTATATCTCCATGTCTTCTCATCCTAGCCTAGATCCTGAGCTTAGACACCGTGCAGCCGTTCTAGTGGGTACATGTATCAGTAGAGAGCAGCTACTGTTAATGAGCCGTTACAGCACAGCGCTAAACTAGACGAAGCCGTGTCAAATGCTGCATGCTGATTCTAGTACTTCGGACCTGGTGTGAGGTCTGTTTCTGCACATGCACAGACTGGGAGGTCTGATCCAGATCCAGAGTAACCCGTATACCTGCACTGAGAAGTCTCGTTATGGGATTTCCAGTCTAGGGAATCGGTACCGGCACAGGTTCAGAGAGCTGCCAGTCTAAAGCACAGCCTAAAGCACAGCCTGCTACAGCTAGAGTTGAAACGCTTGCACCCGTCCCATCAGAACCGGACCATCCCAGTTAGGCTGCAGCCTGTCACGTGCATATCTACCGGTCAAGCGGCCTGACGGTCATGCTTGGACATGTGCTTGTTGTATCTGCTGGACGCGGTACTGGTGCTCATTCGGCTCGTTGAGTTGTTATGACCGAGCATGGCGTGCGTCCTGCTTTAATAGCGCGTGTGTGGTTAGCTGAGTTCGTCAGTGTTTGGATTTAATCACAGAGACCTGATAGTGTGCAGCTCCGTCACACCAGCATGTATGGTGCTCTTATCTGGGTGTGGTCAGCTCGAGGCGCGATGTAAACAACTCGGCCCTGCTCCCGCTCCTGTAGAGGGAACACAGAGGTGTGAGGAGTGGAAACATGTAATACCGGCATCTTCACGGCACACGCCGACACATCCCTAAAACTTCCCTGAGGCCACCCCCAGCTCTCAGGAAGGTGGAGCAGACTCAGCATGAGTCACTGGGCACCCAACACTGTAGGAGGACACTGTGAACGGCTAAGAGAAGCAGAGATTGGATGATCACTACAATTAAAATTAAGGAATTATGGAAATAGATATACAGGGGTTGGACAATGAAACTGAAACACCTGTCATTTTAGTGTGGGAGGTCTCATGGCTAAATTGGACCAGCCTGGTGGCCAATCTTCATTAACTGCACATTGCACCAGTAAGAGCAGAGTGTGAAGGTTCAGTTAGCAGGTAAGAGCACAGTTCTGCTCAAAATACTGCAATGCACACAACATTATGGGTGACATACCAGAGTTCAAAAGAGGACACATTGTTGGTGCACGTCTTGCTGGCGCATCTGTGACCAAGACAGCAAGTCTTTGAGATGTATCAAGAGCCACGGTATCCAGGGTAATGTCAGCATACCACCAAGAAGGACGAACCTCCACCAGCATCACGTAGTGACCTGGCCACTATCCTGCAAGAGGAATGGCTTAAACTCCCTCTGACCACTGTGCAGGACGCAGTATATGTCATTCCCAAGACGAACCGACGCTGTATTGGCCGCAAAAGGAGGCCCTACACCATACTAATAAATGATGGTGGTCTAAAACCAGGTGTTTCAGTTTCATTGTCCAACCCCTGTGTGTGTAATATATATATATATATATATATATATATATATATATATATATATATATATATATATATATATATATATATATAGTATAATATAATATAATTTGTCCTGCATTAGATACATTTCATTGTTATTAATAAACAGCAACAGTGGAACTCGAAATAGGGGAGTCGAAATTCACAGCACCTGTTTGTCTAAGTGTCTTCCTAGCTTCACGGTGCTCTCACTGAGTCACACTGAGTCCCAAACCACATCTACAGTCCTGCACCACCCTAATACAGACCTGGACCTAGCTTGAGAGAAGTGCTGTGGACGCATTTCCAGAAAGGATTTGGCTGACTGTTGGCTGCATGTCATGTAGGCATGGCGGTATACGCTGGTTACTATGTGAGACATGTGGCTTTATTCTGGTTTATGTACATCGTGTTGGTGGTGTGCAGGTCAGCAGGCACTCACAGGTAGTGGCAGCTTTACATGCAGGTACCATGTACACAGACACTACTCTGAACCGGGTTTGTGGGGACAGGTGGGCCGTCTGAAAGCCAGAACACAATCTCAGGACTACCCTAAGAGAGACAGCGAGAGAGAGAGAACAACTGAGAGAGGAGAGGAGAGAGAGAGAGAGAGAGAGAGAGAGAGAGAGAAAACAACTGAGAGAGGAGAGAGAGAGAGAGAGAGAGAGAGAGAGAGAGAGAGAGAGAGAGAGAGAGAGCGAGAGAGAGAGAGAGAGAAAGAGAGAGAAAGAAAACAACTGAGAGAGGAGAGAGAGAGAGAGAGAGAGAGAGAACAACTAAGAGAGGAGAGAGAGAAAACAACTGAGAGAAGAGAGAGAGAGAACAACTGAGAGAAGAGAGAGAGAGAGAGAGAGAGAGAGAGCAACTGAGAGGAGAGAGAGAGAGAAAGAGAGAGAGAGAACAACTGAGAGAAGAGAGAGAAAAGAGAGAGAGAAAGAGAGAGTGAGAGAGAGAACAACTGAGGGAAAAGAGAGAGAGAGAGAGAACAACTGAGAGAAGAAAGAGAGAAAGAGAGGGAGAGAAATATATGTAGAGAGTGATAAAGAGAAAGAGAAAAAGAGAGAGAAAAGTATATATAGAGAGAGAAATAGAGAGATATGTAAAGAGATAGAGAGAGAGAGAGAAAGAGATAAAAGAGAGAGAGGAATATAGACAGAGAGAGAGAAAGAGAGATAAGAGAGAGAGAGGAATATAGATAGAGAGAGAGAGAGATAAAGAGAGAGAGGAGAGAGAGGGAGAGAGCAACTGAGAGAAGAGAGAGAAAGAGAGATAAGAGAGAGAGGAAGAGAGAGAGGAATATAGATAGAGAGAGAGAGAGAGAGAGAGAACAACTGAGAGAGGAGAGAGAGAGAGATAAAGAGAGAGAGGAGAGGAAGATAGAGAGAGAGAGGGGGGATGTGTTTTGTCGTTTTCTCTTCTCCACCTCTCTAATGAGGCCTGATGGTTTGGCTGTGTTGAGTCCTGCTTAGACACGCCCGGTCGTTAGTCCGGGACACGTGTCGCCTTGTGCCGACAGATCCCGACAGAGCGGCGGTTGTGTTGTACCTGTGATGTGCTTGTGCTGCTGTCCTGCACCGTGCTCACCTGTAAGGATGCTGGACGGGTGCTGTAGCAGTGCACCTGTATTCCAAACCCTGCGACTCCTGGGTTCCTCAGTCTGGTACCTCAGAGAAGGATCTGAAAGGCTTCCTGAGCTCGCGGTTATCGCACAGGGAACAGTGTGGAGCCGCTCCCTGTATTAATACACACTTGGCTAGGCTAGGCTATCATTTGTCTGCTAATTAGAGAGCTAATCAAGCTTCATAATACGAACCGGTTTTGAAAAGAGTACATACACGCTGTGCTTCATCTGGTGCGCTGCTCTTCTTTATTAGCTGCTGCTAGTTTGTTAGCTCTTTAGCATGCTAGCATGTTAGCAGACTAGAGTGATAAACACGTTAGCATGAATCTGTAACAGACGGAGCTGTGTTAAGTGCGGCTGTAAAAATGCAAATCAGCGCTTTCAGATGTTACATAATAGACCAACGTTCCTGAAGGAACATGTCTGAGGTCACGGATGGAATTTCAGTTGGAAAATAAAGTGAACGTGGAATATCAACATCGGCAGGCAGCAGAAAATAACTCAGGCATCTTCAAATTATTAATCCTGTTCTCTCTTTTAGAACCCACACTCACACAGTTATGTCTAATAGGCCCTTTTCACACTTTCGCATTCTTTTTTCCGGAAACATGCGCGGATGGGTAGCGCTAGTTCCGCTAAACAGTAAACAGTGAGTCCAGGAACAAGAGATTTTGCAGTGTACCAAGGTGTTCGAACTCAAAACAAAAGCAGCCGTATCTCAGTTTCCATGGCTTTCCGGCTGACGGCGAGCAAAAGAAAAAATGGGTGCGTGCGATAAGGAGAGATGAAGGGGTAAACTCTGTGATTCGGCGCGGGAGTACCTTTGTGTGCAGCCGGCACTTCACTGCTGCGGACTACATAGAGGGAAGCTCGCGGCTGAAACCGGGTGCTGTTCCCACTCGGTTTCAGTGGAACAGTTTTCACGCCCCCCCTCATAAGCCGTCAGCGTTTGAAAGAGCAAGCTCTCGCCGGGGAGTAGACGGGAGTAGAAGCCAACCAGCAGACCATGTATAACCAAGTTTGTGTGGCTCCTCGTTCTTCCTCATCGATCGGTAGCATCTAGCTCAGAATTTCACCTTGTTGTCGACTATATTGGACACTAAATAAACAATAACACTTAGCCTATCTTTCCCGTGACGAGGATTAGCTTGTTGTGCTAGCATGTTAGCAGGCATAGATGTAAACAAAGCTTACGTTAGCTGACGTTACTTGGTTTGCTAGCTAACCTAATCGGGAGCTGCGAATAAGGAGCTAACTTCAGCCTCGTAGATCACGTTAACTAAAGCAGTCAGTATCATTCATAATATTTACTATTTGCTTAAACGAGACATATTTAACATTAAACGCTAGTAAATGATGCATATACATTAAATGCTAGTTAGCTAGCTAGCACAGATGTAAACAAAGCTAACGTTAGCTGGCGTTTCTTTACCCTGATAGCTGTGAGGAATATTTTCAACAATGATTTGTAGCCTGTTCAAACAGTTCCTCTATGAGGAATATTTTCCAACGATCCTGGAAACACCCTCAAATTTCAGAGGACAGCGATGAAGTGAAATGTTTCATGGTCAGCCGGGAGTACAGGAACTTGTACTAACCAGCGTCAACGTATTTCGCTTTTTTGTGAAAAGAGCCTATTAACTCCACATATAGTATAGCATAGCAGTATGCTAGTGTCACCAAACAACCAGGACCTGAACACGTCTCCCATCACTGTATACTGTAGGTATTACATAATAATAATAATAGAGCACCTTATAATATTCACCCCTTGTGGTGGTGTGGTCGCGAGTGGTTGATGTTATTCAGGAAGGAATTCGGAGACGGTCCCGTCTATTTTCAGAATTTATTTGGTTGCACACGTGTTTAACATAAAACGAGATGGCTAGTCGGTCCCTGTTGAGGTACCTCGTCCAAAGTGTGCCACTAGCAGCACTTTAGCCCGACTACTGCCATCCCCCCATGCCTCTTTTATACCCCATACGCCCCTCCCACTACACGGAGCATACCATTGCTGGGGTTTACCTAAAAGAGCATGGGGCAGCAGTTCATACATATTACAAGACTCGACACACAGACACGACACAAAGACTCTAGACAAATAACATGGACTAAACAATACCCAAGTGTAGGAGATTTAGTGATGTGTCTGGCGCCTTGACATCATCACACCCCTATAGGCAGTTCTTGCTAACCAGAGTGCTGCTATGATGACAGCGCTAGTCCCTGCTAGCTCTGTGTTAGCATCAGACATTTGTTTCTGATCAGGGGATAAAGCAACACCACAGCGCATGTATGACAGTCCAGTGATCCAGCTGGAACTCTTTATACTGCAGGGAACCCTGAACACGAACGTTAATACAGGAGGGGGTTAGCCTGTTAGCTGCGTTCCAGCCGGCCATCTTTTAGCCCAGTGGCTCCCCAGTTTAAACAGAACTGGGTTCTCGTTTCATCTATCAGTCTGTTCACAGCACACTGGCTTTTAGGCCACTTCGACGTTACCAAGCTGACGTGACTCTGATCTGATTTTCAGCCTTATTGTGACGCAGATCAGATTTTTTTCAGGGCTGTGTGGAAACGCCATATCCAGTCTTTTCAAAGTCAGTTTTGTATGAGGCTCTAGATAGCATACGTCTCTGATTCCTGGGCGTGTGGCATGAATGTGAACGTTTAGATTGGATTCCATGTTGGGTTTTTCTCACTGTGCACATGCCATCGTTCAGCATCATGTGGCAGCAGAGCCGAGTGAGAAGCTAGAGCCAGCACACAGTGGAAACGCAACACAACTGACTCTTTTTCATCTCCATCCCACTCTGATCTCCAGCTGTCACAAGCAGCTGATCGGACCTGGTTATCCTGGCAGAAAAGGCTGGTTCTGCTGGTTAGTTTGCTGTTCAGAACCCACATGGTTCACCTTCACATCATGTTATTGATTTGGATGTGTGCATCTGGATCGTTTGTTTACATTATTGGCAGATATGAGTCACTTACCTGCATGAACATGAACTTTCGGGTTAGTGAGATCAGACCTGAGCAACGAGGCCTGCAATGTGAACGCAGTCACAGAGACGTGGTGTGTGAATACAGAGCTGAGGTGTTGTGATGCGGTGCTTTTGTGCTTTTGCCGATACAGATCTTAGAACCGTTATATAACGTGAAACAGGGCTGCAGGATGAATCAGAGTACAGTGATGTAGTTGCATGATGTTAAGGGTGTAGCTTAGAGGCCCAATCTGTAACACATGTGAAGCAGCAATGAACCTGCATCACCTTACGGAGCCCTGTAAAGAGTTAGGCCTGGTGTAGCGGTGTTGCAGGCCAAACTGATGTCACTATCCTAATGGCCTGCATCACTGTCTGGTATGGCAGCTGTACCGCAAGGCCCTGTAGAGAGTGGGAGGACAGCGGAGTCCGTCATAGGCGGTAAACTTCTAGACTTGCAGGACATCTACCAGTCCCGCTGCCCGAGGACATCTACCGGTCCCGCTGCCCGAGGACATCTACCAGTCCCGCTGCCCGAGGACATCTACCAGTCCCGCTGCCTGAGGACATCTACCAGTCCGGCTGCTCAAGGAAAATCGAAAAAGATCCGATTGAACTGTAGCCACCCGGCACACAGCCTGTTCACCTTACCTGTTCACCACAGCACCCAGGCCAGAACACACCGGCTAATGAACAGTTTCTACCCACAAGCCATCAGGTTCCTGAACAAGCTGTGAGCTTTTCATCAATACCACCAACACCATCAGGTTCCTGAACAAACTGTGGGCCATTTACCAATAACACCAATACCACCAACACCACCAATAACACCAGTATCACCAACATCATCAGGTTCCTGAACAAGCTGTGAGCTTTTTACCAATAACACCAATACCACCAACACCACCAATAACACCAACGCCATCAGGTTCCTGAACAAACTGTGGGCCATTTACCAACACCACCAATATCACCAACGCCATCAGGTTCCTGAACAAACTGTGGGCCATTTACCAACACCACCAATATCACCAACACCATCAGGTTCCTGAACAAGCTGTGAGGTACACACCCTGGAAGCACCAGGCTCTTGAGGTGTCCATCAGGCTGTTGAGGTGTCCATGCGGTTAGTGTCATAATCAAGTGATCAGCTGGTAGTCAATGTCAAGCTTGGTATCAGCACAGAGCAGTAAGGTCCCCCGGTCTGGGCAGCACTTAGCGGGATAGTGAATGGTGTCTTTGCAGTCTAGAACCTTCTATTGTTTTGTTGTTGGCTGGAAACAAACAAACAAACAATATGACTAATAATCAGGACCTGCACTGGTTTCATTTAGAACTTATCATTTTGGTGACATCCTATCGAGCATCGCATATTATACCTGTATCATGCAGCTGCAGTGTGGAATATCATTTCCTGTTTGACATTATATCAGATTTTATAATACGGGCATGAAACACAGCCAGGTAGAACATGGACTTCAACACAGTCAGTGATTCAGCCCGGGTTCTAAAGCAGCACAGGGCTAAGAGGTAGACTGTAGTCCACACAGACCCTCCAGGAGACGTGATGCTCTGCAGTTCTGCTCAGCATGCCTCTCTGCCATAAAGATTTATTACCGTGGAATTCCTGCACCGCGTCCGCATGGGAGACTCCGAGGCAGAGCAGAGGGTAAACGGTACATCACGTGATCTGCGAGCTCATGGGCGTCGGGATTAAGAACATACCCTCAGCAAATACAAACGCTCGACTGGCAAATCATAATTGTCTCGCTTCTGCAGCTCGGCTACGGATCAGCGAGCATGCACAGACATATTGCTCAACATTGTCTTGAAGGAACGCCCACATGCTAGTGCTTATACAAACACACATGCCTATAGACACGCACATCCACCGCCGGCAAAGACGGCTGGAGGTACATCGCACGTTTAGTGTGAAACCTGATCTAATGCTCCGATTTCATAACCTAATGCTCTTAGAAAGGGTGCCAGTAATTCTGGAGGGCATCAAGACCAGTTTATCCACTCTGACATGCATCTAACCGTAATGATTTAGCTGCAGACAAACGTTTCGGTACACCGGGACATAATGCACTTACGTCTGGTGCGTTGGTTTCGCTGCTCAGTCTGTTTGTGTGTTTGTATGAGTTTTAGATGTGGGAGAAAGAAAAGTGATAAGATAGAATACAGAGTTATAAAAAAAATATAGAGAGAGAGATATACAATAGAGCGAACGTGAACCGCCAGGCTAGTGCGACCAGATCTGAGCAAGACATCGTATATCAGCACCGAGGCCTGTAATGTGAAGTAGCCTCAGTGAGTGACGAACAGGCTCTGGACGGTCCAGACGGACCACCAGTAGACGGTCCAGACGGATCCACCAACTAGAAGCTCCCACAGTTTCCTTGCCCATCATCCAGATAACAGGTGGCACCTTCACCACACACCCCTGTCTCTGCCCAGATCTTTTCCAAGAGCTCAGCACAAGGAACTGTGGTGTCAGAGTGCCCAATACGTGTCCTGCCCCTGACAGCCAGCCACCGTCGCCTTGGTTTGCAGTGGTGCTGTGATTGGGGTTGCCACCTTTTAGAAATGAGAATAAGGGTTGAGGGGGGCGTGTTTATGTGTGAGTGACGTGTTCAAGCCGGGGTGGGCGGGGGTCGATGGTTTTTGGGGGAGAGATTACGGACATTTGCGGTAATACGGAACAAAGCGTGTTCTGTATTTGAACTGAGTGCGGGGGGTGAGAGAGATTGTGATGGTGATCATTCATGTGTGTATGACAGACGTGTATATCGGACATTTACGAACCTATGGAACAAATTTACGGACATTAACGCAAATACAGAACAAATTTACAGACGTTTACGGAAATACAGAACAAATTTACGGACATTTACGGAAATACAGAACAAATTTATGGACATTAACGCAAATACAGAACAAATTTACAGACGTTTACGGAAATACAGAACAAATTTACGGACATTTATGGAAATACAGAACAAATTTATGGACATTAACCCAAATACAGAACAAATTTACAGACATTTACGGAAATACAGAACAAATTTATGGACATTTACGCAAATATGGAGCAAATTTACGGACATTTACTGAAATACAGAACAAATTTACGGACATTTACCGAAATACGGAGCAAATTTACGGAAATACGGAACAAACCGCAACATTTAATTGCCAACTAAAGTTCCCATATTTTACGGGACGGGTGGCAACCCTAGTCGGGATGGAGAGACCAGGACTGCTACAGACCTAGGTTCTGATTGGGATCTGACAGCAGTCGGGTTTGAATGTGGGGGCTTCGTGGTGAGAGCTTCAGTCCTGCCTTTGCTGTGGAGTGGCACACTGCCCCAACTGCTGGTGTGGTGATCTGGGAAGCCGTCACATATGACAGTCGGTCACCCCTAGTAGTGATACGAGGGACACTAACAGCTCAGTGTTATGTGGAATTTTGTGGAATTATGTGAAACCCCACAAGGGTTTCCCAGGAACTTCTCTGCCTGATTGCCGTAGCAACCTATGAGTGTGCAGGATCTACGGGCTCAGCTGCAACATCTGTGGGCAAATATCTCATCGTATCTCAACATGTGTCCAGGCTAGAGCAGGGTCCTAGAGCCTGCTTTCCGTGGTTCAGTTTCCCCCAGTGAACTTCTCCTTTACTCTAACACTGTAATCGGCTACAGATACCATCATTACACACAAAGACAGCTTCGGTCCATTCCGGCTGCACCTTCTGGGCGCACTATGATTATGTTAATGAGTGCTGTTCTGTTAACCCACAACTGAAACTGCTGAACCCTATGGAGTCATGTTTACAGTGGGGGTTCTCATGGATTGTCATCTATTCACAACAAACCTAAAAATAACCCCGAATCTGGTTATTCAGAACACATCCCTGGAGCAAAACAAATCCCAGCTGTGCCCATCATTTACACGTTTCCCACTGAACGCATGCACGGCACTGTTAGACCTGTCATCTTCCCCTCTTTCATTTTCACAGTTCAGCTGAAAAGCTGCTTCCACAGAAGTAGAACAGTTTGTGGAAGGTCGTAAACACAAGCCCGATCCTCTTGACTGCGGTTTTCACCAAACAGGCTGATTCTGTGGAATAGTGGGATCAGTGTAACAGGAGATCCGCTGCAGACAGGCTCACGCCCACCCAACACGCACACAGACTAACACTATAATGGTATATCCCATACTGTGGAAAACACACACTGCTCCTTTAATATTAGGGTTTCATTCAGTGTGTCTACATAGGTAAAGGTCGTTGTCTGTGTGTGCGGATATGGACACCATGTAGCCACTGAAGCCGCTGTTTTGTGATGTCACAAAAACCAACAGATTAGCACCGCCCTTTTATATTTGATAAGGTTGTAAGGAGTGCGCTGGCCCTCAAATGGAGCATAATACCGGGCTGCCAGAACCAAACAGCCAGTTTAACTGTTGGAGACTAGGAGAGGTTGGGTAAAAAAGGGATTTGAGTTTTCCTAATCTGAGAAATGATCATGGTAAAACCACACAGTGGCAAATCAGACACATTTACAGACTCGGCTGACATTCCTATCGCTTACAAGGTTGGACTGGTATGACTGGTATGTGACCTGAGACTGAATAATTACTGTATAAGTCAAACTCACCTTCACTCTCACTCAGTGTGGTCGCTCTGAATCACTCTGTGTAGGTTCTCCTACTGATCTAAAGTCCTCTAACTGTGATTTTCCTTTTCCAGCTCACCAAAGAAAAGGAGCATGGAAAACTCAACCCCCGGCCAGGAAAGGTGAGCTATTAACCAGGATAACCTGTACTCTTTCTCTAATCATTAAGGGGCGGATTGGCAAACACTGTGACTGTAGACCCTTAAAAACAAGTCTTGAGTTACTATGTGGGGTCATTTTCACATAGCAACACACCTCTGACATCACACATCACATAGATACACAATATCCATATCATTTAATAAATCAATCAGAGCTCTGTATGGTACAGCAGACCACTAACGTCATTACCACCACATTACCGTCCCTACCATCACTACTGCATTACCATCATTACTGCCATTACCACATCAGCATCACAACCACATCACCATCATTACCACACTGGCATCACAACCACATTACCATCATTACTGCCATTACCACATTAGCACCACAACCACATTACCATCATTATCATCATTACTGCCATTACCGCAGTATTGTCGTTACTGCGTTAGCTTTACTACCACATCACCATCATTACTATACTGGCATCACAACCATATTACCATAACTACCACCACATTACCCTCATTCCCATCCCTTATCCATCACCATTATTACCGCCACATTACCCTCATTATCATCACTACTGCATTACCATCAGTACCGCCACATTACCCTCATTACCATTACTACTGCATTACCATCAGTACCGCCACATTATCCTCATTACTATCACTACTGCATTACCATCATTATTGCCACATTATCCTCATTACCATCACTACTGCATTACCATCAGTACCGCCACATTACCCTCATTACCATCACTACTGCATTACCATCATTACCACCACATTACCCTCATTACCATTACTACTGCATTACCATCATTACCGCCACATTACCCTCATTACCATTACTACTGCATTACCATCATTACCGCCACATTACCCTCATTACCATCACTACTGCATTACCATCATTACCGCCACATTACCCTCATTACCATCACTACTGCATTACCATCATTACCACCACATTACCCTCATTACCATTACTACTGCATTACCATCATTACCGCCACATTACCATCATTACCGCCACATTACCATCAATACCATCACTACTGCATTACCATTATTACCGCCACATTACCATCAATACCGACAAATACATTCAGCAAAGAAGCTGCCGGTGTTCTCACAACAATGGACCGACCATCCTAGAGTCCAGAACCTGAACACCACTGGGGTTATGTGGATGGTGATGGTGGTGTCTGCGGAGTTCATATCACTTCCTGTTCAGTCTGTGTTAATATGTCTGTCTCTCCTGGAACGTAAGGAGCTGCAGCGCGGTCTCGGACAGGGCGCACTGCTGGGCGTATAAACGGCGTTACAGGCTCTAGACTGGTTCTTGCCGTTTGGGTTTCACTGATGTTTCTGTGTGTATTGTTTCTGGATTAGTCAGGTCTTTTAACGTTTTAGGATCTCACGGTTTGACCGTGTGAGAAATCAGGCTTGTTTCTTCAGTCACATTCCTCTTATTCGTTAGCGGCTTCAATTAAAGGTCAGTGAAACCCGAGGACTTGTTCCTACAGGCTGCGGTTACTGCTCCTGTAGTATTCCTGCTACCTGCTCCACATTCACTCCCGGCTGTTCCGCTTAGCCCTGCAGCACTGCAGCCTCGGAGCTGTTTGAGAGTGGAACGCAGGAGAACAATGCGTGTGGTAGTGTTTGGTTTCGCCACACAAAGACACTCTGTTTCCCGCTCCCTTGGTGTCACTGCCAGCGCTGCCCCCTGTGGCCGGAGATGTCATTGCACTAAACACTGCGGTCATTGTTGGTGTTTGTCTCTTGTTTAGATGCTCATCTATGACCAGCCTGGACTGTGTGGCCAGAGGATCGAGGTGCGCGGAGATGTGATAGACGCCACTGCATGGCAGCTTCCACGGACCATCTCCATTAGAGTGATCAGAGGAGGGTGAGAACATCAAAGCATGCACAACTACAACACACAGGACGCAGATCACTGTACACTAAACATCAAGGCATCATAGAGGCTCTTCAAAGAGCACAGATACCTGAATATACAGCTCTGGAAGTAAATCAGAGAGCACTCCAGTTCCTTCTTAGATCAGCATCTCCACATGCAGGTTCTTAGTGAGGAACCGAAGACTGGGTTCTAGCTTTACTGGCAGATACAGTGAGCGTGTGGTTCATAAGAACAAGGTCCAGCAGCAAACACACAGGACAACACAGCTACAGACTGGCAGAGGGCCAA
>JAMWET010004667.1:160000-185000 GCA_024036415.1 Prochilodus magdalenae
GGGACTTCATGACCAGAGAGGAGAGACAACAGGTGGCGTTCATGTACAGCGCTGGCTCCATTAAAGTCCTCGGTGGCATGTGAGTCTACATGACGGACGCTGGGCTGTCTGGAGGAATGGATTTCAGTGGTTTCTAGTTTTCACCTCCTGCTTGTGCTCTGTTCTTCTGGGTTCTTTCAGATGGGTAGGCTATGAGAAGGAGGGTTTCCGTGGACACCAGTACCTGCTGGAAGAAGGGGAGTACCACGACTGGCGGGTGTGGGGGGGCTGTGACTCTGAACTGCGCTCAGTCCGGGTCATCCGAACAGTGAGTGACACTTCGTCTGCAGCTCCTACACTTGTTAACACTTCCCATACACAGAACTCAATCCCAGAACAGATCCCCACACTCAGATCCTCACACTCAGATCTCCACACTCAGATCTCCACACTCAGATCTCCACACTCAGATCCCCACACTCAGATCTCCACACTCAGATCCTCACACTCAGATCTCCACACTCAGATCTCCACACTCAGAGTCCCATTCTCAGAGCGGAGTGTCTGAGACTGACACCAGCAAGAGTTCTCACCTCTCCGGTTACTGTATGTGTGCTGGCTGAAAGTCTCTGCTCTCCTGTAGGACCTGTCTCAGCCCATGCTGGTGATGTTTGAGATGCAGAACGAGGAGCAGGAAGCACAGGAGGAGCGGACCTTTGAGGTGACAGAGGCGGTTCCCGATGTCCACACTCAGTTTGGTTTTCCGGCCCAGGGTCCCGCACTCATAATCCCATGTGCTGAGATTCTCCACGTATGTCAGATCTCACACTCAGATCTCCACACTCAGATCCACTATCACTGTATCTCCATCACCTACTCACACTTCACTAAATCCCATCACCTCAGATCCTCACACTCAAGATCACTATCACGGTCAGATCCATCACTAATCACCATCACCGCACTCAGATCACTTGATCCAAACTCAGGGTCTCAACTCACTATCACTTGATCTCACCATCAGATACCTCCCTTCACTCAGATCACCCACCTCACTCCTATCACACATCCCATCTCCACTCTCAGGAACTCACTATCACCAGATCACCACACTCAGATCCCACACTCAGGATCTCTTAACATCACTGTATCCCCACCACACCAGACTCTCACTTCCTAATCTCCACTAATCAGATCTACCTACTCAGACTCACTATCACTCCAGGGTCACCATCACCTACTCTCACTTCACTATCAGATCACCATCACCTCACTCCCCACACTCACTATCCACTAATCACCATCACCTACTCTCAGATCCTCACACTCAATCCCCCATCACCTCAGATCACCACTATCAGATCCTCACACTCAGGATCTCACTTCACTCAGAATCCCACCACATCAGATCCTCCACACTCAGATCTCCACACACCAGATCTCCACACTCAGAATCCCCACAGACCAAACACTCACCCACACTCAGATCCTCACACTCAGATCTCCACACTCAGATCCCCACACTCAGATCCTCACACTCAGATCTCCACACTCAGATCTCCACACTCAGATCCCCACACTCAGGGTCCCACACTCAGGGTCCCGCACTCAGATCTCCACACTCAGATCCCCACACTCAGATCTCCACACTCAGATCCCCACACTCAGATCTCCAAACTCAGGGTCCCGCACTCAGGGTCCCGCACTCAGATCCTCACACTCAGATCTCCACACTCAGATCTCCACACTCAGATCCCCACACTCAGATCCCCACACTCAGGGTCCCGCACTCAGATCTCCACACTCAGATCCCCACACTCAGATCTCCACACTCAGATCTCCACACTCAGATCCCCACACTCAGGGTCCCACACTCAGATCCCCACACTCAGATCCCCATACTTAGATCCTCACACTCAGATCTCCACACTCAGATCCCCACACTCAGATCCTCACACTAACTCTCACACACTCACTATCTCCACATCAGATCCCCCACACTCTATCCCCACACTCAGATCTCCACACTCAGATCCCCACACTCAGATCCCCACACTCAGATCCCCACACTCAGGGTCCCGCACTCAGATCTCCACACTCAGATCCCCACACTCAGATCCCCACACTCAGATCCCCACACTCAGGGTCCCGCACTCAGATCCCCACACTCAGATCCCCACACTCAGATCCCCAAACTCAGGGTCCCGCACTCAGATCCCCACACTCAGATCCCCACACTCAGATCCCCAAACTCAGGGTCCCGCACTCAGATCCCCACACTCAGATCTCCAAACTCAGGGTCCCGCACTCAGGGTCCCGCACTCAGATCCCCACACTCAGATCCCCACACTCAGATCCCCAAACTCAGATCTCCACACACAGAGTCCCACTCTCAGAGCGGAGTGTCTGAGACTGACACCAGCAAGAGTTCTCACCTCTCCGGTTACTGTATGTGTGCTGGCTGAAAGTCTCTGCTCTCCTGTAGGACCTGTCTCAGCCCATGCTGGTGATGTTTGAGATGCAGAACGAGGAGCAGGAAGCACAGGAGGAGCGGACCTTTGAGGTGACAGAGGCGGTTCCCGATGTGGAACCGTTTGGTTTCCGGCCAGCCACCCGATCCATCCATGTGCTGAGTGGAGCGTATGTGCAGCATAATCACACCATCACATTCTCTCACTTCACTATCACTGTATCACCATCACCTACTCTCACTTCACTATCACTAATCACCATCACCTACTCTCACTTCACTATCACTGTATCACCATCACCTACTCTCACTTCACTATCACTGTATCACCTACTCTCACTTCACTAATCACCATCACCTACTCTCAACTCACTATCACTGTATCACCATCACCTACTCTCCCTTCACTAATCACCATCACCTACTCTCAACTCACTATCACTGTATCACCATCACCTACTCTCCCTTCACTAATCACCATCACCCACTCTCAACTCACTATCACTAATCACTATCACCTACTCTCACTTCACTAATCACCATCACCCACTCTCAACTCACTATCACTAATCACTATCACCTACTCTCACTTCACTAATCACCATCACCTACTCTCAACTCACTATCACTAATCACCATCACCTACTCTCACTTCACTAATCACCATCACCTACTCTCACTTCACTATCACTAATCACCATCACCTACTCTCACTTCACTATCACTGTATCACCACCACCCACTCTCACTTCACTAATCACCATCACCTACTCTTAACTCACTATCACTGTATCACTGCGACCTTCTCTCACTTTGTGGGAATATTCGGTTTGCAGGTGGGTGGCGTACTCTCACGTGGATTACTCTGGAAACCAGTACGTTCTGGAGAAAGGCTTCTACAACAACTGTGCAGACTGGGGCTCTGAGGATAACCGCATCTGTTCCATACAGCCCATCTTACAGGTACACAGACTCACTGAGGTCAGCTAATGACCGAGAAAGGCTGGTCACTGTGCAGGTTTAACTCAGGCTTTGATTAGATTAGGGTACTTAACTGATCACTGGAGGTGCTGATTAACTGAACACTGGAGGTGCTGATTAACTGAACACTGGAGGTGCTGATTAACTGAACACTGGAGGTGCTGATTAACTGAACACTGGAGGTGCTGATTAACTGAACGTTGGAGGTGCCGATTAACTGAGCACTGGAGGTGCTGATTAACTGAACACTGGAGGTGCTGATTAACTGAACACTGGAGGTGCTGATTAACTGAACGTTGGAGGTGCTGATTAACTGAACACTGGAGGTGCTGATTAACTGAACACTGGAGGTGCTGATTAACTGAACACTGGAGGTGCTGATTAACTGAACACTGGAGGTGCTGATTAACTGAACACTGGAGGTGCTGATTAACTGAACACTGGAGGTGCTGATTAACTGAACATTGGAGGTGCTGATTAACTGAACATTAGAGGTGCTGATTAACTGAACGTTGGAGGTGCCGATTAACTGAAAATTAGAGGTGCTGATTAACTGAACGTTGGAGGTGCCGATTAACTGAACACTGGAGGTGCTGATTAACTGAACACTGGAGGTGCTGATTAACTGAACGTGGAAGGTGCCGATTAACTGAGCACTGAAGGTGCTGATTAACTGAACGTTGGAGGTGCTGATTAACTGAACACTGGAAGAATAAATTTTCTGTGGTTTGTCTTTTGGTTTAGGCTCAGGCTGAAGGCTCCAGCTTCCGCAGTGAGGTCAGTTTCCTCTTGCTTGTTAAACTCATCAGTCTCTTTATAACTGGTCACTGACCGTGTCCGTCTGTAATGGTTCTGCCTCAGGTGAGAGTGATTGTTTGTTTGTGCGTTGTCTCTCTGTTGCCGTAGCTCCTGCTGTATTCAGAACCTGCCTTCCAGGGCGTGTGCCAAGTGTACACTCGGAGTCATGAAGCTCTGCCTGAGAAACTGTCGATCAAGTCCTGCAGGGTCATCGGCGAGAGGTGGGTCTGATTTCAGCATGGCTGTATGGTAAAGCTTTGTGTTAGTGCAGCTGGTGTTCCATCAGTGGTGTTAGTTGTACTGTGTTCATCTTCGTATGGGTCACTGCAGGAGATGGACACAGCTTCAGTGCCAGATAAGTTATTACTTTACTCTCTGTAAAGAGCCGCTGGTAATATTACTGAATATACGTCATTAATCTGATATAATACTTTCATATTTACTGTTAGAGTACTGTTATAATGTCTGTGGTGTCTGAGGACTGATCAGACGTGTGTGTGTCTCAGCTGGGTGTTGTATAGCAGCACTAACTTCCAGGGAGAGCAGTATGTGTTATCAGAAGGGGACTACTGTAATTTCTCCAGTATGGGATGCCCGCCCAACTGCTCCATTCGCTCTGTTAAATCTGTGCCGATGGTGAGTATAGCTCGCTCTCTCTCTCTCTCTCTCTCTGTCTCTCTCTCTGTCTCTCTCTCTGTCTCTCTCTCACACACACACACACACACACACTCTCATTTTCCCTGTCTGGTTCTCTCTATCAGATATTCTCAGTGCCGTCCATCTCTCTGTTCGGTCTGGAGTGTTTTGAGGGGCGGGAGGTCACCATGGAGAGCGAAGTGTCCAACATGATGGACGAGGGATATAACACTCACATCCTGTCTGTCAGAGTCAACAGTGGCTGGTGAGTAAGAGACAGAAAGAGTGAGAGAGAGACTAAGAGGAAGAGTGAGTGAGTTGGAGTGTGAGGTAGAGAGTGAGAGTGTGTTAGAGAGTAGGTGAGAGAGTGAGATAAAGAGAGAGATAGAGAGTGTGAGAGTGAGGGAAATAGTGAGGAAAAGAGAGAGTGTGAGAGATAGTGAGGAAGAGAGAGAGAGATATAGTGAGGAAGAGAGAGAGTGTGAGAGATCGTAAGGAAAAGAGAGATAGAGATAGTGAGGAAGAGAGAGAGTGTGAGTGATCGTAAGGAAGAGAGAGAGTGTGAGAGATAGTGAGGGAGAGAGAGAGAGATAGTGAGGAAGAGAGAGAGTGTGAAAGATAGTGAGGAAGAGAGAGAGAGATAGTGAGGAAGAGAGAGAGTGTGAAAGATAGTGAGGAAGAGAGAGAGAGTGAAAGATAGTGAGGAAGAGAGAGAGAGTGTTGACCTAATCTAATGATGTCCTGTCACTTCCTGCAGTTGGGTGTTATGTGAGCACACTAACTACAGAGGGCGCCAGTTCCTGCTGGAGCCCATCGAGATCACAAACTGGCACAAGTTCAGCTCCCTCAGTTCCGTCAGCTCCATGTACCCAATCCGTGCGGTGAGTAGGGTGTGAGACTTCTATGGGTCTCCTGAACTAAAGGGGGTTGATGCTCTACAGGTTACACCGTCCTGACTTTATGTTCACCTGTAAGCGGATATTATCAGATATCAAGTTGTTATATTGAGATACCAAGTATGCAGTGCATTCAGTACAGTCAGTACACTCAGTACACTCAGTATACTCAATACAGTTTATCCCTAAGGGTCGTGGAGAGTGTACTGCATCTCTGTTGAAAAGTCCCGCCCCCAAAACATCTAGACACCTGTTCATTACCCTCAGAGGTGCTGAACCAGCTATCCCAACCCGTGAAGCACAGTTCAGACGTTTCTCCTAGACTGTTTTGCTTTAGATCAAACTATGATCGACCATTTCTCTAACCCAGCTCAGAGGTGCATCTCAGGAACCATCGACTGACGAGCATATCATCGCTGTCCAAAGAAAAACACGTACCTCCAAAATGGCAACTTTACAGGAGAGGCCAAAAACCCCATTTAATTTTAATGTAAGTCAATGGAACCAGACATCCTTCCGAGCATGTTTTTCATTGGACAGCAACGATGTGTAGGTCAGTGTGAAGGAGTGTTACCATTTCTGGTAATGACTGAAGAACAAGACGAGGAGTAATGACGCATGGAGGAGGCACCATGATTCACACCATGTGACCATGGCTGAGGCTAGATGTAAGGCGATTGGTGGGGTTAGGCCGTTACTGTCGGCGACCCTCCGGTTACCATGCTGTTCCCTAATCCCCAGGCCACGCCTATACGTGACTATTGAGAAATGCTAAGTTAGGATTTGGGTGATGCCGTTTGCACCTGTGTGTGTTTACTCGGGTTTGTTTTCCTGCAGAAGCGGAGACTTTTCCGGATCCGGTATAAAGAGACCGGGCACTACATGTCAGTGCAGGGTGGAGTGGACAATTTGAAGTCCGGGCGCGTGGTGGTGTCCAACCAGGTGGAGGGCATGAGTGACATCTGGTTCTATCAGGACGGCCTCATCAAAAACAAGGTCAGTTAGTCAGTTGGTTTAACCCTCATTAGCTCTGAACCGGAATCATCCACACTGAACTGGTTTGAGGAACATTCTGGAGGGTTCTGAGAAATGGTGTGGCCTGCAAGTCCACCCAATTTAGGCTTAGTCCAGGCATGCCACTATCACGCCTAGTTCAGTTCCACATCTCCTTGGATTAAACTGCTGGTGAACAGTGGGGTTCCTTGGGAAGGGAATAAAGAAGGTCGACTTCCGCTTCCCAGCCTGGAACGCTGGATTTCTCCACATAGTCCACCATGTTGGTTCTGTAGCTCGGTTGTGGTTGTATGTAAATGTTGGGGGTGTCAATATTAATGGGTCTGTTCTGTAACAGTTTATGATTTGAAGGAGGAACATCTAACAATCTATATACAGCTTCACTAGGTGATTTAAAGACGCATACATTAGACTTTTAGAGATCTGAAGGTTTGGAGATCTGAGGGTTTGGAGATCTGAGGCTTCAAAGATCTAGGGTTTTAGAGATCTGAAGGTTTGAAGATCTGAGGATTTGGAGATCTGGCGTTTTTAAAATCTGAGGCCTTTGTGATCTGAGGGTTTGGAGATCCGATGTTTTAGAGATCTGAGGTTTTGGAGATCAGAGTTTTTGAAGATCTTAGGGTTTGGAGATCTGAGTTGTTGAAAATCTGAGGGCTTGGTGATCTGAGGGTTTGGAGATCTGAAGTTTTGGAGATCTGGGCGTTTTTTTGGAGATATGACGGTTTGGAGATCTGAAGTTTTGGAGATCTGGGCATTTTGGAGATATGAGGGTTTGGAGATCTAAGGTTTGGAGATCTGGGCATTTTGGAGATCTGATGCTTCAAACATCTAGGGTTTTATAGATCTGAGGGTTTGAAGATCTAAGATTTGCAGATCTGGGGGTTTTGCAGATCTGAGGATTTGGATATCTGACGTTTTTTAAAATCTGAGGCCTTGGTGATCTGAGGGTTTGGAGATCCGATGTTTTAGAGATCTGAGGGTTTGGAGATCAGTTTTTGAAGATCTAAGGGTTTGGAGATCTGAGTTCTTGAAAATCTGAGGGCTTGGTGATCTGAAGTTTTGGAGATCTGAGGCTTCAAAGATCTAAGGTTTCAGAGATCTGAGGGTTTGGAGATCTGGGCGTTTTGGAGATATGAGGGTTTGGAGATCTGAGTTTTTAAAAATCTAAAGGGGTTTTGGGATTTTTATTAAGCTGTGCTAATTCTGACCTCCCCCCTCTCTCTCCTCTCCTCCCCCCCCCCCTCTCTCTCTCTATCTCTCTCTATCCAGTTGGCCCAGAACATGAGTCTGCAGGTGATGGGGAATGTGGAGTCCGGAGCGAAGGTGGTGCTATGGTCAGAAACCCGTAGTCCTGTTCAGACATGGAGTGCCCAGCTCAGCGGCACCATCTCCAGCCTCACCTTCCCCGGCCTGCTCCTGGATGTCAAAGGTATCGAGGGGTAGTGTGGGTTATTCTACAGCGACCCTCGGGTCAGAAAACGATGGTCCCAGGTCACCTGTAACCTCCTTGAACCCTTTAGAGCCTGCTCTACACTTTAGACCTTACCCTACAGACACTTCTGTGCCTCTTGTATGTATCGTGATGTTAGATGTTCATCATGAGATCAGCAAAATGACAGTTGCAGGGTTGCCAGGTCTTCGAGCAGTAACAGTGATTGTCCTCTTCCCTTCCAGGTGGTAAAACGTACGACAAGGAGCATGTGATCGTCCGCATCGACACCGAAGAAAACTCTGGTCTATGGGAGTTAGAGCTTCTCTAAGCCCCGCCCCCTCATACAAACTTCCGCCTCTTGCCCTACTTGTTCTACCTGTTGTCTCACTTTCCATGCACGCTCTTTCGCCCCCCAGCAGGGGGAGCCCACTCTGTTTAATGTGTTACAGTGTCCCCTCATCTTACTTGTCCAGCTCTGTGTGCTGGTCTGTGTTCACCTGATCAACAGGTGTTGTGCTGTCTCTATCGGGACACAAGCTCAGTCGGACAATTCGAAAAGGCCAACTGGAGTGTGTACTGTACCCAGCTTTCCTAATGAACGGGTCAGTAGAACTGCCCAAAATGACCTGTCAAAGTTAGGAACGTGGGTGGACCAGTGTAACAGTGTTACGGTGGTCGTTCTGTTGAAGCTCCTCGTGTTCGTGTTTACCCGGCAGTCACTGTTTATCACCGAAAGAGAGCAGAGCAGGATCCATACATCCATCGTTCTCATCATCACACGCTCTAAAGGTGTCCCTCTGATGCTATAGAAGACTGTGCCTTATGCTATATTTAAGGTGGACTCAAGCCGCATAGCCGTATTGTTATATACAGCTCTGGAAACTAATCAGAGCCCACTCCAGTTTCCTCTTAAATCAGCATCTCCACATGTGCAGCAGGTCCTCAGTGAGGAACCGAAGGTTGGGTTCTAGCTTTACTGACAGATACAGTGAGCGTCTGGTTCATAAGAACAAGGTCCAGCAGCAAACACACAGGACAACACAGCTACAGACTGGCAGAGGGCCAAACCCCCTCTCTACTGACCGTGATGAGAGCCACCTCATTCCAACGTCCCTTACCCACCGTAAGATGACCTCAGGTGACCTACAGAGAGACTGGCGAGCGGTGGCTGTGGTGAAACGCCCAGCTTCTGGAGGTCATCATTGATTTTCTAAATAAACAGATCTAATACAATATCTGATCTGGAGTTTGGGAGACATGGTTCCAGTAGTGTAGAGAATCAAACAGAACCAACACAAACCCAGAACCTGCACACCTAGAGACCCTGATCAGTTACAGGTGGGCTCTTAAAGTTTTCCAGAGCTGTATGTATGTCTGTGTCTTTTTGGGGGGGTGGATGTTCACATGCATGTGTTCCAGTATGAATGTCTATAATTTACCTTTAGCTGTTGCTATGCTATCGGTGTTACTCTGAGGTGTTTCTATGAAAAGTTCTGTCATTACATGCCAAACTATATAAATACATATATAAATACATATATGAATATGTTCATCGGAGTATTAAAGCGTATGTACGGTTTTTGCACCTTTATTCTTTGAAGCACAATGTGAATTCTTCATCGACAGGGAGTGGCTTTAATATTTTTTAATAAAAACAAATACCTGAAACCGTCTGATGCTGATAACAGTGCTTCCATATGGCTTTCCTATGGTATATGTGTGTCTTGTCACGGACAGTATCATAAACTCATCATCAGAAGAATAGAACGGCTGCACCCAGAAAGAATCAACCGACAGGAGCGAAGCTTGGTGGGTAGGCCTGACACCGTGAGACATGCTAATGACTCAAGTTTCACACTCGGCTGGACATGTCAGCCATTACAGACATCCAGCGAGCAGTGGTGTCCTCCATGGGTCATCCTGTTAGTGCAGCGCCATTGGCAGACGGCTGCACCACGCAGGACTACATGCACACAGACCGTTACCACGACTGTCCTTAACACCACGTCACCGTCACCAAAGACTGCAGTGGTGTCGTACCAGACTGTCATGGAGTGACTCAGAATGGCAGCGGGTCATCTTCAGTGACGAGTCCCGCTTTAGTCTTGGTGGAGACGCCCAACGAATCCGTGTGTGGAGGCACCGTGGTCAGCACCAAGATGGACGGCTTGTCATCACACGCCCAGAAGACCTGGTGTCCCTCCACCTCCACCCCTACCGCACCATCTGCAGGAACTGTGTGAGGATGTTCAAGCTGCATGGGATGGATTATCACAGGACTCCATTAGGAACCTCTACAGCTCCATACCGAGACGTCTGGCGTGTTGGGTTAGCGAACACGGCGGCCCGACGCCATACTGAGAAACAGACTTCTGTATGTGTAGCTCAATAAATATTGATCATATCAGTCTAAATTTATCATCAGTTATTGATCCTGGTCACCTTTATCTTCCTTCCCAACACCACCGCAATCCCACACCTCCTTCTGGGTGCAGCTGTTCTGATGGTGATGAGTGATCTTGTTATCTGGTGTGTATCAGTGTTAATGCGAGTGTTTCAGTAAGGAGTGCTGATGTAAAGCGGTACCGCCACTGTTTAACATTCCTAACAACTAACCAGAACCTGCTCACACTACCACTCATGGTCATACTCAGTTATCTAGAACCTCCTAGAGGGAGTATTTTTGATTCGACCCAGATTGTAAGTCAAAGTGTGATTAGTTGGTTCCTCTGGTAGGTGTTGTGTAATACTGTAATACGGTTGGATGACAGCAAACAAGCTACAATGGAAAATCACCGCACCGGAAACGACACTGTTCTGGGAAGTGCTCGGAATGCTCTGTCAGTTTTTCCAGTTTTTGTTAAGGGTGGAATTAACTAGATGTACAGGGCTCTTCCTCCACCTTAAACACACAGTCTACCCTGATAAAGCTCCTCTGATCTTCGTCCAGTTATCCCGCCAATGCTGGCACTCTGCCAGCTTCGTGTGGCTTCAAGGCAAGCATGTGAATGCAGCATGAGGCCTCCGGTCCGGCTCCTGAAGTCCTGACCAATGAGAAAGCTTGCTCAGCTGACGGAGAACCCTCCGGATTGGAAGTTGTGTCATCATGTTTCCATATAAAATTTATATAAAGTTTTATAATCAGAGTTTTATATGAGTTTTATATAACAGGCCACGAATTCCAGGTACAGACATGTCTTCCGGAAACCTTTAGACCCTCTGTAAAGATCTGGAAGGTCTGGATCTAATTCTCTATCTAATTCTCTATCTATCTATCTATCTATCTATCTATCTATCTATGTCTCTCTCTACCTGTCTACCTATCTATCTATCTCTCTCTGTCTCTCTCTCTCTCCCTCTCTATCTATCTATCTATCTATCTATCTATCTATCTATCTATCTATCTATCTATCTCATTCTCTCATTCTCTATCTATCTATCTATCTATCTATCTATCTATCTATCTATCTATCTATCTATCTCATTCTCTATCTATCTATCTATCTATCTATCTATCTATCTATCTATCTATGTCTCTCTCTACCTGTCTACCTATCTATCTCTCTCTGTCTCTCTCTCTGTCTCTCTATCTATCTATCTATCTATCTATCTATCTATCTATCTATCTATCTATCTATCTATCTATCTATCTCATTCTCTAATTCTCTATCTATCTATCTATCTATCTATCTATCTATCTATCTATCTATCTATCTATCTATGTCTCTCTCTACCTGTCTACCTATCTATCTCTCTCTGTCTCTCTCTCTCTCCCTCTCTATCTATCTATCTATCTATCTATCTATCTATCTATCTATCTATCTATCTATCTATCTATCTATCTATCTATCTATCTCATTCTCTCATTCTCTATCTATCTATCTATCTATCTATCTATCTATCTATCTATCTATCTATCTATCTATCTATCTCATTCTCTATCTATCTATCTATCTATCTATCTATCTATCTATCTATCTATCTATCTATCTATCTATCTATCTCATTCTCTATCTATCTATCTATCTATCTATCTATCTATCTATCTATCTATCCACCCATCCATCCACCCTCCTATTCATACCTATCTAGTGACCCTAAGCTCAACCTGAGCACCGCTGTGATCTGTAAATCTGTAAACACCGTATGGACCAGTCAGCTCAGAGGGTGGAGCGGTTCCACATGAGTGCTGTGTAATGCAGACGGAGTGGTGAGTCTAGGGAGTGGTTCTGTGTTTCATCACTTCTTTCTCTACCCGCAGCTTGATACACCTGCTGATAAAACCACATTCCATCACTCGCTAAAACAAATAGAACCCGAACACAGCGTGTGCTGTGTGCACTCTATCAGACTGCCGACAGAGTGCACCTGAGATCAGGTCCTGTCCGATCAGCTTCATGTCGTTAGTTATATTAGTTATATACTGTAATCCTGCAGCGCATTCCAGACCCAGTTAGGACCGTGACGTATCCACCACTCTGTAACGTTCCCGTTCCTTATCACAGCATCTAAAAGATGTTTACCCGTCCAGTACCCGCACCCTCCTCTTCCACAACCATCCCTTTGTAATGTGTGAGGTATCCGGTTCTGCAGTGTCCTGTTGAAGGATGCAGGACGTCCCTGGAAAAGACGTCTGCTACGCCAAGATCTCAGTGTCCTGTTCTGCTTTGATGATCCATCCCAGAGTGTAAATGACCTTTACCAAGGGCACTGACCCCATACCATGACTGATCCTGGCTTTGATAACAGTCTGGATGGTCCTTATTGTCTTAGGTCAGGAGTACATGGCATCCATTACTGACCTGTCTGACCACAGTACCCAGTTCCACTGTGCGATGGTCCGTCCCAGACGCCTCCCAGCCCATAGAAGCGGACGGTGCTTCTGGACTTGGTTAACGTAAGGCTACTGTTCTACTAAGTAAAGTTCTGAGTGGTGTTTGTGAATTGTACATACTAGCCCAGTACTTCAGTAGGTCACCGTGATCTAGGTGTTACCCAGGTATATGTGAAACAGTGGCCACTCTGGAACTGTATTAATGGGCTGACTAACTGGGGATCTACCTGAAACAACCTTGGAAGACTTCCACCAAATCTGGACCAATTGACCAATTCTTTGATGTAAGAGTGTCTGGACATTGATGTGGCTACGTCCAGAACCTTGTCCAGTCCATGCCAATTGCAGTCACAGCTGTACTGGTGCTCGTAGAGGGGTCTTACACTTTTAGGTGAAATCAGATTGTCCTAATTAGAATCACCATCGTCCTGCCATTGGGCACTCACTGGGCAGAAGGTAGGGAGCACCCTGGACAGGTCACCAGTCCATCACGGTCATTAAACACAGCTCCCTGCGTCTACTCTCATCAGCTCCACTCTGTAGTTCTACAGTTCCAGACTGTAGTCCATCTGTATCTAGTACTTTGGGGTTTTACCTGGGTAATGTCTAGAACTTAAAAGGATCGTAAACCACCATCAGGTTGATGGTGAGCAGCAGTGCGCTCGGCCTGACCCTCGGATCACACTGCTCAGTGCTCAGTAACAGTGAAGAGGGCTCAGCAGTCACTCCAGTCATGGACCCCTTCATGGTTTACTGACCCCCTCATCAGCCGGGAGAAAGCCACCGAGGCCTCTGAGATTCTGTTGCCGGTTCTGCTGACGCTCACGGTGCCATCATGATCTCATCTTACACTCGCTCACAGCTTTCAGCCTGCGGCAAACAGAAGGCGTTGATGGACCACGTACTTCCTCGCGGTCACCAGTTCACACTCGAGCCTGCTGCCTCTGCTGCTCATCACACTGATTCATGTGAAGTCCAGCTAACCTGTAGGGTTCTATAGGGTTCTTCACACCCCTAATCACTGGACACGGATAGAACCAGTAGATTAATAAATAGGAGCCTCTAGGCAAGCTTCCAGTAAGCCGTGACGTTCGTATCTGGTGTTGCATGAGCAGAAGCAGACATGCTGTTCCTGTAGGTTTAGGACGTTTTGGGTAATCTTGAGATCTTGGTGTGGTTCTTTAGAGGAAGGCTGGGGACGTCTGGGGGTGGATCAGGTGACTGGGAGCTGAAAGACTGGTCTGGAGTCTCATCTTCTCACTTCATACCTTCCAGGTCCACCACAGAGAGCAGCAGGTAACCATCTCCATGCTACGCTTGTCCTGCACGGTGTGATAAGCCTGGTAGTCGAGCGTCTCCGTCCGTCAGGCGGGTTTAGACCGTACCGTGAGCGGGGCTGAGCGCAGCCAGAGAGCTGTGTGTGTTTATGTGTTTGAATGTTGGTGTTAATGTTTGATTTGATCTGAATTTAATCGTTTCTGCTCTTCGTTCTGTATTTACCCGTTTAATGTTCCACTTTAAGCAAATTTAAATTCGTTAAAAGTTAAGTTTCGGGTTTAAATGGTCACACTGTGTTGGAATGCTGACGGTTTGATAGTGTTTGGAATGTCAGGAATCTCACACTCTGACTTTTTGATGTTCTATAGATAAGAGGATCACCATGGATACCTCCCGCCACCCGTCTGACCTGCTGGTGAGTCTCTGATGTGCTCAGTGCGAAAACGTGAAAGAGGTGTTGACTCCTCTGCGTTTCAGTTCTCTGCCGATCCGGCCTCTCTCTGGTTCTGTTTCTCATTCCGAGCTGGACCAGTGTTGGAGCTGAAGCACTCAGTAACAGGACACCCAGCCTTACACTGGTCTTCATCTTTCTCTTCTTCTTCTTCATCATCATCATCATCATCTTTCCCATTCTCATCTTCTTCTTCACAACCATCATCTTCCTTTCCCTTCTCCTTCCTCCTCTCCTCTTCACCCTCTTCCTGTATATACGTCTCCGCTCTGCCTTTTCCTGTATGTTCGCCTAATGTTTCTTTTGCCTCATCTTCTCCTTCTTTCTTCTTTTCCTCCTCTGTAGAGATGGGGAAATCTAGGATCTGTCCGTCCATTCCCAGACTTCCGACCTGGGCAAGAGGTTGCTGATCTTCAGGCTGCTGTGGAGCAGAAAGGTGCATCAGCTAATAATGCTAATGTAGCGAATAAAAGCTTATGGAGAGGAGCTTTCAGGGTGACAGGAGCAGCAGGTTAGGAGAGGAGCAGCAGGTCAGGAGAGGAGCAGCAGGTCAGGAGAGGAGCAGCAGGTCAGGAGAGGAGCAGCAGGTCAGGAGAGGAGCAGCAGGTCAGGAGAGGAGCAGCAGGTCAGGAGAGGAGCAGCAGGTCAGGAGAGGAGCAGCAGGTCAGGAGAGGAGCAGCAGGTCAGGAGAGGAGCAGCAGGTCCCGAGAAGACTAGCAAGCTATGTGAAGGGGGAGATTCAGGCTGTGCTGTCTGTGTTTCTGAGGATATGATGTGAGACAGGTGAGTTACCTGTGTAGGGGAGATTCAGGCTATGCTGTCTGTGTTTCTGAGGATATAATGTGAGACAGGTGAGTTACCTGTGTAGGGGAGATTCAGGCTATGCTGTCTGTGTTTCTGAGGATATGATGTGAGACAGGTGAGTTACCTGTGTAGAGGAGATTCAGGCTATGCTGTCTGTGTTTATGAGGATATGATGTGGGACAGGTGAGTTACCTGTGTAGAGGAGATTCAGGCTATGCTGTCTGTGTTTATGAGGATATGATGTGAGACAGGTGAGTTACCTGTGTAGGGGAGATTCAGGCTATGCTGTCTATGTTTATGAGGATATGATGTGAGACAGGTGAGTTACCTGTGTAGAGGAGATTCAGGCTGTGCTGTCTGTGTTTATGAGGATATGATATGAGACAGGTGAGTTACCTGTGTAGAGGAGATTCAGGCTATGCTGTCTATGTTTATGAGGATATGATGTGAGACAGGTGAGTTACCTGTGTAGAGGAGATTCAGGTTGTGCTGTCTGTGGTTCTGTAGATATGATGTGAGGCAGGTGAGTTACCTGTGTAGGGGAGATTCAGGCTATGCTGTCTGTGTTTATGAGGATATGATGTGGGACAGGTGAGTTACCTGTGTAGGGGAGATTCAGGCTGTGCTGTCTGTGTTTCTGAGGATATGATGTGAGACAGGTGAGTTACCTGTGTAGAGGAGATTCAGGCTGTGCTGTCTGTGTTTCTGAAGATATAAACACTCTGGTGGGGATTCTGACCAGCCGCAGCAACGATCAGAGACAGGTCCTGAAGCAGGCCTACCTGGCCCACACTAAACAGGTGAGCACATTTTACCTGCATATTTAACCCTTTCAGCCTGACTATGTGTGAGGTTTACCTGTGTTTAACTGCCTGTGTGTGAGGTTTACCTGTGTTTAACTGATTGTTTGTGAGGTATACCTGTGTTTAACTGCCTGTGTGTGAGGTTTTTTTCTGTGTTTAACTGACTATGTGTGAGGTTTACCTGTGTTTAACTGACTATGTGTGAGGTTTACCTGTGTTTAACTGACTGTGTGTGAGGTATACCTGTGTTTACCTGCCTGGGTGTGAGGTTTACCTGTGTTTAACTGACTATGTGTGAGGTTTACCTGTGTTTAACTGACTGTGTGTGAGGTATACCTGTGTTTACCTGCCTGGGTGTGAGGTTTACCTGTGTTTAACTGACTGTGTGTGAGGTTTACTTGTGTTTAACTGACTATGTGTGAGGTTTACCTGGGTTTAACTGCCTTTGTGTGAGGTTTTTTTCTGTGTTTAACTGGCTGGGAGTGAGGTTTACCTGTGTTTAACTGACTGTGTGTGAGGTTTACCTGTGTTTAACTGACTGTGTGTGAGGTTTACCTGTGTTTAACTGACTGTGTGTGAGGTTTACCTGTGTTTAACTGACTGTGTGTGAGGTTTACCTGTGTTTAACTGACTGTGTGTGAGGTTTACCTGTGTTTAACTGACTGTGTGTGAGTTTTACTTGAGTTTAACTGACTGTGTGTGAGGTATACCTGTGTTTAACTGCCTGTGTGTGAGGTTTTTTTCTGTGTTTAACTGGCTGGGAGTGAGGTTTACCTGTGTTTAACTGCTTGTGTGTGAGTTTTACCTGTGTTTAACTGACTATGTGTGAGGTTTACCTGTGTTTAACTGACTGTGTGTGAGGTTTACCTGTGTTTAACTGACTGTGTGTGAGGTTTACCTGTGTTTAACTGACTGTGTGTGAGTTTTACTTGTGTTTAACTGACTGTGTGTGAGGTTTACCTGTGTTTACCTGACTGTGTGTGAGGTATACCTGTGTTTAACTGACTGTGTGTGAGGTTTACTTGTGTTTAACTGACTATGTGTGAGATTTACCTGTGTTTACCTGCCTGGGTGTGAGGTATACCTGTGTTTACCTACCTGGGTGTGATGTTTACCTGTGTTAACTGCCTGGGCGTGAGGTATACCAATGTTTAACTGACTGTGTGTGAGGTTTACCTGTGTTTAACTGACTGTGTGTGAGGTTTACCTGTGTTTAACTGGCTGGGTGTGAGGTATACCTGTGTTTAACTGCTTGTGTGTGAGGTTTACCTGTGTTTAACTTACTGTGTGTGAGGTTTACCTGTGTTTACCTGCCTGGGTGTGAGGTTTACCTGTGTTTAACTGACTGTGTGCGAGGTATACCTGTGTTTAACTGACTGTGTGTGAGGTTTACCTGTGTTTACCTGCCTAGGTGTGAGGTTTACCTGTGTTTACCTGCCTGGGTGTGAGGTTTACCTGTGTTTAACTGACTGTGTGTGAGGTATACCTGTGTTTAACTGACTGTGTGTGAGGTTTACCTGTGTTTACCTGCCTGGGTGTGAGGTTTACCTGTGTTTAACTGGCTGGGTGTGAGGTTTACCTGTGTTTAACTGACTGTGTGTGAGGTTTACCTGTGTTTACCTGCCTGTGTGTGAGGTATACCTGTGTTTAACTGACTGTGTGTGAGGTGTACCTGTGTTTACCTGCCTGTGTGTGAGGTATACCTGTGTTTAACTGACTATGTGTGAGGTTTACCTGTGTTTAACTGACTATGTGTGAGGTTTACCTGTGTTTAACTGACTATGTGTGAGGTTTACCTGTGTTTAACTGACTATGTGTGAGGTTTACCTGGGTTTAACTGACTATGTGTGAGGTTTACCTGTGTTTAACTGACTATGTGTGAGGTTTACCTGTGTTTACCTGCCTGTGTGTGAGGTTTACCTGTGTAAGTGGATACCTGTATGTTACAGGAGCTGAAAGCTGGTCTGAAGAAGGTGCTGTCTGGAGATCTGGAGGCTCTGATCCTCGCCCTAATGATGACACCTCTGCAGTTTGAGGCTCATCGTCTGCGGCAGGCCATGGAGGTTGGAGAGGGTTCTGATATTGATTATTAAAGATGTGTTTCTGCTCTCTCTCCTGAAGCTGGAAAATGAATAACATGTACTGCAGGGCTGAATAGACTGGAGATTAAAAATCTCTCTCCTGTGTACCTACAGTGCAAACTCAGCCCGTATATAACCATTACTGTGTTTATGTTTACAGGGCGTCGGTACCGATGAGGAAACTCTGCTGGAGGTCTTGTGTACGAGGACACCGAATCAGCTGTCTGACATCACCACTGTGTATAATAGAGGTTCGCTTTCTGAGATTCAGACTACATTTATTTTTACAGACATAACAGCCCAGACCTCAGCTTCCAAACCTTCAGGACAGAGTATATCATATCATTAAACAGAGAGCAGTGATCAGTGGATCCAGTTCACCTGCTGAATGTTTAAGGCTGTTATCAGTGAACACTGTCCGACTGTGTCCGACTGAACTACACACAGAGGAGGTCACATACCAGCAACGTCCAGTAACTGCAGTGATGCAGGAAGCGCTAGTGATGCTATTACCCGAGCCACCCCGGGTTTCAGACTGAGCCTTATCTGTAGGTGATAAAGGCCCGTACCCGCGTGTTTTGCCGTGGAGGTTGTACGTTTGGGTTTTAGTGATGAACGGTATTTAAACCCTGCAGCAGCCGCACTGTATGTCAGGGTCCGGGCGGTGCCGCCTGAAGCCAGCAGAGGGCGGCAGCGGTGTCGCTGTTCTGAGGGAACTACAGCACGGAACTTCAAGCCCCAGGATGCCCCAGGCTGATCACCCAACAAGCTGCACCTGAGGTGCCGGCCATATAAGCCCCCACTGAACAGCTGTCACAGCTAGACCTTTGTAGAGGGGTAGATGGGACAGGACAGGACAGGACAGGACAGGACAGGACAGGACAGGACAGGACAGGACAGGACAGGACAGGACAGGAGTTTGGCGCTGAGTCATATGGTTTACTGAATGTGCTCTTATCGTTTGCCCCATTTATTGATGTGGCATAGTTCACATGCAGTTGGCGGTGAGATAAATGAATGATAACCCATAATAATACAGTCTGTGTTCTGTGCTGCCTGCTTGGCCGAGCGTGTATCCAGTGTTGGAATGATGTTCTGTGAATGTTTTGGTAGAATATAAGCGAGACCTGGAGAAAGACCTGATCAGTGAGACCAGCGGAGACTTCACCAAGCTGCTGGTGGCCTTGCTGAAGGTACAGTGATATGACCTGGGCTCAGTTCTATACTGCAGTTCACCTGCTCGATGGTCTGACTGGCCTATAGACCCAAAGGTTTGGAATCACCAGCTCAGTCCCAGATGCAGTGGTGATGAGAAGTTGGTGAAGCCTTTAGAATTGTCTCTGTTTCTGAATTAAAACATAGTCAGAGTTTCGTACGAGTTCTTAAAGACGATAGAGAACCCCGTTAAGTGCATGAATGAGAGTAACAGAGATACAGAGGTCCTCCTGGTTTTCATTTTACAATGGAAGTCCTTACAGCCGGTGCTGTTCCTGGCCCAGCAAGAAACTGGTGGAGGAGTCAGCCAGCAGGCACATTCCGATGAGACAGCATGGTCTTGGTACCCAACCAAACCAGCGAGGGGTTTTCAACCACATCTGCCCTCTGCTTTACGGAGACCTGGCTTTCTGATCTGAGCCTGGACAGTGCAGTGCACCTCCCCCGCTTTCATGTGCACAGAGTGGACAGGGACATAGAGCCCATCATTCCAGTACCTTCATATTACTGGGCTTTACTGGACAATGTGGTCAGCTTGACTCTCCATTTCATGACCACAGCATCTCAACAGTCCTGCAACATACGCTGGAGTTCTGCTTGTGGACTTAAGTTCAGCATCCAACACTGCAATGCTCCTGCGGTTCAAACCTCCCCAGCTGCCAGATTCCATGTTTCAGTGGACTGTGAATTTCCTGACAAACAGGAGACACCTCCAGACCCTCAGTACTGGGGTACCACAAGGAAGCATGCTCTTACCCGTTCTATTCAACCCCTTCACCAATAACCGTGTCTCAGAGGAACCACCAGATCCTGAAGTTTGGAGATGACTCGTATCCAATGTCAACCATTCAGAAAGGGGAAGTGGAGCACCCAGTCAAATGGTGCAGCAGATGATTGAAATTGAGTCACCTGCTGCTCAACACACAAACAGACAGTGGAGATGGTAGTGGACTTCAGGCGCAACCCCCCACACCCGCCCCGCTCAACATCAACGGTTCGGAGAGGGGAACATGGTCGCCATAGCCAAGAAAGCGCAGAGAGAACGTTCTTTCTGAGACAGCTGGAGAAATCCAACCTGCCACAGAACCTGATGATTCAGTTCTACACAGCGATCATCGAGTCCATCCTCACATCATCCATAACCATCTGGTTTGGTTCCTCCACCTCACAAGGATGAGACAAACTCCAGTACATACTCAGGACAGCAGAGAGCATCACTGGATGTAATCTGTCACACTTCAGGACATCTACACCAGCAGGGTGAGGAAGCAGACCCCTCTCATCACCTCTTCCAGATGCTTCCAGACGCAGAGGACTCAGGACCATCAGAACCAGCACAGCACCAAATGCTAACAGATTTATCCCCAGAGCTGTAGCTCTTTAGCCACACCGGTCACCTCACACTCTGAACTTTAAACCGAATCTCCTCTGTAACCCAACCCTTATTCACACAGCTGTACAGATGTTCATCATGTGTTTATCATTCCATAATATTCTATATGATTTTTTTTCTATTGATTTTGTATTTTATTTATAATTTTGTATAGTACTTGTAAACTGAGAAGCGTTCTGCCTGGAGAAAGGAGAACACTGCATTCCAGCATAAGAACCTAAACCCATCTGTGAAACATGGTGGTGGTAGTATCATAGCCTGGACCTGTGTTGCTGAATGTGGGCCAGGACGGCCCACCACCACTGATGGAACAATGAGTTCTGAATTATAACAGCAGGTTCTAAAGGAGAACATCAGGACATCTGTTCATGAGCTGGATCTCTAGAGAACGTGGGTAATGTAGCAAGGCGACCACACTGAGAGGTTCTACCAAAGAACCGTTAAGAAGAATGAAGCTAGTGTTCTGGAATGACCAGAGGTCAAAGTCCTGACCTGTATCCAATAGGAATGTTGTGGAAGGACCTGAAGAGAGCAGCTCATGGGAGGAAACCCACCAGCATCCCAGAGTTGGCGCTGGAGGAATGGGATAAGACTCCTCCAAGCTGAGGTGCAGGATGGGAGCGTGTATCTACAGTCACTGCTACACAAGAGGATCAGACCAGATACTGACAGCACAGGGTCACATACTGTTACCCTCACAGATACGGAACACTGGATCATCTACTCAGGACACACAGCACCAGGTCTGAGGTTCTGCTTATCTACTGTTAGAACCGTGTGTGGAATTTAGATTTAGTCAAATGTATGTAGAAATCTAGAACATTCTTAAGGGTTCACCAACTCTCCAGCACCACCCTAGTGTATGTAGTGGTTGTAATCTGGTTGTTATGAACAGGTGTCAGATGATCAGCTGTGCATAGCCATAAAGAAATGTTAGCTGTGTAGAAGTTTCTGGAATGTCGGAACCATATCTGGAATATTTGAGATTTGGTCAGGCTGAAAACGCAGTCCTTCTAAGATATCACTACCACACAGACTGATATCTCCAAAACCAATGAACGTACACAGCATTGTCCCGGCTTTACACTCCAGCACTGCCTGACGCCTCTATTCTCCCCTCTTCAGAAGGAGTATGGAGCCAGATCTCTGGAGGAGGACATTAGAGTAAGTATAAGGGGAAATCTGGCCCTGTGTTCTCCACCTTTCCTCGCCAGTCAAGGTGATCTTTCCTTTCGTTTGTTTGACTTCAGCCGAAACTATAACACTGATAAGCTAAAAGCTGCTGAATGTTGACACTGCGTTTGTTTGTTCAGTGACGCTACACCGTCCTGATTTCAGCTACCGCTCATTCGGTCCGAGCCTTTCATTCTACTACAGTAGGAGGAGAGTCAATACTGATCAACCGTGGAAGTGTCTGTCAATCAGTCTACACTCAGTCCCTGCTCCAACAGCTCCACTGACCGTATAGAACACTCTGTAGGTGTACAGGTCCAGACTGCAGTCCATCTGTTTCTCTGTATACTGTATTACCCTGCTCTTCAATGGTCAGGACCCCCACAGGACCACCACAGAGCAGGTATGATGTGGGTGGAGGATCATTCTCAGCACTGCAGTGATACTGACATGGTGGTGGTGTGTTAGTGTGTGTGGTGCTGGTGTGAGTGGATCAGACACAGCAGTGCTGCTGGAGTGTTGAGACACTGTGTCCACTCACTGTCCACTCTATTAGACACTCCTACCTTGCTGCTCCACCTTGTAGATGGACAGTCAGAGACGATAGCTCATCTGCTGCTGCACAGTGCAGTGTTGGTCATCCTCTAGTCCTTCATCAACGGAGACAGGACGCTGCCCACAGGACGCTGCCCACAGGACGCTGGCCCACAGGACGCTGCCCACAGGACGCCAACCATAGGATGCCACCCACAGGCACTGGCAATGCAAAGCTTTTGGCTGGATAGTTTTGGTTGGTGGACCATTCTCAGTCCAGTAGTAGCAGCACTGCTGTGGCTGATACACTAACATCAGCACCACGCCAGTGTCACTGCAGTGCTGAGAATGATCCCACCCCCACATCATACCTGCTCTGTGGTGGTCCTGTGGGGGTCCTGACCATTGAAGAGCAGGGTAATACAGTATACAGAGAAACAGATGGACTACAGTCTGGACCTGTAGAGTGTCCTATATGCTCAGTGGAGCTGATAAAACCTTATAGGCATCAACACTGAGGCGAGTAGAGGATAATGGTAGCCATCAAATGGTCACGTGACCATGACACTCTCTAACAGCTGTTGGATGTACTCTAAAGCTTCTCCTGCTGTTGATGTTCCTCAGGTTTTATCTGAAGAGCTGAACAGCAAGAAGGCTGATGCAGGTCCATGGATACGAATCTTCACTTCAGGAAATCCAGGCCATCTCAGAAACGGTACTCTGAGCCAAACCTCTCAAACCACAGCAGCATTCAACGGCTGTAATAATTAATTCAGAGGTCAGATAGGGAGGTTAGGACAAAAACACGAGTTCTGGACACAGTGTTTTATATGTAAACAGAGTGAGTGAGAGCGGGTGTGGTGTGAGGTGTGTACAGAGTGAGTGAGAGAGCGGGTTTGGTGTGAGGTGTGTACAGAGTGAGTGAGAGCGGGTTTGGTGTGAGGTGTGTACAGAGTGAGTGAGAGCGGGTTTGGTGTGAGGTGTGTACAGAGTGAGGGAGAGCGGGTTTGGTGTGAGGTGTGTACAGAGTGAGTGAGAGAGGGTTTGGTGTGAGGTGTGTACAGAGTGAGTGAGAGAGGGTTTGGTGTGAGGTGTGTACAGAGTGAGTGAGAGCGGGTTTGGTGTGAGGTGTGTACAGAGTGAGGGAGAGAGCGGGTTTGGTGTGAGGTTCTGTGTACAGAGTGAGGGAGAGCGGGTTTGGTGTGAGGTGTGTACAGAGTGAGTGAGAGAGGGTTTGGTGTGAGGTGTGTACAGAGTGAGTGAGAGCGGTGTGTGTGTGAGGTGTGTACAGAGTGAGTGAGAGCGTGTTTGGTGTGAGGTGTGTACAGAGTGAGTGAGAGCGGGTTTGGTGTGAGGTGTGTACAGAGTGAGTGAGAGAGGGTTTGGTGTGAGGTGTGTACAGAGTGAGTGAGAGCGGGTTTGGTGTGAGGGAGAGCGGGTTTGGTGTGGGGTGTGTACAGAGTGAGTGAGAGCGGGTTTGGTGTGAGGTGTGTACAGAGCGAGTGAGAGAGGGTTTGGTGTGCGGTGTGAACAGAGTGAGAGAGAGCGGGTTTGGTGTGAGGTGTGTACAGAGGGTTTGGAGTGAGGTAGCGTGAGTGAGAGCGGGTTGTGTGGTGTGTACAGAGTGAGTGAGAGCGGGTTTGGTGTGAGGTGTGTACAGAGTGAGTGAGAGGGTTTGGTGTGAGGTAGAGTGTGTGACAGAGTTTGAGTGAGGACGTGCGGGTATTGGTGTGTTGTGAGTGTGTACTGTGAGTGAGGGAGTGTAGTGTTGTGTGTGTGTGTGTGTATAGAGTGAGTGAGAGCGGGTAGTTGTGTGTATATGTGTGGTGTGTACAGAGTGAGTGTGTAGCGGGTTTGGTGTGAGGTGTGTACAGAGTGAGTGAGAGAGGGTTTGGTGTGAGGTGTGTACAGAGTGAGTGAGAGAGGGTTTGGTGTGCGGTGTGTACAGAGTGAGTGAGAGCGGGTTTGGTGTGTGGTGTGTACAGAGTGAGTGAGAGCGGGTTTGGTGCTGTGTGGGTATGTGTGTAGTGTGTGGTTATTAACGCTGAGTGGTGAATGAGCTGTTGCTGTTGCTGTTTCAGTGCTGATCGGCCTGGAGGCGGAGAAGGAGAAGCCTGTGGCTGAAATCATAGAGAAACACTTTGGAGGAATCTTATGGGGAGATTTCAGACTGGGGTTACAAACTCTCGGTGAGTGTGTGTGTGTGTGAGTGTGTGTGTGTGTGTGTG
>JAMWET010004667.1:190000-217689 GCA_024036415.1 Prochilodus magdalenae
CTCGACTAGTAGTCCTGATGATGGTGATCTGTGATCTGTTGGCTATGTCTGGATTCAAACAGTAGGGGGCAAACACGGACCTTTCCTCATTCGCAATAAAGCCATCAGTAAGGAACGTTCAGCTCCGTTAGCTGAGGTGTTTATTCCTCTGTTCAGGTATCAATTTAACAAAATAAGCTTTGTTATGGTTGGAGACATGGTATTAGAGGAATAGTGAGCCGGCAGCAGCTATCGAAATGGCGTAAAAACATTAATTCGGCCATTGTTTTGAGTGCTTCTAGCTAAACAGCTAAAGCTGCTGTTTACACCTGAGTGTAGTAGCCATAGCTAACGGTTTCCCGTCGCCATTTTCAGATCTACTGGTGTAGATTTTTAGGTAAAATCTATGTTTAAAGTGTGCGTTTAGTTGTTTGTTTCCTCAGTTTGTTTTCAGTCTCGTTTCCAGTCATGGTTTGCGTGCGTGTAATGGCGCTACTTCATTAATGAGGTCAGCGGCGCCATTTTGGATCACTGCTGTCTGTGCAAGATGTGCACAGTCGATTGGCTTGTGGTAGCTAGATGTGGTCTATGGCTTTAGTGTTTATAAAAGCGGATGGTTTACTGAAAAAAATAAAACTATAAAGGAGCTAAAAGTATGCTGTGGTAGACTGCTGGTAGTGTTAATGCTGTGTAGCAGAATGCTAACCCAGCTAGCTAGTGCATGCTACTTGCCTGTAGCATAACAGAACTGTTCCATGTAAGCCAGCTGGTACCAGCAGCTAATGAGAGCTAGCTTGCCTGGGATATTGTTAGTCATGGCTGTCAGTTCTGTAGCACATATTAAAGTACTCTTGGATGTGAGTTAAGTTCCATCCTCCAGTTGTTACAATCTGGGTTCTCAGATTCTCACAACACAAAATGGTTCTCCAGCACTGGAGTTCTATGTATTTACTGTGCCTGTTCAACAGTTCTAGCACACCTCGGTATAAACCTCAGTGTTTATATGGGTAACCCACTTCAGATTCTGATAAGCTTATTTACAACATTAGAACTCTGTCAGGGCCAGACCGTGAAGGCTGCACCTTTTTTCATGTGGAGCAGGGGAATGTGAACAAGAGGCTAAAGTTCAGTCTAGTAGGGTTAATGATGGTAGTATTAATGCTGGTAGTGGTAATGCTTGTGGTGTTAATGCAGGTAGTGTTAATGCAGGTAGTGTTAATGCTGGTAGTGTTAATGATACTGTTGATGCTGGTAGTGTTGATGATGTTAGGGCTAATGCTTGTAGTATTAATGATGTTAGTGTTAACGCTGGTAATTAATACTGGTTGTGTTGACGCTGGTTCCAGTCGGTACCCTATACCTATAGCGCTACCTAATTTAAGCTACTGCTTCAGTGGAACAGCGTGAGAGTCTCTACAGCCTGTGTGTGGTGTGTTTGTTCCGGACCACTGTAGAAACATGGCGGTGGTCGTCTCTGCTGGAAGACGAGCCGCTCCTATGTAGATATGTAGGCTGTTCTAACATACATGCTAATATATCTAGAACACAGTGATCTGTAGTTACAGGTAATTGTACAGTAATTAGAGTTCTGTACATTATGTAACATTTCTAAAAACAGATTCCCCCTCAAACCCCACACACTGATGACTCCAGAATGTCTTACTGATTTGGTGTAGCGTCATACTCACCTTCAGTAATTTCTCCACTGCTGCCAAGCAGGTTGTGACTTTATAGGTAACTAATCCACAATTCTCATTTATTTACTAAGGAGTGGAGTCAGTGTGGTTGGGTTGATTGTGCTCTGTATGATTAACCGGCATTGCGACCAAGAATGCCACTTCATGGTGCGGACAGAGAACACAGTGTCTTTTAACTAGGGCTGCCCTCTAGAAGTCGATGAATCGAATCGTCAGTCGGAGACCCTTTAAGTCGACTGAGACCCTTCAAGTCGACTTACAACAGTGACCTTTTTTTTACTTCTGTATAACAGACTAAATCATACAAATATGCACAAGAATGTAATAATTATTAAAGGGGAATAAGGAATAACGGACCGAAGACGTTTGTTTTATTATAATTCCATTATTTTAGTACCTAAATTACAGATATGTTTATTTATTCATCTACAGTTAAGATTATCTTTATTTAAAGATAAGTACAGTCACTTAATATGCCCGCCGATAAACGAGAGATAATTATTTCAGTGCGGGTAATGTAATAAACAGTTTCAGGTCTGCCATTTTTCTTTTCATCTATAATAATTTAAATATGGACTAAGCTGTTTTTATTTAGCAGTTCATTATTTATGAGAGATGAAAGGCGAAGGGTCCTCCTACTGATGAAGCTGTTAGAAGTGAAATTAAAAACGCTATAAGCGCTAATGTTCAGTATAAATACGAGCTGCTGCCCGACGCTATAATCTGTAATTAAAGGCTCCAGTTCAGATCGTTCATCATACGCCCCGCTTCTTTTAGTTCAGAAATATGTTCCTGTGACTCTGCTGACTTTCTAAATGAGAAGGACATCAGATCTGAACCGTATGCAGATTGATTTACTGATTACTAGATAATGTACATGGAGGAAAAACATGAACGTATATTCGAATCGTCGGCCAGGACGGGCAAAGTAGGAGTCGGGTACAGCCCTAGTGTAAACGTTCCTTGAAAGATAATTAGATCAGAATGACAGCGGTCTTATCCAGGTGGTCTCAATTATATATATCAACACCAAACCAACCAATGAACAAGAAGAATGACCGACTGAACTATGGTCAACTCCATATCTAATCTCCTCACAAATGCCTCAATTAAAGACGTTATGGCTGGACACTGGCACACAACCACACCACAACACAATTTTGTTTATTGTTCATTCCACATGTTAGTCACAGTAATATAAACAGGAAGTGGTTTAGAGAAATTTCTTCAGAGATAAAAGTATAAATATACAGCATCATCGCTCACCATTCAGTGCTACAGTCATCAAAAACAAGCTGCTGTGTGTTTCAGATTTGGCCTGGTCGGCTAAAGCATCATCGACTATTCCTAAAGAAAACCTGAACGTCCATCAAGCAGTCTTTAGCTGGGGGGTCACAGTCCCCGGAGTGCTGAGTTAGATCATGATGAGTTCGGTCAGTGCTCAGTTCCACAGCAGGTAAAGAGCTGGGAGAACGCAGGTCATTAGCGTAGCTTTAGCATCAGGACTGCTGGATGGTGTTGTGATGCGAACAGTGGTGTTGGTAGAAGTGCTGTTGGATGTCATGTTGCTGGTGCTGTAAGAGTGTATCGTGGTGATGGTGGTGGAGGTGGTGCTGTTAATTGGCATCACGGTGATGGTGGTGGTGGTAGATGGCATCACGGTGGTGAAGGTGTTATTCTAGAGAAACGCACCAAAATCAGTGTAGTTTACCTCATAAAGCTGCTAACTGAAGTTCCTCCAACTGTATTCCTCTAAGCTACATCTAAAATGGGAATTCCTGGAAAATCACAAAGTCAAACAGTGTCATTCAGAGTGGGTTCGGTGTGAAACGCTCTGTTCTAGATAAAGTCAGAACTGTTTACAGTGGTGGTGAAGGTAACCAGACGTCCTCTTTAAAAGCTCCCTCCCAGAAAGTTCCTACATGAGGTGGTTATGAAGACACTGCCTGATGTCTGAGACGCTGTTTATGATAGTGTGGAGAAGATCTCAGCCTTAAACTCCATTCATGGTGGAGGGATACATGCTGCAGGGCGCTGTGAGATAAAATAGTCCCCCACTGAAACATAATATTTCAGATACGTGCTGCCTGGATAAACAGCTTTAAACAGTTTATATGACTGTGTAAATGTTCCTTGTGTAGTTATGGGATCTAGTTTAATGAGCTCTTATCTGAAAGTCGCTTCTGTTCAGTCTTCAGTCTTCTAAAAGCCTTTACAATAAACCGTATCCCACCGTTTTCTAGGAATTTAGAAAAAAATGGTGGACTACACCTCCAAGTTCTCTTATGAAACTGACACCCCTGCACATTACAGACCTCTCCAGCCCAAATGACTGACCTGTCTAAAATTTGGATGTGTATTGAAGTGATGGATGGATATGATGATTACCTGTGCCACTGTGAAGGCCACCACAGCCAGCATGCAAAGTCCAAGAGCCAGAACCTTCATGGTGTGTAAGCAAACAACCGTCCAGACAGAACCGCTGTCCTCAAAAGACCCTTAGGTGCTCGCTCTATTGCCCATCCAATGCAGGTGGGCTTTTATATATATATATATATATATATATATATATATATATATATATATATATATATATACAGGTGACTGGTGGTCCCACCCCTTTACTGGAATGCCGGGCTTCTGACCATGATCCTCCTCCTGGTGTCAAAACAGGAGCTATAATTTGCACCAACCTTTGTCAAAGCGCCAAAGTGCATTCAATATAATTTTATAGCTGCACAGTGCGCGTTTCCCTCGCAGCTCATCTTCCCGGTCTCTGATAGAGTTTAAAATTCTTTCCACAGCAACATGAGGTCGGCAGGAGCAGAATGATTACTGTGTGTCTGTGATTTACATACGGTGCCCCACACAAGCAGTCTGATCTCAGATTGGATGGAATGAGCAGAAAAGGAGAGCAGGAAGCTGGTAAATGTGTAGAGCTGGGTTTTTGTCATTTGATGGAAACATGCTGCTAGTGTTCGGTGCCATTGTAGTGATCGCATGTGCCATGTGTGTTCAGTTACGGAAACTTTCCTCTGTGTTACAGTTTGCTGTGTAGAGACCAACCAGGGTTTGCTTAGCATGACTAACGTGGCAGTAGAGTGAGGAGACCAGCTGCTGGTGTTTACCTTACCGCACATCTAATTCCTGGTCCATAGACTCTGTACGCACTGTTTATGTAAGTTATGATAAATATTTAGATTTTTCTTTACCTAACCTGGAGTTCCGCTAGCATCAGTCTGTCCGGTTTGTTCTCCTGTAAAACTGAACGTCCAAGATAATTTCAGTGTTAATCAGATTCTTGTTTTGTTCTGAAGTATTTGCGAACACGGTGTAATAAAAATAATATGGATTAATTAAATCGACTCTGGAAACTGGACTGAATTATAGTCTAGGTCTTCATTAGCTTAACTATTTGTCCAACATTAGGAGACTTGAACTGCTATTTCCCGTACATAGCCCCACCCTGAAACGCAGAGGATACAGAATAACAGGACACTGGGTTAACACTGCTTCCCTATTGTACCGAGAGAGCACACAAACACGCCACAACACTTCAGTTCTATCATTTTACCTGTTGATTGGCTGTTTATTGTTCATTCCACGTGGTATAATCACAGTAATATAAACAGGAAGTGGTTTAGAGAAATTTCTTCAGAGATAAAAATATAAATATACAGCATCATCGCTCACCATTCAGTGCTACAGTCATCAAAAACAAACTGCTGTGTGTTTCAGATTTGGCCTGGTCGGCCAAAGCGTCATTAACTTTTCCAAAAGAAAACCTGAATGTCCAACAAGCAGTCTTTAGCTGGGGGGTCACAGTCCCGGTGTGCTGAGATAGTTCATGATAAGTCCAGTTAGTGCTCAGTTCCACAGCAGGTAAAGAACTGGGAGAACGCAGGTCATTAGCGTAGCTTTAGCATCAGGACTGCTGGATGGTGTCGTGGTGTGAACAGGGGTAGCGGTAGAAGGCTTCGAAGTGGTGCTGTTGGATGTCATGTTGCTGGTGCTGTTAGAGTGTATCGTGGTGATGGTGCTATTAGGTGACATAGAGGTGGGCTTGGTGGTGGTGGAGGTGGGCGTGGTGGAGGTGGGCGTGGAAGTCGTGGCGGTGGTTGTGGAGGTGGCTGTGGAGGTGGTCGTGGCTGTGGAGGTGGACGTGGCGGTGGTGGTGGAGGTGGATGTGGCGGCGGCGGTGGTGGTGGAGGTGGTGCTGTTAGTTGGCATCATGGTGGTGGTGGTGTTAGATGGCATCATGGTGGTGGTGGTGGTGTTAGATGGCATCATGGTGGTGGTGTTAGTCTAGAGAAACACACCAGAATCAGATTAGTTTACCTCATAAACTTAAATAACTGAAGTTCCTCCAACTGTATTCCTCTAAGCTACATCTAAAATGGGAATTCCTGGAAAATCACAGTCAAACAGAGTCATTCAGAGTGGGTTCGGTGTGAAACGCTCCGTTCTAGATAAAGTGAGAACTGTCTACAGTGGTGCTGAAGGTAACCAGATGTCCCCCTCTAAAAGCCCCCTCCCAGAAAGTCTTCTGAAAGCCCTTACAATAAACCATTTCCCACCGTTTTCTAGGAATTTAAAAAAAATTGGTGGACTTCCCCTCCGAGTTCCCTCATGAAACTACCACCCCTACACATTACAGACCTCTCCAGCCCAAATGACTGACCTGTCTGAAATGGATGTGTATTGAAGTGATGGATGGATATGATGATTACCTGTGCCACTGCGAAGGCCACCACAGCCAGCATGCAAAGTCCAAGAGCCAGAACCTTCATGGTGTGTAGGCAGACGACCGTCCAGACAGGTTAGAATTGTAGAGCTGGGTAGAACCGCCGTCCTCAAAGACTCTTAGATGCTCGCTCTAGAGCCCGTCTAGTGCAGGTGGGCCTATATATACAGGTGACAAGTAGTTCCACCCCTTTGCTGGAGTGCTGGGCCTTTGACCTTGATCCTCCTCCTGGCGTGAAAACAGGAGCTATAATTTAAACCAACCCTTAGCAAAGTACCAAAGTGCATTCGGTATCATTTTATAGCTGCACAGTGCACGTTTTCCTTCGCAGCTCATCTTCCCGGTCTCTGATAGAGTTTAAAATTCTTTCAACAACAACATGAGGTCGGCAGGAGCAGAATGATGACTGTCTGTGATTTACATACGGTGCCCCACACAAACAGTTCTCAATCTGATCTCAGATTGGATGGAATGAGCAGAAAATATCAGGCAGGAAGCTGGTGAATTTGTAGAGCTGGGTTTGTGTCATTTGATGGAAACATGCTGCTAGTGTTGGGGTGCCATTGTGGTAATGGCATGTGCCATGTGTGTTCAGTTATGGAAACCTTCCTCTGTGTTACGGTTTGCTGTGTAGAGACCAGCCAGGGTTTGCTTAGCATGACTAGCGTGGCAGCAGAGCGAGGAGACCAGCTTCTGGTGTTTACCTCACAGCCCATAGACTCTGGACGTTTATGTAAGTTATGAAAGAGGGATCGATTAATACTGTTACGCCTGCTGGCTCTCCTCTCACCCCTGATCTCCCGGACTCCATTTCCCATAACCCACCACTCAATAACATTACTGTCATGTCCACCATCACCCAATCCCATTCCGTTTTCTACATCCCAGTCACTATTGATCACACCTGTTGTTAATCTAGTCCATATATATACTCCTCCCTCATATGGCTCATTGTGACGGTGCCACTCTGGTTGACCACCTCTTGTTTGCCAGTTTGGTTTTGACGGTATTCCGATTCTTAGATTTACTCTTTACCCTTTTCCCTTTTTGGCTCTTTCGCTGGTCGGATTGTTGGCCTGGTTTTGACGTCAGCTTGTTATTTTGCTCTGACCCTGTCTCGCCCTTCTGTTATGACCGCCTCGCTCTTGCTGCTGCTGTGGTTGATTAAAAATCTGTTAAATAAACCTCACCTTGATTTTAGCTCAGCCCTCGTCACAGTCCGTTTGCCCATTAACACAAATATTTATATTCCTCTTTACCTAACCCCGCGTTCCTCTAACATCCAGTCAGTCCTGTTTTTTTTTTTTTTTTTAAACTGGACTTCTAAGATAACTTCAGTGTAAATCAGATTTCTTTTTCTGCTCTGAACGCAAATATTTGTGAACACAGTGTAATATTAAAATATCAAAAAAATCTACAGTACATATAAACACAAATCTGCAATCATCACTCTGCACTTTATATTAGCATATTTATACATATTTATATTTACACATATAGACTGACCTACTGTTATCTTCCATTCACACTGTATATCTGTAGTGTGTGTGTGTGTGTGTGTATATATATATATATATAATGTGTACAAACCGGATTCCAAAAAAGTTGGGACACTAAACAAATTGTGAACAAAAACTGAATGCAATGATGTAGAGGTGCCAACATCTAATATTTTATTCAGAATAGAACACAAATCACAGATCAAAAGTTTAAACTGAGAGAATGTATCATTTTAAGGGAAAAATATGTTGTTTTTAAATTTCATAGCGTCAACAAATCCCAAAAAAGTAGCAATAAGTGGATGGAAAAAGGAAATTGAGCATATAACGAACAGCTGGAAGACCAATTAACACTAATTAGGTCAACTGACAACATGATTGGGTATAAAAAGAGCTTCTCAGAGTGTCAGAGTGACAAGCCGAGCCAAGATGGTAAGAGGATCACCAATTCCACCATTGTTGCGCAGAAAGATACCAGAATGGTACCAGAATGGTGTTACCCAGCGTAAAATAGCAAAGACTTTTAAGTTATCATCATCAACTGTGCATAACATCATCAAACGATTCAGAGAATCTGGAACAATCGCTGTGCGTAAGGGTCAAGGCCGTAAAACTCTACTGGATGCTCGTGATTTCCGGGCCCTTAAACGTCACTGCACTTCAAACAGGAATGCCACTGTCAAGGAAATAACAGAATGGGCTCAGGAATACTTCCAGAAAGCATTGTCAGTGAACACAATCCACCATGCCATCCGCCACTGCCAGCTGAAACTCTACAGTGCAAAAAGGAAGCCATTTCTAAGCAAGCTCCGCAAGCTCAGACGTTTGCACTGGGCCAGGGGTCTTTTAAAATGGAGTGTGGCAAAATGGAAGACTGTTCTGGGGTCAGATGAGTCACGATTTGAAGTTCTTTATGGAACACTGGTTTGCCATGTCATCCGGACCAGAGAGGACAAGGATAACCCAAGTTGTTATCAACGCTCCGTTCAGAAGCCTGCATCACTGATGGTATGGGGTTGCATGAGTGCTTGTGGCATGGGCAGCTTGCATGTCTGGAAAAGCACCATTAATGCAGAGAACTATGTTCAGGTTCTAGAACAACATATGCTCCCATCTAGACGTCATCTCTTTCAGGGAAGACCCTGCATTTTTCAACAAGATAATGCCAGACCACATTCTGCAGCAATCACAACATCATGGCTATGTAGGAAAAGGATCCGGGTACTGAAATGGCCAGCCTGCAATCCAGATCTTTCACCTATAGAGAACATTTGGCGCATCATAAAGAGGAAGGTGCGACAAAGAAGGCCCAAGTTAGAACAGTTAGAGGCCTGTATTAGACATGAATGGGAGAGCATTCCTATTTCTAAACTTGAGAAACTGGTCTCCTCTGTCCCCAGATGTCTGTTGAGTGTTGTAAGAAGAAGGGGGGATGCCACACAGTGGTAAAAATGGCCTTGTCCCAACTTTTTTGGGATTTGTTGACGCTATGAAATTTTGAAACAACATATTTTTCCCTTAAAATGATACATTCTCTAAGTTTAAACTTTTGATCTGTGATTTGTGTTCTATTCTGAATAAAATATTAGATGTTGGCACCGCCACATCATTGCATTCAGTTTTTATTCACAATTTGTTTAGTGTTCCAACTTTTTTGGAATCCGGTTTGTATTTATGTCTAATTTATGTTTGCATTGAAGTACTGTAAGGGACTAAGTTTTTCACTCACCTTCACACCTGTGAAAATGTGACATGACAATAAAAGTGATTTGATTTGATACATATGACTTGGATTAATCAAATGAACCTGTGTGACTCTGTTGGACACTGGACTGAATTATAGTCTAGGACTTTTATTAGTTTTAAATATTCGTCCAACATTAAGAGACTTGCACTGCTTAGTCCCGTACATAGCCCCACCCTAAAACGCAGAGGATACAGAATAACAGGACACTGGTTTAACACTGCTTCCCTATTGTACTGAGAGAGCACACAAACACACCACGAGACTTCGGTTCCATCATTTCACCTGTTGATTGGCTGTTTATTGTTCATTTCACATGTTATAGTCACAGTAATATAAACAGGAAGTGGTTTTGAGAAAGTTCTTCTCTAGATAAAAATATAAATATACAGCATCATCGCTCACCATTCAGAGCTACAGTCATGTGCTACGGCCTGGTTGGGCAAAGTGTCATCAACTTTTCCAAAAGAAAACCTGAACGTCCAACAAGCAGTCTTTAGCTGGGGGGTCACAGTGCCCGAGTGCTGAGTTAGTTCATGATAAGTTCAGTTAGTGCTCAGTTCCACAGCAGGTAAAGAACTGGGAGAACGCAGGTCATTAGCGTAGCTTTAGCATCAGGACTGCTGGATGGTGTCGTGGTGTTAACCGTGTTGGTGCTGGATGGCATGATGGTGGTGCTATTAGAGGGTAGCATGGTGGTGGTAGTGCTGTCTGATGGCATCTTGGTGGTGGTAGTGCTGTCTGATGGCATCGTGGTGGTGGTAGTGCTGTCTGATGGCATCTTGGTGGTGGTAGTGCTGTCTGATGGCATCGTGGTGGTGGTGGTAGTGCTGTCTGATGGCATCGTGGTGGTGGTGGTAGTGCTGTCTGATGGCATTGTGGTGGTGGTAGTGCTGTCCGATGGCGTCTTCGTGGTAGAGGTAGTGGTGGTGGTAGTGCTGTCTGATGGCATCTTGGTGGTGGTAGTGCTGTCCAATGGCATCTTGGTGGTAGAGGTAGTGCTGGTGGTAGTGCTGTCTGATGGCATCTTGGTGGTGGTAGTGCTGTCCGATGGCATCCTGGTGGTGGTAGTGCTGTCTGATGGCATCTTGGTGGTGGTAGTGCTGTCTGATGGCATCTTGGTAGTGGTAGTGCTGTCTGATGGCATCTTGGTGGTGGTAGTGCTGTCCGATGCCATCATGGTGGTGGTGTTGCTGTCTGATGGCGTCCTGGTAGTGGTAGTGCTGTCTGATGGCATATTGGTGGTGGTAGTGCTGTCTAAAGGCATCTTGGTGGTATGGGTAGTGCTGGTGGTAGTGCTGTCTGATGCCATCTTGGTGGTGGTAGTGCTGTCCGATGGCATCCTGGTAGTAGTAGTGCTGTCTGATGGCATCCTGGTAGTGGTAGTGCTGTCTGATGGCATCCTGGTAGTGATAGTGCTGTCTGATGGCATCTTGGTGGTGGTGGTAGTGCTGTCTGATGGCATCCTGGTAGTGGTAGTGCTGTCTGATGGCATCTTGGTAGTGGTAGTGCTGTCTGATGGCATTTTGGTGGTGGTAGTGCTGTCCGATGCCATCGTGGTGGTAGTGCTGTCCAAAGGCATCCTGGTAGTGGTAGTGCTGTCCAAAGGCATCCTGGTAGTGGTAGTGCTGTCTGATGGCATCTTGGTGGTGGTAGTGCTGTCTGATGGCATCTTGGTGGTAGAGGTAGTGGTGGTGGTAGTGCTGTCCGATGGCATCTTGGTGGTAGAAGTAGTGGTGGTGGTAGTGTTAGATGGCATCAAGGTGGTGGTGTTAGTCTAGAGAAACGCACCAGAATCAGTTTAGTTTACCTCATAAAGCTGCTAACTGAAGTTCCTCCAACTGTATTCCTCTAAACTACATCTAAAATGGGAATTCCTGGAGTCATTCAGAGTGGGTTCAGTGTGAAACGCTCCGTTCTAGATGAAGTGAGATCTGTTTACAGTGGTGGTGAAGGTAACCAGACGTCCCCCATCTAAAAGCTCCCTCCCAGAAAGTTCCTACATGAGGTGGTTCTGAATACGCTGCCTGATGTCTGAGACGCTGTTTATCCATTCATGGTGGAGGGATACATGCTGCAGGGCGCTGTGAGATAAAATAGTCCCCCACAGAAACATATTGTTTCAGATACTTTCTGCCTGGATAAACAACTTTAGACAGTTTATATGACTGTGTAAATCTTCTAATCTGTAACTAGTTTAATGAGCTATTATCTGAAAGTCGCTTCTGTTCAGTCTTCAGTCTTCTGAAAGCCCTTACAACAAACCGTATCCCACCCGCTGCTCTGCAGAGGAATTTAGAAAATCTGGTGGACTCCACCTTTGAGTTCCCTCATGAAACTAACACCCCTACACATTACAGATCTGCCCAGCCCAGATCACTGACCTAGGTGAAATTAATGTGTATTGAAGTGATGGATGGATATGATGATTACCTGTGCCACTGTGAAGGCCACCACAGCCAGCATGCAGAGTCCAAGAGCCAGAACCTTCATGGTGTGTAGGCAGACGACCGTCCAGACAGGTTAGACTTGAAGAGCTCTGTAGAACCGCCGTCCTCACCAGGCTGTTCGCTTTAGTGCCCATTCAAGGCAGGTGGGCTTATTTATGCAGGTCACAGGTCGTTCCACCTCTTTCCTGGAGTGCTGGGCCTCTGACTATGATCCTCCTCCTGCCCTCAAAATAATTTAAAGCCTTAGAAATGTACCACTGAGAGAAATAAGGAACTTGGAGTGTGGCTTTAAAATGCTTAAACAGAAAAAGCTATAAAACATGTTACTGTAAAAGCAGGCATCTCCAGTATCCTCCTTACTGTAAAGCCTGTCTGCCTCGGAAGCAGTGACTCAATTTTACCACCATTCCTAAATCCCTGGTTCTGTTTCTGAGCCGTTGTATGCAAATGATCTCAGTAATGATTGGCAGCCCTGGAACTGTGTCTAACCTCAGGAGAATGGTGAAGCTGGACCGCTCAGGGGGCTAAAGGACAGGCTGAGGAGGTGAGGAATAGTGTTTTACCAAGGTACTGGCTCTCTAAATCAATCTACGTGTGCAGTGGCTGTCGTGGCCATGGCCAAGCTTTGTTTAGCTACAGCTGCTTTGGCATAAAGGCATTATGGGTTGCCAGGTGCGACTGAGGGAAAGGAACGTGATGTGTGTTCAGGAAAAGACTCTGTACTGAATCAGCAAGCTCAGAAAGGAAGTAAACTACACCGTGATTTCTAGGTAAACAAGTGGCATTAATGTGGACTTCCTTCAGCCTAGTTTAACACCAAGCACAGGAGAATACCGCACACACAACCCTAATGTTCCACATTCAGCACTTCACATGTAACTGAATACAAGCAGCAGGAGGGTGCACAGTATTCTGGGAGTCCACTACATTGATTATTGACCACCTGATAAATGATGTATCAGTAACCTGATGTGAAGTATACCTGTATTAGAGTAAGATACACTATCACTTTAGGATTAGGCTTCAGGCTCTGGTTATTACTCTACAGCAGGGCCGCATTAATATACATTCTAAATAATTACAGTACACAGAGATATGTTAAATATACACAAATAATATAGAATATACAGACGAGGGGGCTGTTTAGACATTCTCTAATATGTACATTATATCAGACGGGTTGTCTGAGGGAGAGATATGTTTATTCAATATATACCAAAAGTTCATTCAATATATATCAAAGTTTATATGGAGTGAACTTTGATATATATGTAACAAACATTGATATATATCAAATGAACATTTATATATATACAATGAACTATAAAAAATATATATTTTCAATGAACTTTGATTTATTGTGTGTGTATGTATGTATGTATGTATGTGGCAGCGTTGTTAATTTTTCTGATTTACCTTTATAAAGCATTGATTGTTTGGATAAAAAAATTGCGTTAAATATATCATATAGGGGACAAACACAGTGATATTTGAGAAGTGAAATGAAGTTTATATGATTTACAGAAAGTGTGCAATAATTGATTAAACAAAAGTAGGCAGGTGCATAAATTTGGGCACTGTTGTCATTGGTTTGGTAAGTTCAGTGACCCTTGACCTCCATACACAGGTGATACACAGGGTATTTAAGTGGGGCAATTGTAAGTTTTTCTCCTCTTTGCATCTTCTCTAAAGAGTCGCAGCATGGGAGTCTCAAAACAACTTTCAAATGACCTGAAAACAAAGACTGTTCACCGCCATGGTTTAGGGGAGGGACACAGAAAGCTCTCTCAGAGATTTCAGCTTTCAGTCTCCACTGTGAGAAACATTGTGAGAAAATGGAAGACCACAGACACAGTTCAAGTCAAGGCTTGAAGTGGCAGACCAAGAAAAATCTCGAATAAACAGAAGCGAAGGATGTTGAGAACAGTCAGAGTCAACCCACAGACCAGCACCAAAGACCTACAACATGATGTAAAGCGCACTTTACACAAGGAGATGCTGTATGGGAGAGTGATGCAGAGGAAGCCTTTTCTCCGCCCACATCACAAACAGAGCTGCTTGAGGTATGCTAAAGCACATTTGGACAAGCCAGCTTCATTTTGAAATAAGGTGCTGTGTTATTTGGGCATAACAAGGGCCGTTATGCATGGAGAAAAAAGAACACAGCACTCCAAGAAAAACACCTGCTACCTACAGTAAAATTTGGTGGTGGTTCCATCATGCTGTGGGGCTGTGTGGCCAGTACAGGCACTGGGAATCTTGTTAAAGTTGAGGGACGCATGGATTCCAATCAATATCAGCAGATTCTGGAGACCAATGTCCAGGAATCAGTGACAAAGCTAAAGCTGCGCCAGGGCTGGATCTTCCAACAAGACAACGACCCTAAACACTGCTCAAAACGTACTAATGCATTCATGTAGAGGAACAAGTATAACGTTCTGGAATGGTCATCTCTGTCCCCAGACCTGAATATTATTGAAAATCTGTGGTGTCACTTAAAGAGAGCTGTCCATGCTCGGAAACCATCAAACCTGAATGAACTAGAGATGTTTTGTAAAGAAGAATGGTCTAAAATACCTTCAGCCACAATCCAGACTGTCATATAAAAAGTAAATCATATAAACTTCATTTCATTTCTTAAATATCACTGTGTTTGTCCCCTATATGATATATTTAACGGAATTATTTTATCCAAACAATCAATGCTTTATAAAGGTAAATCAGGAAAATTAACAAGGTTGCCCAAACTTTCGCACCCTACAGTGTATATATATATATATATATATATATATATATATATACACACAATATAAACCTTGGTATATATGGAATGCACATTATTTATAATTTATAAATAATTTTCTTTCTGATGTCCTGAGACAGCTCTTTCCTTTGCTTCCTCTGGTCCATGCACACCTTGTCACCAAACAGCACAGTGACTACCTGTGGCCCTATATATAGGCCCACTGACTGATTACAAGATTGTAGACACCACTGATGCTAATTAGTGAACACACCTTGATTTAACATGTCCCTTTGGTCACATTTTTCAGGGGTACCATCATTTCTGTCCAGGCCTGTTTCTGGTGTTTTTTTTTTTAATAACTCTGTTGAAGCATGGTTGAAAAGCATTGTCTGACTTTCATTTGTTCATTTTCATAGAATTTTTATTTATTATTACTTTTGTCAGATTTAAGTTATTTCTGTTAACATTGTGGGTTTTTCTTTCATTAACCGAGGGGTACCAACAATTTCGTCCACGTGTGTGTATATATATACACAATGAACTTTGATATATATGGAATTAACATAGATATATATACAATGAACTTTTATATATATATGGAATGAACATTGTTAAATATACAATGACGTTTGATTCGTACTTACAGGGTCAGTACTAAGTTAATAGTTACTGGAAATAAATAGTACTGTACTTTAATTGGCCACTATGCACCGTGTGGCAACACGCACTCAGGAGTTTATTGCACCAGTTCTCAAAGACAAAGGTTTTATAGACACTATTGCACATGCACAGAGTAATAGTGCTCCTGACGCACAGCCATCATTTGGACATGTGGAGGATGAAGTTCATTCACTTTTCGACAGAGGGCCCAAGTGAGAGGGACCGACCCAAGTGCATGTAACCTGCATTTAGCAGACGCTCTTATCTAGAGCGACTTACAACCGTACTTCATGTTCCATCTGAGAATGTTTCCTAGCTAGTACAAGAAGCTTGCCTTGAGTGCTGTTACCAAGAAAGGAGAATAGAGAGTTATATACAGCAGAAGAGCACTAACTCGCAAATTAAAATAATATTTACTTTTACTATTAACTTCGTTCTGTAAATTTGAATGCATTTCATGAACAAATATAAATTTTGCACAGCACATACACCTATTTATTATATCAGTGTTCATTTCATATACATATCAGTGTTCATTTTATATATTAAAGTTCATTAAATATTTGCTGTTTGGCTTGCCATAATTTATATATATATATATATATATATATATGGGCCATTCCACCGAATGGGTGCCTTTTCCGTCCCTGGGACAATATAAGTATAAATATGTATGAAAATTAATTAAAAAATACATTTCATTATTAATCAAAGTGTCCTGCACTTTGATCTAATTGCAAATTTAATATAGATATATATAAACATTAATAAAAAACAACCTAGAACACTGAAAAATAGCACTTGTTACTTGTCCCCACTCTCTAAAAATCCACTTTACTATGAAATATAATTATTATAATCCTTCAGAAGCCTTTGTTTTGTTGCATTGTTGTGTAATTCCATATCCCATCTATGCGTTACTTTTTTTTTTTTTCAGAAGAAATTGATAATATTTTAGTTAAAATACACATTTTAGTCGTGTTCCTGGGTTTTCATTCAGTCCTGTTACCCAAACACATTCCCTCATCTAAAAAATTTGGAACATTCCACAAGTCACATGTTCCACAGGAAGTTACATCATTTGGATCTACTGAAAGCCATGGGAAGACCAAAAGTAAGTTCTATCATTTTCTTTTCTGTATATTTGATGATATTGTAACTATGACTGAAAAAGCCAATCTAAACATAGTTTCCTGTTACCTAAATAATTTCTTAATGTTATTTGTTGATTTTAAAAATACAAATTTTTGGTAGATTGCTAGAATGTGCTTAGTGTCCTCATGCTATTAGCATAGACGCTATGTGACTATATTTCATGTTGTTGCTAATTCTATGCCAAAAACTCAGTCCTGTTACTTTCAGTCCTGTTATTAATATGAAGAGTAACAGGACTGAGTATAAGTAACAGGAGTGAGTAGCATCCTCTGGTTTATTGATTTATTGACTTATTTATGTGAATATTAATCAATATAAAACTATTCACCTGATTTTTAAGTTTTACAGTTGAAATTACTGATGTGTTTAATCAGTTTTACAATGTAAATACCATACTTACAGGGAGCCAATCCACCACTAAGTGCTGCAGAAAAGCAGCGGCGCTATCGTGCTCGGCGCGATGCTGACCCAGAAAGGAGAGCGAAGTATTTAGAGAAGGGACAGGATAAATACAGGAGGGACCTAGAGTCAGGCAGGAAGAAAACCATCAATGACCTCAGTGAGAGAGGAAAGCGCAGGCGTCGCAGAAACTGGAGGGAGACTTACCATAGGATCAAGAAAAAAGCTCTACAACAACTCATCACCCCTCCACACAGCCCCCAGCTATCACCAGTGCACAGTGTAGATCCACAGCCAAGCACTTCCAGGTCTACCTTTAGTTTATGAAATGCAGTGTCAGAGAAAAAGTTCAAGGGGGGCATTAGGGCGTGTGTGTGTTTGCTACACTGTAATAACGAAGTATTGTGTAATAACCAGATGTTACAGTGTACTTAAAAAGTAGCTAATGAAAATAGACATGAGTACATTACAGTATGAAATTAGCCAAATTCTACTTATCATGTTGTAGATGTTAATGTAACAATGTAGCAGTACATTGTAACAACTATTGCAATGTGTCATTTACCACCATGCAAATGTGTGTTTTACGCAACATAATCAACGGCGGAGAAGAAATCAAAAACACTAAAGAACCTTAAAAAACAAATAAAAAAACTACTGGTTCTGGTGAAGAAACAAACCAAAGAAAAATACAAGAAACAGGTCCAGCGCATGAAAAAAAAACAATGCGTCTCCACGCACAAAAGTAAACAGACAGATAAGACAGCTTCCATGTGCGGCTAGTCAGAAGACACTTTTGTTTCATGAGGCTCTGGTGGATGACATATGAAACAAATACAAAACAGCACAGGGGGAGAGGGAAAGGCAAATCATTTCAAAAATAATAACGGGAAAAGTTCTGAAAAAGTACAGGCTACAACGCCTCGCTGGACCATTTACGTCTACGTCTTTTGTAGAGAAATAAGAATATTTTCAAGTTAATTTAGGTACTGGTACTCAAAGCAGAGATCTGAGTACTTACATACTTTCTTACCTTTTGCAGAAGAAGATGGAGAGAACCCACAATGTGCAGGAGCCACAAATACCCTAACCCTAACCCTAACCCTAACCCACACTCATCACCCTCTCTATATTCCCTCTCTCTGTCCGTACAAACACATAACACATCCGTTTAACACAGAAATCTCACACACACAGAACAAGCACACACTGAGCCATGCACACACACACACATATACACACACACTTACATGCACACTCACATACACACACGTACAGACACACATTACCTTGTGCTCATTCCTGTTATCCAGTGTTCATTCCTGTTACTAATTTGTTTTTTGTAAAAATAAAGATAACAATTTTTCATATCTTAGTTATGTTTGGTCCATTATTTATTCAGTTGTGTAATAAGTTATATGATACATTTTTTTTTTTTGAAAAATACAACTTGCATGCATATATAGTGATTTTTTAGTCACTAATATCAATTATTTGAACATGTAAACAACCATTTCTCCAAAATAAACACTTTCTTGAGTGAAAAACAAAAGAATTAATTGACATGCTTTTAAACATGCTTTTTAAATGACACATGAGTTTCGGTAACAGGACTGAGAAAAATGCAACCATCTTCTACTTAGAAACCTTGTAAAAAAAAATTTAAAGTTGCCTGAGATTGACCAATACACATTTTGAATAGTTGAATATATGTGTTTTAAGTTTCTGTGTTGAAAAAAGATTTAAAATGAAGTTTATTTTGGAAGAGTTACAACAAGCAAATGGCACCCATTTGGTCGAATGGCCCATATATATATATACACACACATACATGTGCGCATCTTTGTGTTTGTGGTTGTGTGTATGTGTGTGTACTCATACAAAGAGAAACCAGTTTGTTTTATTCCTGCTCCATAGACTCTGTATGCAGTGTCTGATCAGTACTTAGATTCTCCTATACCTGCCCTTCAGTTCCACTACCATCAGTCGTTCCATTTTGTTCTCTTTTAAAACTGACCCTCTAAGATAATTTCAGTGTTAATCAGATTCTTGTTCTGTTCTGAACACAAATATATGCAAACACAGTGTAATATGTAATATCAAAATATCAAAAATATCCAAATATAATATCAGTTACAGCATCAGATGCTGTATATACCAGCCAGGGTTTTCCCCAGCAGTAGAGTGGAGGAGACCAGCTGCTGTAGTTCACCTTAAAGCCCATTTTCCTCCTGCTCCATAGACTCTGTACTCTAGTGTCTATGTAATTTATGAAGGGGGATTAAAATCCATCAGTACTTAGATTCTCCTTTACCTAACTCTGAGCTCCACTAACATCCAGTCTGTCCAGTTGGTTCTCTTTTAACATCATTTCAGTGTTAATCAGATTCTTGTTCTGTTCTGAACACAAATATATGCAAACACGGTGTAATATCAAAATATCAAAAATATCCAAATATAATACGGGTTAATCAAATGAACGCTTTCCACAAACATCACGCTTACTTCCGGTTTTAGTGACAGCAGGTTAAACCTCATGTCCTCTCCGTATAACTACTGCATAAACAATACCACGGTGTGGCACAGGGCTCAAACACTGAGCTACACAGACATATTACAGCTATCCAGCACAAATATAAGATCTATAAGAAGCTGATGAAGCTGGTTTAACCTTAAACAGGGCTGAAATGCTGTGTGGGTGTGCAGCAGCTATGTTTACCAGTGAGCCTGTGTCGTTCTATAGCATGCCAGAGATTTCTGTAGTATAGTATTTAGTTTTCAAAATAAAGAAAAGCTTGTGCATGTGTGAAGGAGTGTGGAAATCTGTAGAGAATCTAAAATAATGATGCTGTTTGGCAGATCAAACAAGATAAGATAAGGTAAGACATGATAAGATAAGATGTTGCGACTCATTGTCTGATGGTAGTAATTGTCATGTTAGTTTCGTTTACAGTGAAGCATGGACAGGGGTTGGACAATGAAACCGAAACACCTGTCATTTTAGTGTGGGAGGTCTCATGGCTAAATTGGACCAGCCTGGTGGCCAATCTTCATTAATTGCACATTGCACCAGTAAGAGCAGAGTGTGAAGGTTCAGTTAGCAGGTAAGAGCACAGTTCTGCTCAAAATACTGCAATGCACACAGCATTATGGGACATACCAGAGTTCAAAAGAGGACAGATTGTTGGTGCACGTCTTGCTGGTGCATCTGTGACCAAGACAGCAAGTCTTTGTGATGTATCAAGAGCCACGGTATCCAGGGTAATGTCAGCATACCACCAAGGAGGACGAACCACATCCAACAGGATTAACTGTTGGATAATCCCTGTGGACGCAAGCTGTCTGAAAGGGATGTTCGGGTGCTAACCCGGATTGTATCCAAAAAACACAAAACCACGGCTGCCCAAATGACGCTGTATTGGCCGCAAAAGGAGGCCCTATACCATACTAATAAATGATTGTGGTCTAAAACCAGGTGTTTCAGTTTCATTGTCCAAACCCTGTATATTAAGACCACATGGTATGTATGTTTTTGCCTCAGTCTGTAAACGTTCCTGGACAGATGTTCGGAATGACAGCTGTCTAATCCAGGTGGTCTTATTTATATACATCAAGAACAAACAACTCCAGAACAGGGCTAATTTAAATATATATGTATCTATGTATACGTGAGTAGCAAGAGAAGTTAGTCATTACTGTAGTTTAAAACTATATTCCATAGTGTTTGGTCCCAAAACTACATCACTAGATCAAGCCCAGTGCAGTTACTGCTCCACCTAATGAACAAGAAGAATGACCGACTGAACTATGACCTTTACCAGGTCTAAATATGTTCAAAGTCAACCCCAGTTCTCCTTACTTACAACCCCCTTATCTAATCTCCTCTCAAACACCTGAATTAATGTTACACGGTTTGGCTGGAAACTGGACTGTAATGTAGTCTTTTTCAACCTGTAATGTAGTCTAATAACCTGTAGTGTAGTCTAATAACCTGTAGTGTAGTCTAATAACCTGTAGTGTAGTCTAATAACCTGTAGTGTAGTCTAATAACCTGTAATGTAGTCTAATAACCTGTAATGTAGTCTAATAACCTGTAGTGTAGTCTAATAACCTGTAGTGTAGTCTAATAACCTGTAATGTAGTCTAATAACCTGTAATGTAGTCTTTTAACCTGTAATGTAGTCTATTAACCTGTAATGTAGTCTAATAACCTGTAGTGTAGTCTAATAACCTGTAGTGTAGTCTAATAACTTGTAGTGTAGTCTAATAACCTGTAATGTAGTCTAATAACCTGTAGTGTAGTCTAATAACCTGTAGTGTAGTCTAATAACCTGTAGTGTAGTCTAATAACCTGTGATGTAGTCTATTAACCTGTGATGTAGTCTAATAACCTGTAATGTAGTCTAATAACCTGTAGTGTAGTCTAATAGCCTGTAGTGTAGTCTAATAACTTGTAATGTAGTCTAATAGCCTGTAATGTAGTTTATTAACCTGTAGTGTAGTCTAATAACTTGTAATGTAGTCTATTAACCTGTAGTGTAGTCTAATAACCTGTAATGTAGTCTAATAACCTGTAGTGTAGTCTAATAACCTGTAGTGTAGTCTAATAGCCTGTAATGTAGTCTATTAACCTGTAATGTAGTCTATTAACCTGTAGTGTAGTCTAATAACCTGTAATGTAGTCTAATAACCTGTGATGTAGTCTAATAGCCTGTAATGTAGTCTATTAACCTGTAGTGTAGTCTAATAACCTGTAGTGTAGTCTAATAACCTGTAATGTAGTCTATTAACCTGTAATGTAGTCTATTAATCTGTAATGTAGTCTGTTAGCCTGTAGTGTAGTCTAATAGTCTGTAATGTAGTCTAATAACCTGTAATGTAGTCTAACAACCTGTGATGTAGTCTATTAACCTGTAATGTAGTCTAATAGTCTGTAATGTAGTCTATTAACTTGTAGTGTAGTCTAATAACCTGTAATGTAGTCTAACAACCTGTGATGTAGTCTATTAACCTGTAATGTAGTCTAATAGTCTGTAATGTAGTCTATTAACTTGTAGTGTAGTCTAATAACCTGTAATGTAGTCTAACAACCTGTGATGTAGTCTATTAACCTGTAGTGTAGTCTAATAACCTGTAGTGTAGTCTATTAACCTGTAATGTAGTCTAATAGTCTGTAATGTAGTCTATTAACCTGTAGTGTAGTCTAATACCGTGTAGTGTAGTCTATTAACCTGTAATGTAGACTAATAGCCTGTAATGTAGTCTAATAAACTGTGGTGTAGTCTATTAACCTGTAATGTAGTCTATTAACCTGTAATGTAGTCTAATAGCCTGTAATGTAGTCTAATAACTTGTAGTGTAGTCTAATAACCTGTAATGTAGTCTAATAACTTGTAGTGTAGTCTAATAACCTGTAATGTAGTCTAATAACTTGTAGTGTAGTCTAATAACCTGTAATGTAGTCTAATGACCTGTAATGTAGTGCATTAACCTGTAATGTAGTCTATTAATCTGTAATGTAGTCTGTTAGCCTGTAGTGTAGTCTGTTAGCCTGTAGTGTAGTCTGTTAGCCTGTAATGTAGTCTGTTAGCCTGCAGTGTAGTCTAATAGCCTGTAATGTAGTCTATTAACCTGTAATGTAGTCTATTAATCTGTAATGTAGTCTGTTAGCCTGTAGTGTAGTCTGTTAGCCTGTAATGTAGTCTAATAGCCTGTAATGTAGTCTATTAGCCTGTAATGTAGACTAATAACCTGTAATGTAGTCTATTAACCTGTAATGTAGTGCATTAGCCTGTAATCTAGTCTAATAACCTGTAATGTAGTCTATTAACCTGTAATGTAGACTATTAGCCTGTAATGTAGTCTATTAACCTGTAATGTAGACTATTAGCCTGTAATGTAGTCTATTAACCTGTAATGTAGACTATTAGCCTGTAATGTAGTCTATTAACCTGTAATGTAGACTATTAGCCTGTAATGTAGTCTATCAACCTGTAATGTAGACTATTAGCCTGTAATGTAGTCTATTAACCTGTAATGTAGACTATTAGCCTGTAATGTAGTCTATTAACCTGTAATGTAGTCTAATAACCTGTAATGTAGTGCATTAGCCTGTAATGTAGTGCATTAGCCTGTAATGTAGTCTATTAACTTGTAATGTAGTCTATTAACCTGTAATGTAGTCTATTAACCTGTAATGTAGTCTAATAACCTGTAATGTAGTGCATTAGCCTGTAATGTAGTCTATTAACCTGTAATGTAGTCTATTAACCTGTAATGTAGTGCATTAGCCTGTAATGTAGTCTAATAACCTGTAATGTAGTCTATTAACCTGTTATGTAGTGCATTAGCCTGTAATGTAGTCTAATAACCTGTAGTGTAGTCTATTAACCTGTAGTGTAGTCTAATAGCCTGTAATGTAGTCTATTAACCTGTAATGTAGACTATTAGCCTGTAATGTAGTGTAAAACAGCACAGTAAATCATAAAACAAATACAAATAAAAAATAAAATAATAATAATGATAATAATAAAATCAAATTGTAAAAAATAAATAAGTCAATAATAATAAAAAATAAAAACAATAAATTAAAAAAATAATAACATTTAATAACAAATAATAAATAAATAAATTTAAAGAATTAAATTTTTTTTTTAATTAATAAATAAATAATAACAAATAGAATAATAATAAAAATTTTAATTAAGAAATACTAATAGAAAATAAAATAAATGAATAAATAAATTGTTTAAAAACTAAAACATATAAATAAATATATATAAAAATATAAAAAATAAAATGAATAAATAAATCAATTATAATAAAAAATAATAACAAATAAATAAATAATGTAGTCTATTAACCTGTAATGTAGTCTACTTAACTGGTTTAACACTGCTTCCTTATTGTACCAAGAGAGCACACAAACACGCCACAACACTTCAGTTCCTTCATTTCATCTGTTGATTGGCTGTTTATTGTTCATTCCACATGTTATAGTCACAGTAATATAAACAGGAAGTGGTTTAGAGAAATTTCTTCAGAGATAAAAATATAAATATACAGCATCATCGCTCACCATTCAGTGCTACAGTCATCAAAAACAAGCTGCTGTGTGTTTCAGATTTGGCCTGGTCGGCTAAAGCATCATCAACTTTTCCAAAAGAAAACCTGAACGTCCATCAAGCAGTCTTTAGCTGGGGGGTCACAGTCCCCGGAGTGCTGAGTTAGATCATGATAAGTTCAGTTAGTGCTCAGTTCCACAGCAGGTAAAGAGCTGGGAGAACGCAGGTCATTAGCGTAGCTTTAGCATCAGGACTGCTGGATGGTGTCGTGACATGAATAGTGGTGTTGGTAGAAGGCTGGGTGGTAGAAGTGCTGTTGGATGTCATGTTGCTGGTGCTGTTAGAGTGTATCGTGGTGTTAGTTGGCATCACATTGATGGTGGTGTTAGATGGCATCACGGTGGTGGTGGTGTTAGATGGCATCACGGTGGTGGTGTTGGTGGTGTTATTCTAGAGAAAAGCACCAGAATCAGTTTAGTTTACCTCATAAAGCTGCTAACTGAAGTTCCTCCAACTGTATTCCTCTAAGCTACATCTAAAATGGGAATTCCTGGAAAATCACAAAGTCAAACAGTCATTCAGTGTAAAGTCAGAACTGTTCACAGTGGTGGTGAAGGTAACCAGACGTCCCCCTCTTAAAGCTCCCTCACAGAAAGTCCCTACATGAGGTGGTTCTGAATACGCTGCCTGATGTCTGAGACACTGTTTATGATAGTGTGGAGAAGATCTCAGCCTTAAACTCCATTCATGGTGGAGGGATACATGCTGCAGGGCGCTGTGAGATAAAATAGTCCCCAACTGAAACATATTGTTTCAGATACGTGCTGCCTGGATAAACAGCTTTAGACAGTTTAAATGACTGTGTAAATCTTCCTCATGTAGTTATGGGATCTGTAACTAGTTTAATGAGCTCTTATCTGAAGGCCGCTTCTGTTCAGTCATTAGTATTCTGAAAGCCCTTACAATAAACCATATCCCACCCGCGGAATTTAAAATCCTCTGTAAAATCTGGTGGACTCCACCTCCGAGTTCCCTCATGAAACTACCACCCCTACACATTACAGACCTGCCCAGCCCAGATCACTGACCTGTCTGAAATGGATGTGTATTGAAGTGATGGATGGATATGATGATTACCTGTGCCACTGTGAAGGCCACCACAGCCAGCATGCAGAGTCCAAGAGCCAGAACCTTCATGGTGTGTAGGCAGACGACCGTCCAGACAGGTTAGAATTGTAGAGCTGGGTAGAACTGCTGTCCTCAAAAGGCCGTTAGGTGCTCGCTCTAGTGCTTGTCTAATGCAGGTGGGCTTATTTATACAGGTCGCAGGTGGTTCCACCCCTTTCCTGTAGTGCTGGGCCTCTGACTATGATCCTCCTCCTCCTGGCCTCATTAGAGGAGCTATGATTTGAACCAACCCTTAGCAAAGTGCCACTGATAGGCATCTACAAGGAATGTGGAACTTTAAGTGCAGCTTTAAAACACTTTAACAGAAGTAGCTATAAAACATCTGTTGCTGTAAAGGCAGATATGTCCATTATCCATCTTACTGTAAAATGTTTCTGCCTCTGAAGCAGTGACTCTATATATATATATATATATATATACTTATATATATATATATATATATATATATATAAGTATATATAAAGTTTAAATACTGTTCCCCACACAAAGAGTCCGAGGGAATAGGGAGGGAATAGGGAATAGGCAGAAATAGTGTTTGGTGGGTCCTGCTGGGACTTTGTAGAGATCTTCATGAATCAGACTTGAATTTCACAGGGACAGTCAGAGTGAGCTGGTAAGCTCCATCACTAACAATGATCAGTTACACTCAGCAACATCTGCTGTGACCCACTGCTGAGGAGGAGGTTCCTCAGACATCTCTCAGAGCAGAGGAGCCCACCTACCCTTCCCCATCAAACCCTGCCAAAGCCCCATACCAGCTCACCTGCATACCACCAGCATGGCCTCCTACCATCCCCTGGCAAAGTCCCATTCCAAACCCCTGGCAAGGCCACCCACCAACTCTGGCAAAGTCCCATACCAACCCACTCACATATCACCAGCAGAGATATGGTAAAAAGGCTCTACCGGGAGACAGAACCGTCATGTACTAGATCTGTATGCCGAAATCCAGAAACAGGACTATAGAGCTATATATAGATTCTCTGCTTTAGATTAAATAATATCCACCAAATGATCATAAATGGAAGCATAAATGGTCCATAAAGCGTGTGGAAAATATTACTTCTCCATTCACTTCCATTAAAGGTGAGGAAGAGCTTTCCTCTTCGTGTGGATTTGTTCTGTCAGCAACAGCAGCATCTGTGCCCTGACGTAACATTAATAACCGCCACCATTTGTACCAAGCTTATCAATATCTAATCAGTACTCATTAATACCTCGTTATATTAACTCAGGAGCTGCCGCTCTGGAACCAAACTTGGCTGTGTACCTCTAACCTAATCCAAACAGGAAAATCCGGCATAATAAAACACTTAAACAGAGACATTCCGAACGGTTCTGTATGAAACGTTCTGTTCTAGATAAAGTCATTACACAGTGGTAGTGAATGGAACCAGATGTCGGCCTATAAGTTCCTACATGAGGTGGTTCTGAATACGCTGCCTGATGTCTGAGACGTTGTTTATGATAGTGTGGAGAAGATCTCAGCTTTAAACTCCATTCATGGTGGAGGGATACATGCAGACGGGGGCTGTGAGGTCAAATAGTCCCCCAAAGAAACTTAGTATTCCCAGGTTTTCCAGATTTTCCCAACATCAACATTCCATACACACTCAGAAGACACGTGTAGGTTCACTGGTGGTTTAGTATGTCTATAGGTGTGTTGTAGACATGGAGAACCCTGGTTCCCAAAGTTTGTGGAATTTTGGTTCTGTCTCCATAACACCGTATTTCTGTTATCCAGTGTTGACAGGCGCACACCTGCTGCCAGGTGAAGCGTTTCTCTGACGTGCTAAGAGTTTTAGCATAACACGTGTCTTCCTGGAGACGTTTTTAGAGTTACAGTAATACAGTTCCTCCAGAGATCCTCAGACTCTGCTAATCTTCAACCAGTTTAATACGCTTTTACCTGAAATGCCACGTCATTCCCGCTCAGAGATCTTATGACCACGTGCGTCACTGCAGGAAGTTTCTTTTTAAGTTTTCTTTAAGTGTCTCAATAAGATAAACAACCTGATAAGACACAAACACAGCACTGGCCTCCGACTGTTTTAGCCAGTCCTATAATTATCTACTAACTCTGTGAAATTTGAACTCTAGAATGAGGCCATAATTAGCAAAGAGGTGTGTAAACACCATGTACTGAGAGATCAGGAGAAACGAAACTCAGCCTGTATGCCTGAGAAAACCTGTATCCCAAATTCCATTCTAGTTTCAGGTATAAAGCCTCATGCAAACATGGTCACCAAGTCCATGCTCTCTGAAGAACCAGCGGTGGTCCAGAGGTGGGCGAAGTACAGAACCCCTGTATCTGGGTAAAGTAGAGATCCCCCGAGGTAAATTGCTCCTCCAGCGTCAGTAGAA
>JAMWET010004668.1:0-47500 GCA_024036415.1 Prochilodus magdalenae
AGGGATAGTTAATGCTGTGGATGGGGTAATGGTGAGGGATAATCTAAGGAGTGCGACGAAGTGATGAAAAGGGGAAGCGATGTGTGTGGTGATGGAATAGGTAGGCGTGAGGCAGAGTAAATGAGGAGTGAGGGATAAGGAGCAGTTTGGTGAGGAAATGAGGAGTAATAGGTATGAACGGAGGCAGTGTTGTGAGGATAGCTGTGTGAGGGGGATGAAGGAGGCTCGTGTTGGTGTGATGGATAGAGGAGGTGAAGGGATAGAGCAGTGAAGGGATGACGGAGCAGTGTTGGTGAGGGATAGAGGCATGAAGGGAAGAAGGAGCATGTTGGTGAGCGGGATAGAGCAGTGAAGGAGGTACTCAGCATGTTAGGTGATGGGGATGAGTAGGAATGAAGGATTAGCGGAATGAGAGGGATGGAATGGGAGCGGGACTAACGTCGGAGTGTTCTAGCAACGAGGGAGTAATCTGAGACCATTGAGATGTTCCATCCATAAGATAGTCTCCCGGGGCTAGACAGAGTCCAGAACTTTCTCCCCAACCTCCCACAGGGTCCCTTTATTAACCACCGCTAATCTGCCCCTGTGTGAGTGTGTGTGTGTGTGAGTGTGTGTATGTGTGTGTGTGTGTGTGTATGTATGAGTGTGTGTGTGTGTGTGTGTGTGTGTGTGTAAGTGTGTGTGTGAGGTGTAAAAAAAGGGGGTGTGTGTGTATGTGGTGTAAGTGTGTGTAGTGTGTGTGTGTATGTAGGGTATGTGTGTGTGAGTGTGTGTGTTGTGGTTTATGTATGAGTTGTGTGTATGGTGTGTGTGTATGTATTGAGTGTGGTGTGATGTGGTGTGTGAGTGTTTGTGTGATGTGGTGTGTGTGTATGAGTGTGTGTATGTGTGGTGTGTGTGTGTATGTGGTGTGTATGTTTGAGTGTGTGTTGTGTGTGTGGTGTATGTGTGTGTGTGATGGTGAGTGTGTGTGTTGTGTGTGTGTGTGTAAGTGTGTGGTTGGTGTATTTGTGTTTTTGTGTGTAAGTGTGTGGTGTGTCTGTGTCTGTTTGTTTTAGTTTTGTTGTTTGTGTGTTTATGAAGTGTTGCATGGTGTTTGTGAGTGTGTGTGATGTTTGTGTATGGTAATAGTGTGTTTATGTTTGTTGTGCATATGTGTGTGTGTGGTGTGTCTGTATGTGTGTGTATTTGTTAGTTGTGTGTGTGGAGTGTTTGTGAGTGTGTTTTATGTTGTGTGTGTGTGTGTTTGTGGTGTTTTTGTGGTGGTGTAATTTGTGTTTTTTTGTTTATATTGTTTGTGGTGGTGTTTTTTGTGTATTGTTTGTTTGTTATTTGTGTGTTTGTGTGTGTGATGTGTGTGTGTGTGAAGTGTAGTGTTTGTGTGTGTGTTTGTGTGTGTTATTGGGGGTTTTGTCTTTGTGTGTTTGTGTGTGTGTTGTTTATGTGTGTGGTGTGGTGTATGTGTTTGTGTATGCTGTGTGGTTGTACTTTGTTTAGCCTACTAGAAGCGGCATGCTCTGTGTCCAGTCTATGAACATAAAAAAAAAAAAAACGAAACAGCTTCACTGGCCACTGCCTCATGGTGCCTTCTATGCAGGTAAGGGTTCTGTAGGATAAGATTCTGTGGTTCTGATGTGGGTAAGTACGTGGCGAGTGCTGATGAACCTGACCAGGGTGGTGGGTGGTGACGGGGGGTCTGAATTGCCACTCGCCTGCCTTAGGAGGACAAGGACGTCCTGAGCAGATAGGTCACAACGGTCAAGTAGCCATAAGATTATCAGAGGTTTGAGGTTCTACTACGGTTCCCGGAGGGGCTGTTTTACCAGAGAAGTATATACATACACTGTAACTATACAGAATAGAAATACAGGGAGAGAGATGTGGGAGGAGAGCAGAGCGAGAGAGTTAGAGAGAGTGAGAGCTGAAGAGAAAGTTAGAGAGAAGAAGGTAAGAGGGAGCGTAGTAGTGGATGGAGAACAATGGAGAGCGATGAGGTAGAGGGAGAGACAGGGGAGAGTAGAGGAGAGTATGTGAGGAGAAAGGAGGAGAGTAGAGAGAGAGCAGAGAAGAGAGAGAGGAGAGAGGAGAGACAGAAGAGAGCAGAGAGAAGGAGAGGAGAGAGAGCGAGAGAGGAGTAGAGCGAGGAGAGAGAGTAGAAAGAGAGTGAGAGAGAGTAGTAGAGCAGAGAGCGCAGAGAGGAAAGAGGGAGGTTGAGAGAAGAAGAGAGACAAGAGAGAGAGAGAGAGAGGAGAGAGGATGGGGGATAGAGAGTAGAAGATTGGTGAGAGAGAGAGATGACAGGGAGTGAGAGAGAAGAGAGAGAGAGGGGGAGAGAGAGAGAGTAGAGAGAGAGAGGGGAAGAGAGTAGGAGAGGGAGAGAGAGATTAAAGGAGCATAGAGAGAGAGAGTAGAAGAGTAGAGAGTGTAGGGGAGGCTGTACAGGAAGAGGGGCTGTGTGCTGCGTCTCGCTCTCTGAAACTCCTAATAAGGTCTTTCTTGAGCGGCGGCGTCAAACCCGACCAGCCCAGAGCAGGAAACGCTGAAACAGGAAGTGATGTAAGCACAGAAATCTTGAGTCACTGTGAGAGACTGTCAAAGGGAGGCCAACACACACGCGCGTGCGGCGGTGCCCTGCTGGGAGATACGGTGAAATAAACACAGCCAGATATTTACAGACACCGATTCAGGACTCGCACCACCGCACAGCCGCACAGCAGCACAGCTGCACAGCCGCACAGCAGCAACAGGTGAGCGCACAGCCGCTACAGCCGGCAGTGCCGGCACAGCACGCACAAGCCGTGCTAGAGGCAGCAACACAGTCCGGCAGCAGCGCAACACAGCAGAAGCACAGCCGCACAGCAGCACAGCTGCACAGCCGCACAGCACAGCAGGCAGCCTAGGCCGCGCAGCACCAACAGCACCGACAGGCCGCACAGCAGCACAGCAACGCAGCGCACCGCAGCGAGGTCCACATGCAGCAGCCGCACAGCAACACAGCCGCACAGCTGCACAGCAGCACAGCAGCACAGCAACACAGCCGCACAGCCGCACAGCAGCACAGCAGCACAGCCGCACAGCAGCACAGCAGCACAGCCGCACAGCAGCACAGCCGCACAGCAGCACAGCAACGCAGCCGCACAGCAGCACAGCCGCACAGCAGCAGCGCAGCCGCACAGCAACGCAGCCGCACAGCAGCACAGCCGCACAGCCGCACAGCAGCAAAGCACTTCCCCCCACAGCCAACACAGCAACAAGCACAGCAACACAGCAGCACAGCCGCACAGCAACACAGCCGCACAGCAACACAGCCGCACAGCAACGCAGCCGCACAGCAGCACAGCAACACAGCCGCACAGCAACACAGCCGCACAGCAACGCAGCCGCACAGCAGCACAGCAGCACAGCCGCACAGCAGCACAGCAACACAGCCAGACCCTGATCTCCCTCCTACAGCTCCCCCATCTGCCCTAGCAGACTGTTCCTCACCTGTAGCCCTCCCACCTGTTCTCCAACCTGCATGTCTCCTACCTGTAGCTCTCCTACCTGAAGCTCTCCCTCCTGTAGGTGCCTCACCTGCAGCTCCACCACCTGCAACTCTCCCTCCTGCAGCTCCTTCAACTGTCCTGGCGGACTGTTCCTCACCTGTAGCTCTCCCACCTGTCCCGGCGGACTGTTCCTCACCTGAAGCTCTCCCACCTGTCCTGGCGGACTGTTCCTAACCTGAAGCTCTCCCACCTGTCCTGGCGGACTGTTCCTAACCTGAAGCTCTCCCACCTGTCCTGGCGGACTGTTCCTAACCTGAAGCTCTCCCACCTGTCCTGGCGGACTGTTCCTCACCTGAAGCTCTCCCACCTGTCCCGGCGGACTGTTCCTAACCTGAAGCTCTCCCACCTGTCCTGGCGGACTGTTCCTCACCTGCATCTCCCCCACCTGTAGCTCTCCCACCTGCAGCTCCCACCTGCAGCTCCCACCTGAAGCTCTCCCACCTGTAGCTCTCCCACCTGCAGCTCCCACCTGCAGCTCCCCCACCTGTAGCTCTCCCACCTGCAGCTCCCACCTGAAGCTCTCCCACCTGTCCTGGCGGACTGTTCCTCACCTGAAGCTCTCCCACCTGTCCTGGCGGACTGTTCCTCACCTGCATCTATCCCACCTGTAGCTCCCCCACCTGTAGCTCCCCCACCTGTAGCTCTCCCACCTGCAGTTCTCCCACCAGCAGTTCTCCCACCTGCAGTTCTCCCACCTGCAGCTCCCCCACCTGTAGCTCTCCCACCTGCAGTTCTCCCACCAGCAGTTCTCCCACCTGCAGCTCCCCCACCTGTAGCTCCCCCACCTGCAGCTCCCCCACCTGCAGCTCTCCCTCCTGCAGCTCTCCCTCCTGCAGTTCTCCCACCTGCAGTTCTCCCACCTGCAGCTCCACTACCTGCACTTCTCCCACCTGCAGCTCCCCCACCTGTAGCTCCCCCACCTGCAGCTCCCCCACCTGTAGCTCCCCCACCTGCAGCTCCCCCACCTGCAGTTCTCTCCACTACCTGCACTTCTCCCACCTGCAGCTCTCCCTCCTGCAGTTCTCCCACCTGCAGTTCCACTACCTGCACTTCTCCCACCTGCAGCTACCCCACCTGTAGCTCTCCCACCTGCAGCTCTCTCACCTGCAGCTCCCCCACCTGTAGCTCCCACCTGCAGCTCCCCCACCTGCAGTTCTCCCACCTGCAGCTCTCCCACCTGCAGCTCTCCCACCTGCAGCTCTCTCACCTGCAGCTCCCCCACCTGTAGCTCCCACCTGCAGCTCCCCCACCTGCAGTTCTCCCACCTGTAGCTCTCCCACCTGTAGCTCCACTACCTGCAGTTCTCCCACCTGCAGCTCTCCCACCTGCAGCTCCACTACCTGCAGTTCTCCCACCTGTAGCTCTCCCACCTGCAGCTCCACTACCTGCAGTTCTCCCACCTGCAGCTCTCCCACCTGCAGCTCCCCCACCTGTAGCTCTGCCACCTGTAGCTCTCCCACCTGCAGCTCCCCCACCTGTAGCTCTGCCACCTGTAGCTCTCCCACCTGCAGCTCCACCACCTCCAGCTCCCCCACCTGCAGCTCCCTCACCTCCAGCTCCCCCACCTGTTGCTCTCTGCCTCTCCCGGCAGACTGTTCCTTACCTGCAGCTATCACCATTACCACCACCATCATCGTCATAATCACCATCACCACCACCACTATCACCATCACCAGCTTCACCATCACCACCATTATCGCCACCACCAGCATCACCACCATCATCATCATCGTCATCACCATCACCATTAACATGATATATTACGTTTGTTTATATATGTGTGTATATATTTAAGTTTATATAAGTTTTTTATAAATTAGTTTGTTTATAAATAAGTTTGTTCATTCATATATGAGTTTGTGCATATGTACATTTATTTATATATATATATGTTTGTTTATATATAAGTTTGTTTATATATAGGTTTATATAAGTTTGTTTGTATATAAGATTATGTAAGTTTGCTAGTTTATATAAGTTAGTTTATATAGAAGTTTGTTTGTATATAAGTTTATATAAGTTAGTTTATATAGAAGTTTGTTTATACATAAGATTATGTAAGTTTGTTTATATATGAGTTAGTTTATATAGAAGTTTGTTTATATAGAAGTTTGTTTATATATGATTATGTAAGTTTGTTTATATACAAGTTTGTTTGTATATAAGTGTATAAAAGTTTGTTTATATTTAAGTTAGCTTATATATAAGTTAGTTTGTATATAAGTGTATAAGTGTGTTTATATTTAAGTTTGTTTGTATATAAGTTTATATAAGTTTGTTTATATATAAGATTTTGTAAGTTTGTTTGTATATAAGTTAGTTTATATATAAGTTTGTTTGTATATAAGTTTGTTTATATATAAGATTATGTAAGTTTGTTTATATATAAGTTTGTTTTTATATAAGTTTATATAAGTTTGTTTATATAGACGTTTGTTTGTATATAAGTTTGTTTGTATATAAGATTATGTAAGTTAGTTTATATATAAGTGTATATATGTTTGTTTGTATATAAGTTTTTTTATATATAAGATTATGTAAGTTTGTTTATATATAAGTTTGTTTATATTTAAGTCAGTTTATATATAAGTTAGTTTGTATATAAGTGTATATATGTTTGTTTATATATAAGTTAGTTTATATGTTTGTTTATATATAATATTATGTAAGTTTGTTTATATATAAGTTAGTTTATATAGAAGTTTGTTTATATATAAGTTAGTTTATATGTTTGTTTGTATATACGTTTGTTTATATATAAGATTATGTAAGTTTGTTTATATATAAGTTAGTTTATATAGAAGTTTGTTTGTATATAAGTTTGTTTATATATAAGATTATGTAAGTTTGTTTATATATAAGTTTGTTTGTATATAAGTTTATATAAGTTTGTTTATATATAAGTTTGTTTGTATATAAGTTTAAATGTTTGTTTGTATATAAGTTTATATGTTTGTTTGTATATAAGTTTGTTTATATATAAGATTATGTAAGTTTGTTTATATATAAGATTATATAAGTTTGTTTATATATAAGTTTGTTTTTATATAAGTTTGTTTGTATATAAGTTTATATGTTTGTTTGTATATAAGTTAGTTTATATAGAAGTTTATTTATATATAGTTTGTTTATATAAATTGCTTGTTAACAATATGCCAAGCTAATGCAATAGCGACAAGCTAGCATGCTAATTACAAGGCAACCATGCTGAAGTGAGTATGCGGTAAGCCTGCGCTGGATCTGGGAATCACCTCGGCTCCTGTAATGAGTAATAATGGATGGTGTGACGGGTGGAGGCGGTGATGGGAAATCCAGGCAAGTCAATATGAGATCTCTGTCTGAGCTAACAGCCTAACGGCTACATCAGCTTCACACACTGTCCACGCCACGGCCGGGGCAACCACACCGAGCCATCCTCACCAAGAGGCCATCCAAACCAGAATATCCTGGACAGGAATGAGCCGGAATTCTGTCGGAAATCATTTAATAACTGATATTGTGTGTTATCACCATCCAAACTGAATTATCCTGACCCGGAATTCCCAGTCGTTTGACCGTGGAAGGGTCTATATCATAAGGCCCCGCCCCTTTCCGCCCTGGCGTGTGTGGAAATCAGATCCTTTAACGGACTTAAACTCCCCGTCTGTATGGAACGCCGTGTCCTGAACCGGGACGGTCCAGATTTAAAAGAGTGCACTGCTCCTCTGTAGTTCCTTTTCCATATACACAGAGGTTTCAGTCAAATTCCTGCAGACTGCCTTCATGGAAAACCGGGAAAACCAGAAACGGCATCTCATTCCGGTGAGTAATCCCATGTTCAGTACGATGTGTGATAGGTGAGAGATGGCAAGTGTGAACAATGGATATTCAGGATATCATCAGGACTTAAAGATTCCATGGGATCCATAGATTGGGAAGAGGTGGTGCAGTGCCGGGAACGTCTCAGTGAATTAGATAGACAGATAGATAGATAGATAGATAGATAGATAGATAGATAGATAGATAGATAGACAGACATTGACCTACATATCATGAAGAACATCTGGTGAACGGATCAATAGAAATGGAACCGGTCCAGAACTTCTTGGAGGAACGTCTTACAGCACTGTTCCCCCTCTATTCCGGCTACTAGAGCATATCAACCCCTTCCTGTCCGACAGCTACGAGGAGAAACGCCCACCGAGATGACTCCCCAGGAATCCCAAACTTTATTCACAACCAAAACTCAAGAACCGGTGTGACCAAAGAGATCAGAGAACCCACTGACGGGTTCAGAACATGGTCTCTAATGGCTCTAGAGCTCACAGAGCACGAAAACTCCACTGCAGCTGAGGTGTCGTTCTCACACCGCAACCTGTGAAGATCTGAAACCTCCACATCAGTCCAACAAGATGGAGACAGGAAGCTGCCACCAGCACGCGGTGCTGCGGCAGCACGTACGCAAAGCTGCCTCGGCTGCACCCTCTCTCCGAGCTAGGAGTCTTACTGAGATGGTGTGACAGGATAAGAGTCCTGGCAGAGGTACCGAACGAGTCCAGGAGGGCCCGCTCAGGCTCGGCTATCGCGCTGGCTTTCGGGTGGTGTTGCCTAAAGGCTGCTGTAGAAATCAGTCTTAAGGTCAAGTGCGGCTAAACCTACCATGGCCTACTGGTAGACTTTAGCTCCGCCCCCTCTTTCAGGATTTCAAACTAGACCAAAGTGTGTGATGACGTGTGGAGCTGATGTGTGTGTATGGGACCACACGTGCTCTATTCATAAATGACTTGCTATAATAATCAGATTAATGAACGAGGGACTTTTATTCTGTAACCAAGTTTTACAGCTTTAACATAACTATTTAATAAGCCAAAATAAAAGTCTTTTTTTTACAGCGAGGCCTGAGAAACTGCTCCCTGAAGCAGAAGTGGACCCCAGATCGGCGAGGCCTCCGGTGCCGCTCTGCTATTTCAGTTTCAGGCCGCCACGCCTTTCAGAACGGAAAATTGCGTGATGTTGTTTCGTTCCCCACCCGCTTTCCGGCAAGGCCCGCCCCTGCTGAGCTCCGATTGGCCAAACGACAAACCCTGCCGCGCCAGCCACTGGCTCGTCAGCGTTCTAGAACAGACGCTTGGCTGAGAAGCAGCCAATCACAGCGCTGGGGAGGCGTGGCCTTGCCTCCAAACGGGCGGGAAAAGAAAAAAAAGACACATTGAAAAAAGCCCGATTGCGCCATGAAGTTCCTTCCGGCCCCTCCCCCTAGCGACCAGCGCGAGAAACCCGCAACGTCGTCAGGTAGCGTTAGCAGGCGCTCTGATTCCGCTCCCCGCGAAAAGTGCTACTTCTCCGGCCTCGGAGCGCCACCAAAAGTGCTCCACCCGAGCTAAACACCGCACACAAGTCCTTCCCCGGGCCTACCGCGGCCCAGGCGCCCGTGTGGGGGAGAATGGTGGGGTGAAAGGGGGTCTGTTTCGGGGCTGACACCGAATAACGGTTCATCCTCTGAGGGGAAAAAGCACGACAACAAAAGGCGCTTCCGGCTGCTAAGGCTAATCTCAGCCCGTTACTGCTAACGTACGAGTTAGCACAGACCACAGGGCGGGTTAGAGAGGAGCTGGGGCCGAAAGCAGGAAGTTCGGGCCCGTCACACAAAAGAAAAGTGAAGTTTAATGGGATTAAAGTGAATTCTGGGAAGAGTTTCTCCCGCCCCAGCCGCGCGGCCGCCGCCGCTCCCCATCCGTCCGCTCATTACAGCCTCTCTGCTAAAAAGTGATCCCCGCTAATCACGGAGGAGGATCTGCTGGCTGAAAGTGCCAACAGGTCCCCCGACCCTACCCCTCCCCTTCTCCGAGGCTTAAACCGGCCATTTCCCCGGAAAGCCCGTTATCAGAGCCCTAACGCGGGTCGGGGCGGACACGCACACCCGCGGGGCTGAAGGTGGAGCACTATTTCACTTATTCGAATTTTCCGTTCCACCTTAAACGGCGCGCCAGCCGTCGGTCGCCTTCGGGCGGACTGCTGCACATCCTCCCTCCCTCGGCCGCTCCTCGGAGCCGGCTCTAACTACGGCCGCCCAGCGAGGCGCTCCGGTGAAAGTTGCCCGGTGGGTGCAGGGCGGCGGGTACTCACCGTTTTCGGCATTTTGTCGTCTCTACAGGAGCGATGCGGAGAAACTGAAGCTGCTCTGATTCAACCGAAGAGTCTCCGAACCCGCCCTCAGCGGAACTGCAGACAGACAGGCAGATAGACAGGTCCCCCTTAAACGCACAGCTCGCCCCGCGGACTCGGTCTGACTCTGGACGGTCTCTAACTCTCCTCTGGCTCAGGTCCTCCCGGTGCTGCTGCTGAGTCGGGTGGTCTCTCTCTCTCTCTCTCTCTCTCTCTCTCTCTCTCTCTCTCTCCCTCTCTGTCTCTGTCTCTCGCTGAGTAACGGATCTGAGCGCTAAGGCCACACCCAGCGGTGGGGGCGCCAGATTCCAGCGCGCGCGAGGAGGGAGATCCCGGGGATGACGTCATGCACATTTACAAACCCCCCCGAAAAAAAACAATTCCTGGAGTTGGAGAAAGTGTGTGTGAAAGTTAGAGAGGGAGGGAGAGAGAGACAGAAGGAAGGAGGGAGAGAGAGGCAGAGAGAGAGGGAGGGAGAGAGAGGCAGAGAGAGAGGGAGAGAGAGAGAGGCAGAGAGAGAGGGAGGGAGAGAGAGGCAGAGAGAGAGGGAGGGAGAGAGAGGCAGAGAGAGAGGAGGGGGGATAGAGAGGGAGGGAGAGAAAGAAGGAAGAAGAGGAAAGAGTAGGAGAGCGACAGAGAGAGAGGGGGATAGAGAAAAGAGGGATTTTGGGTTTTTGGGGCATAGAGACGAAGGAGGAAAGAGAGAAAGAGAGGCAGAGAGAGAGGAGGGGAAGAGCAGAGGCCAGGGGGGGCAGAGAGAGAGAGGGAGGGGAGAGATAGAGAGGGAGAGAGGGTGGAGAGGAGGGGAGAGGAGGGACGGCGTGGGAGAGAGGAGGGGAGAGAGAGAGAGAGGCAGAGAGAGAGAGGGTGAGATAGAGAGGGAGGGAGAGACAGACTGAGAGAGAGGGTGAGATAGAGAGGGAGGGAGAGAGAGGGAGAGAGAGACAGACTGAGAGAGAGGGTGAGAAACAGGGAGAGAGAGACAGACTGGGAGAGAGAGGGAGGGAGAGAGAGGAGGGGGAGATAGAGAGGGAGGGAGGGAGGGAGGGAGAGAGAGGAGGGGGAGATGGAGAGGGAGGGAGGGAGGGAGGGAGAGAGAGGAGTGGGAGATGGAGAGGGAGGGAGAGAGAGGAGGGAGAGAGAGGGAGGGAGAGAGAGGAGGGGGAGATAGAGAGGGAGGGAGAGAGAGGAGGGTGAGATATAGAGGGAGAGGGAGAGGGAGGGAGAGAGAGGAGGGGGAAATAGAGAGGGGGAGATAGAGAGGGAGGGAGAGAGGGGAGGGAGAGAAAGGAGGGGGAGATAGGGAAGGTGGGAGAGAAAGGAGGGGGAGATAGAGAAGGGAGGTGGGGGAGATAGATAGAGAGAGAGGGAGGGGTTAGAGATATAGAGCGGGAGACGGGAGAGGGAGGAGAGAGAGGAGCGAGGGGGACGATGGAATAGAGGAAGGGAGGGGGAGATAAGCAGGAGGGGGAGGATAGAGAAGGAGGGGGAGATATTAGAGGGGGGAGGAAGGGGAAGGGGGTGGAGAGAGAGGAGGGGGAGATATAGAGGGAGAGGGAGAGAGAGAGGGAGGGGGAGGATAGAGAAAGAGGGAGAGTAGAGAAGGAGGAGGGCAGATAGAGAGTGGGACAAGAGAGGAGGGTCGAGGGATATAGAGGGGAGAGGGTAGAGGGAGGGATGAGGAGGAGGGAGGGGGGGCATTGTATATGAGAGGAGGGGGAGATAATAGAGGGAGAGATGGGAGAAGGAGGGAGAGGAGAGAGATAGAGCGGAGTGAGGGAGAGGGAGGGAGAGAGAGGAGGGGGAGATAGAGAGGAGGGGGAGATATAGAGGGAGGGGGAGGGAGAGAGAGGAGGGGGAGATATAGAGCCGGGAGAGCGCGAGAGAGTATGGAGCGCAGGGGGAATAAGCAGAGGAAGAGGAGGGGAGAGGGCGGACGGGAGAGAGAGAGGGAATTTGGAAAAGAGGAGAGGGAGCTAGAGAGAGGAGAGGGAGATAGAGAGAGGAGGGGGAGATAGAGAGAGAGGGAGGGAGAGAGAGAGGGAGGGAGAGAGAGGAGGGGGAGAGAGAGAGGAGGGGGAGAGAGAGAGGGAGGGAGAGAGAGGAGAGTGAGATAGAGAGAGGAGAGGGAGATAGAGAGAGGAGAGGGAGATAGAGAGAGGGAGGGGGAGATAGAGAGAGAGGGAGAGCTGGTGAGTATGTGTGAGGAAAGGAGAAGTGCGGTTACAGGACGTATGACTTCAGTGCTCTATGGTGACTCAGAGGCGTGACCCTCAGTGCGGAGCGGGGCTGGGGGGAGACACAGACACACCCAGCCTGGAGTACGGGGGGAGGTTACTGGAGTGACCAGACCCCCCAGCAGCCCCTCTGGACCCCTCATATCCCCCATACGCCATTACACTCACATCCTTCACACAACCAGGCGTCATCGCTGGCCCTTTAAGACCGACTTATGGAAATGATCTCTGCTCTGATTGGCTGCACTCAGAGCTCAAACACTCCTTATAACAACCTGAGTGGGCGGAGTTAAACTGCTGTAGGTGGAGTCACTTAGGATATATGCACATGTGTTGGTTGTGAGAACGAGTGAATTAAATACCAGCTGTTCTAGACTGGAGAGAGAGCTGTATCTAGAACCTATTCAGTATATGAAACGGTTCTCTGGTGTTCTACATAGAAGGTGCGTGACTGTCTGGGGTGAAAATGTCCAGATGTGGTTCTACACTGGGCCATCTCCACCCTCTGATCTGGTTCTAGAATAAAAGGGGCTGTTTCCCCTTTTTAGCCGAGCTCCATCTGGAATACCAAGAGGAGCTTAAAGCTCTGATCCTCACTATGGAGCTTCTCAGTTTAACATGATCTGCTCCCGACCCCACCCACAATACAATCACACAGAAGCACCATGTAGAAATAGACTAAGTTAAAACGTGGCCTCTAAAGGTGGAATTATGCTCCGCCCTTAGTACTATTGAGTTAGCAGATGCTTTAGCTAGCGCTATATGTCTAGTAGCTTGGGAATTGTCCCTGTACTACCTACAGGCTCCATCTGAAGGTGTTCCCGGACCTGGTTACAGAGATTAAAAGCTGGAGTTCCTGACTATGGAGCTCTCAGTTTAAGATGATCTGCTCCAACCGCCACACACGGATACAATCACACAGCATGGCTGCTACTTGACCACCTCTGTGAAGTGCGGGTTAACCCATACATGCACTGTGTTTTCCCTTCCTAGCCCCCCGCTAAGAGAGGCTAGTGGGCCTGTTAGCATGCTAACTTCTATAGCTATCTCAAAGGATATCTCTGCAACACGATACAGACACCATCAAACCCTTGGTCCCGCTGTTTCTCCACCTTCTGCTCATCATTTTAGTTCATTTTGAAATGTTTTAAAAACTATAAATCTTTCATATCGCTCCTTTAAAAGCCCTGAGCCACTACATTCCATACAGATATGAGCATGCTCGGTCGGACTGCTCAGAATCAGAGCTACATATTGCAACTGTTGCAATACGCAGCCTCACCACCAGAGGTCACACACTGCTCCTTTAATGTAGTCTTCAAACGCAGCCCCATTCATATGAACAGAATTTTCAGGATTATAATAATTATTTCTCTCATCCAACCAAATAACTACATGAATACAAAATACTTTTATTATATGTTTTGTTTATTTAAATCAATACCAAAACAAGCAACAACCGAAGCTGCAGCAGCAACTTTGGACTTTAACTGGTCCTATGTCATGCTAACATGCTAATACTTTTACCATCATGACTCAATTTAGATAATGTCAACTTAAAATAATTCAAGCACGTATAATACAAGAGTCCATCCCAACAATCACTGTTCAGTTTGTTATAATAGGATGATAATATATGTGGCAAAGGTTAAAAATAAATATTTATTTAATTTAAAACTGTTGTTCCTTATTATTTTTGTTGTTGTTGTCTTTAGCAAATAAATAACACATATTGGCGACTATAAAGTTGAACAGTAAGCGGAACTATAGTTCGGGCTGTTGTTTTCCCGGGGGACCGTTTTAAAATTAGAGTACTACAATAGAGCATCCAGAGGCGGAACTATAGTTCGGGCTGTTGTTTTCCGGGGGACTGTTTTAAAATTAGAGTACTACAATAGAGGCGCACAAAGGCGGAACTATAGTTCGGGCTGTTGTTTTCCGGGGGACTGTTTTAAAATTAGAGTACTACAATAGAGGCGCACAAAGGCGGAACTATAGTTCGGGCTGTTGTTTTCTAGGGGACCATTTAAAAATTAGAGTACTACAATAGAGCCCTCAGAGGCGGAACTATAGTTCGGGCTGTTGTTTTCCGGGGGACCGTTGAAGAACAGAGCACTGTAGTGTTGCGAGTGAGGGCCCTCAGGCGGAACTATATTCCCGGCTGCTGTTTTTCCGAGGGACCGTTTGAAAGACGCGCCGCTAGTTCCTGCGCTCGTGTGTTGTTGCCCTGGTGCGGCTCTGCCCCTCTCTGTCGCCCCGGTGGTCGTGTTTCTGCCCCGGACCGTGTGTTTGGCCCGCCCGGTTGTGGAGAGGATGAAGCAGAAGGAGAAGCTGCGGCACGTTGTGGCCTGGATGAGTCGCGCGGAGTGGGAGCAGCTGTTCGAGAACCTTCACTCCGGACAGGCGGCGCTACAGACTCACGCGCTGCACAGACTCAGCGCGTGGAGGGGCAGGTAGGGGCACGCGAGTAGGGCAGAAAGGGGTAAGAACGGCAGGAGGACCAAAGAGATTGGGTAGAAGAGAGGGGCGCGAGAAGGGGGCAAAAATGGGTAGGGGGTGGGCCATAAAGTTGGAGTAGGAGGGGCAGGTAGGGGCGTGAGACTGGGTTAGAGTTAGGGTTAGGTAAGGTCCAGACAGGGCAGAAAGGGTGGGGTCGGACGGGGCACAGGAGGGGCAGGTGGAGGGTAAGGGGCAGGAGTGCCAGAGTGATGGGCTAGGAGGGGGCTATAGAGATGGGATAGGAGGGGCAGGTGGAGGGAAAGGGCCCGAGAGGGTAATAGAGAATAGGTGTGAGGGAGGGGGGCAGGAAGGCCAGAGAGATGGGGTAAGAGGGCAGGTAGAGACGTATCTGGTACCCTGCCGTCTCCTGTCAGGTTCCGTACCTATGAGCACCAAAGCGGAACCACCTGCTCAGTCACATGATCCGTGTGGTCTCACCTCCTTAGCGTAGCGTGGGGAGGTTCCTCCAGTATTTCCACCGGGTTCTTTACTCCCTAGGTTTGGGAACAGTACTCCAGTGGCCGTGGAGAGCACAGCCAACCTGGTCCGCTGTCAGGTTCTGGACAGCACCGGCAAGCTGCAGGGAGACGACCTGGTTATGCTGTACGGCATGGCGCTGATCAGGTAGGCTAGCTCGCCGTTCCCAGACGTTCCTGTGGCTCAATCAAATCCTCACAGCAGTGTTCCACCTCAGTACTGTACGTGTGTGTGTCCGTGTGCAGGTTCGTTAATCTAATCCTGGAGCGGAAGCAGGGGAGAGTGGCCAAACCGCTCCGACGCCTAGCCAGCAAGGTAGGTCTGCTCCGAGGCACGTTCCCATTAATCCAGAGGAGTCAGCAGAGTCGCCGGACCCGGTGTAGGAGCTCCGTGGACGTTACCCCGGCCGATGAATGTTGAGCTCTCCGTGCTGATTGATGTTAGCTGTGTTAGCCCCGGCGCTAAAGCTAAGGAGGCGCTAAGCATGTCCCGCCTCTCTGTTTTCCTCTCAGATGAAAATTCCGGAGTGGATAGTGAACCTGAGGCACGACATGACTCACCGCAGACTGCCTTCACTCAAGTGGTGCCGCAAAGGTGAGGCACACACACGGCCATTAAGGGGCTCGGTGTGCTTTTCTGGGGGTTCCCTCTGCTGCGAGGTTCTAAAGCCGGAACCCACAGAAACCACTTTTCCATGCCGCTCAGTCCTGTAGTCCGTCTGTTTCTCTGTGTACTGTATTACCCTGTTCTTCAATGGTCAGGACCCCCATAGGACCACCACAGAGCAGGTACGGTGTGGGTGGTGGATCATTCTCAGCACTGCAGTGACACTGACGTGATGGTGGTGTGTTAGTGTGGGTGGTGCTGGTGTGAGTGGATCAGACACCGCAGTGCTGCTGGACACCTCAGTGTCACTGCTGGACTGAGAATCGTCCACCAACCAGAACTATCCAGCTAGCACCGTCCTGTGGGGCAGTGTCCTGTGGGGCAGTGTCCTGTGGGGCAGTGTCCTGTGGGCGGCATCGTCCTGTCCAATCGTCCTGTGGGGCGGTGTCCTGTCGGGGCGGGTCCTGGGCAGTGTCCTGTGGGGCATGTCCCTGTGGGGCAGTGTCCTGGTGGGGACAGCGTCCTGTGGGGCAGTGTCCTGTGGGGGCAGTGTCTGTGGCTGGCGTCCCTGTGGTGCAGCGTACCTGTGCGGCAGCATCACCTGTGGGGCAGTGTCCTGTTGGGCAGTGTCCGGTGGGGCAGTGGTCCTGTGTGGGTGTCGTCCTGTGGGGCGGCGTCCTGTGTCCTGTGCAGTGCGTCCTGTGTGGGGCGGCGTCCTGTGGGGCGGCGTCCTGTGGGGCGGCGTCCTGTGGGGCGGCGTCCTGTGGGGCGGCGTCCTGTGCGGCAGCGTCCTGTGGGGCAGCGTCCTGTGGGGCGGCGTCCTGTGGGGCGGCGTCCTGTGGGGCAGCGTCCTGTGGGCAGCGTCCTGTGCCCACTGATGAAGGTCTAGAGGATGACCAACACTGCACTGTGCAGCAGCAGATGAGCTACCGTCTCTGACTGTCCATCTACAAGGTGGAGCAGCAAGGTAGGAGTGTCTAATAGAGTGGACAGTGAGTGGACACAGTGTCTCAACACTCCAGCAGCACTGCTGTGTCTGATCCACTCACACCAGCACCACACACACTAACACACCACCACCACGTCAGTGTCACTGCAGTGCTGAGAATGATCCACCACCCACATCATACCTGCTCTGTGGTGGTCCTGTGGGGGTCCTGTGGAGGTCCTGTGGGGGTCCTGTGGGGGTCCTGACCATTGAAGAACAGGGTAATACAGTACACAGAGAAACAGATGGACTACAGTCTGGACCTGTACACCTACAGAGGGTCCTGTATGGTGGGTGGAGCTGATGGAGGTGGGGTTTTTTGTTTCAGGCTGCGAGTTTGTGTTAAACTGGCTCCGGCAGGAGTACTGGTCCCGACAGCTGAACGGCCGCCTCATGGAGGACTGGAGCTCTTCGTCTGAGGAAGAGGAGGATGACGAGGAGAGGTCCAAAAGACACGAGAAGGAAATGGCGAAAAGACAGAGAGAAATAGAGGGACACAGTGAGTACGAGAGGGAGGGGATGAGACGAAGGTGGTGCTAAAATGAATGGGAGTCTATGGGAGGAACGAGGGATGGGGGGTTAGGGGTGTATGGGTCAGACCAACGACTTTTCCACCCCATTCACTGTAAATGGGGAAGAAATTCCTGGACTGCAGGCAGGTCAGTCCGTGGTTGATTGTCCTGGAGGAATCAGCAGGACCTTCCCTGGAAAAGACACGGTCTGGGTGCAGCACACACTGCTCCAAAACCCATATACACCGTCCAGCACTAAAGGAGCTTCACAGGTGTGCGGGTCACCCAGGACGTGTGGACTGATGAGCCCAACACACATACCATCACGGATGCTGGCTGTGCCAAAGGATTCATGATTCCCGAATAGGAAACTTCTCCACTTCTCCTCAGTCTTAAATGAGCTGGGGTCCAAGGAAGGTGGTGGTTCTGGATCTGGTGGCCTGCTGGAGAACCTCTACGTCTTCTTATCTCCAGTAGTTGACCCGTGTCTGCTTTCTGGATATGAACACACATCTGGAATAACAGCCCACACGCTCGCAGGGAATCTCTGCACTCCGGCATCGCGCTGGTATTGTTGGTGACATCCGGTTCCCTCTGCTGGTGACGTATCCTTCGATGTTCCAGTAAAGCCTGGTGCACACGCAGGCTGGTTCCCTGAACAGAACCAATTCGCTCGTGTGAGAAATGAGCAGGAACAGGTTCCCATGAGTGCTGTACCCAGTGGTGCTTCAAAGTGTTCCGTGTTCCTTCATGAGGTTCACATAAAACGGTCCCAGGTAGAGGGAACCCGGTTACACACGCTGAATGACCCACGTTCTCCAGAGATCCAGCTGCTGGACAGATGTTGCTGGTGTAAGGCAGAATTCGTTGTTCCATCAATGAAGGCGAGCAGGCTGGAACCATGATACCGCCACCACGTTCCACAGATGGAATAAGGTTCTAATGCTGGAATACAGTGCTCTGAGGTTTTCTGGATGAAGGAGAAGATCTGCTTTGGCCTCCACGGAACACGGTTCCACTAGCTCCGCTGGCTCGCCCATGTGGTCTTGATCGATCTTCAGACCGGCAGCAGTGTTCCTTCAGGAGAACAGTGGGGTTCTCCTTACAGCCCTGCCATGCTCACCACTGCTGTTCAGGTTCTCCTGATGGTGGACACATGAACTTTAGCGTTAGCCTCCGGGGCCTTTAGCTGGTTAGAAGTTCTCCTGGGTTCCTTTGTGCACCTGCAGACTATTACACTTCCTGCTCTTGGAGTGGCCTTTGTTGGGGGTCCACTCCTGGGGAGGGTAGCGGTGGTCCCGAACCTCCTCCATGTGTGCCCACTCGGTCTGACTGTGGAGTCCAAACTCTTTAGAGATGGTTCTGGAACCTTCTCCAGCCTGATGAGCATCTGCAGCTCTTCTTCTGAGGTTCTAAACCAGGAGAACCACACACTGAGAGACGGATGTGGAACACCGGAACGTTTCCCTCACTTAATAACGGACCAGGCTTTAGTATTTGTGTCCCGTTTGTTTCACTGGGTTCTCTTTATCTACTTCTAGAACTTGTTGGAAAGTCTGATGATGTTTTAGGTTAGAAATCTAGAACATTCTAAAGGTTTCACCAACTGTAGAACCATTCCGTGCTGAAATGGTTCCTTGCGTGCTGACTACGGTTCTATATAGAGCCTAAAAGGTTGTTGGTATATAGAACGAATCATTTAAGCACGAAGATGGTTCTGTATGAAGTCACGGTTCTCAATGCCTCTTCTAAAGAACGCTTAAAGAACCGTCTTTTTAAGTGTGCAGCAGTCACAAGGGTTGGACAGGTGTTTTCCGTGGCTCAGAAGAACAGCGAGGCGTTTCACCTGTTATACAACCAAACCCAAACTGTCTTCGGTTCCTCAGGTTCTCTGATGTTCCTCATAACTAATTAGTCGTGCTGTTTTGGTTCTCCTCCTGCTAACGGCGACCGTGCCTGTCTTGTTTGTCTTGCAGAGAAAGCCAGAGAGCTGCTCATCTCCTACGAACGAGAACAGTTTCAGGTAAGGAACCCGTACCTGCATGCCCAGCGCTGTGCTAGCACCCCGACCACGTTCTAACTGCTGCAGAGCGGCTGTAGGTGTGGATGAACCTGGTTCCACCGAGGTCCCACTGTGTAACGCCGCGCCTGTCCTCTAGAGGCCACTGTGTACCTGCGGCTGCGTTTCCCAGGCAGTGGCGGATCTGGTGACTCAGGCTGCGTATTCCGGGATGTGGGTGTTGAACTGCTTTCCCTGTTTTTCCCAGTTGCACACGAATTAATCTAGCACCTGATCCGTATGCCGTAGTCCGGTTCCTCCTGCCTGCTCCACACGTAGCCGGATTACCCCAGGCGTGTTCGGTGTCTGAAGGCAGCGTCGTTAGTTGTACCCCAGATTGGGTTGCCAGATTGGGCGTTTTCCATCGTTTGTCCTTTTCCCATTATGACCCCAGTCAGACGTTCCCGGTAGGTGCTGATCCGCGTCCGTGTGTGTCCTTACATGAGCTACCCACCTCAGGTTCTTCCGTAGCATTCCTCCTGGATTAGAGTCAGGACTTTGACTTGGACATTCCAGAACATTAGCTTTGTTGTTCTTTAGCTGTTCTTTGGTAGAACGTCTGGTGTTCCTAGGGCCTTTAGACTCTATAGGGGTCTAGCTAACGGTCAGACGTCCTGGCGTTCTCCTTTAGTAGCCACGGCCCTAATTCAGAACTCACTGTTCCATCAGTGATGGTGATCCATCCTGGCCCAGACTTTGGCGGATCCCTGTTCTTTAACCAAACCAGGAGAACCACTCGCACCTGATCCCTAAATTCAGGTTGGGTTCTCTCTATCTGCTTCAGATGTATTAGATCAGAAATCTAGAACATTCTAAAAGTTTCATACACAGTAGAACCATTCCATGCGTAAATGGTTCCTTACATGGCGACTACGGTTCAATCTAGCTACGAAAACGAGTTATATAGAACCATATGACGAATCATTTAAGCACGCAATTGGTTCTATATGAAGTCATGGTTCTCAATAGAACTCAATAGAGAATCTGTATGAAGCCATGGTTCTCAATAGAACCCAATAGAGAATCTATATGAAGTCATGGTTCTCAATAGAACCCAATAGAGAAGCTAAATGAAGTCATGGTTCTCAATAGGACCCAATAGAGAATTTATATGAAGTCACGGTTCTCAATAGAACCCAATAGAGAATCTATATGAAGCCGTGGTTCTCAATAGAACCCAATAGAGAATCTATATAAAGTCATGGTTCTCAATAGGACCCAATAGAGAAGCTATATGAAGCCATGGTTCTCAATAGAAGCCAATAGAGAATCTATATGAAGCCATGGTTCTCACAATAGAACCCAATAGAGAATCTATATGAAGCCATGGTTCTCAATAGAACCCAATAGAGAAGCTATATGAAGCCATGGTTCTCAATAGAACCCAATAGAGAATCTATATGAAGCCATGGTTCTCAATAGAACCCAATAGAGAAGCTATATGAAGCCATGGTTCTCAATAGAACTCAATAGAAAAGCTATATGAAGCCATGGTTCTCAATAGAACCCTATAGAGAATCTATATGAAGTCATGGTTCTCAATAGAACCCAATAGAGAAGCTATATGAAGCCATGGTTCTCAATAGAACCCAATAGAGAAGCTATATGAAGTCATGGTTCTCAATAGAACCCAATAGAGAATCTATATGAAGTCATGGTTTTCAATAGAACCCAATAGAGAATTTATATGAAGTCTTGGTTCTCAATAGAACCCAATAGAGAATCTGTATGAAGTCATGGTTCTCAATAGAACACAATAGAGAATCTATATGAAGTCATGGTTCTCAATAGAACCCAATAGAGAAGCTATATGAAGCCATGGTTCTCAATAGAACCCAATAGAGAATCTATATGAAGCCATGGTTCTCAATAGAACCCAATAGAGAAGCTATATGAAGCCATGGTTCTCAATAGAACCCAATAGAGAAGCCGTATGAAGTCATGGTTCTCAATAGAACCCAATAAAGAAGCCATATGAAGTCATGGTTCTCAATAGAACCCAATAAAGAAGCTATATGAAGTCATGGTTCTCAATAGAACCCAATAGAGAAGCTATATGAAGCCATGGTTCTCAATAGAACCCAATAGAGAAGCTATATGAAGTCATGGTTCTCAATAGAACCCAATAGAGAAGCTATATGAAGCCATGGTTCTCAATAGAACCCAGTAGAGAAGCTATATGAAGCCATGGTTCTCAATAGAACCCAATAGAGAAGCTGTATGAAGTCATGGTTCTCAATAGAACCCAATAAAGAAGCTATATGAAGCCATGGTTCTCAATAGAACCCAATAAAGAAGCTATATGAAGTCATGGTTCTCAATAGAACTCAATAGAAAAGCTATATGAAGCCATGGTTCTCAATAGAACCCAATAGAGAATCTATATGAAGTCATGGTTCTCAATAGAACTCAATAGAGAAGCTATATGAAGCCATGGTTCTTAATAGAACTCAATAAAGAAGCTATATGAAGTCATGCTTCTCAATAGAACCCAATAGAGAAGCTATATGAAGCCATGGTTCTTAATAGAACCCAATAGAGAAGCTATATGAAGTCATGGTTCTCAATAGGACCCAATAGAGAATCTATATGAAGTCATAGCGAGCCCAAACCATGATACTACCACCACCATCTTTCACAGGTGGTGTAAGGTTCTATGCTGGATCCATAGATTGGGAAGAGGTGCTACAGTGCAGGGAATGTCTCGTTCCATGTGTGGAAAATGGCTCCAGAGCAGATGTTAATGATTGGCTAAAAGGAGGGACTGCATGTGGGCGTGGCCAAAGACCATAGTGGGAAGGAAGTAGCTGAATCTGCAGGTGTATGGAAGCGTGCGGTCATACGGGTCTACCAGCAGTGGATACAATCCCAGCCTACAGGGAATTCTCCTCGGAACTGTGCCAGGGAAGGCCTCCACCACATCTGGACCAGCTGACCAGTTCTCTGATGTAGGAGGGTCTGAACACTGATGTGGCTACATCCAGAACCTCGTCCAGTACAGGCCCAATCCAGTCCCAGCTGGTACTGGTGCTGGTGGAGGGGTTAGACGGTGTTGGGTTGGGTGTCTTGCTCAAAGGCGCTTGAGTCCTGTCTCCGGTCGGAGGTGTGGGCTGGGTGGAGGTGTGGGCTACGCTATGACCACACGAGCAGGTGACCAGCGTGTGTCCGGCTGTCTGGGGTCGGATGGCCACTGCGAGGTGAGTCGCAGGAGCGCGGGTGGGATGGAGAGGCGGAGCGTGAGGCGTGAGTCAGGAGGTCCCTCACGCTCCTCAAAGCTGGTCACGACCGCGCTTTAATGCGCCGCTCCTCCTTTTGTCTCTGCGCTCCCTCCCTCTGTCCCTCTCTATGTCTCTCGCCCCCTCCCCCTGTTTCTCACTCCCTCCAGTGACACCCCTTAAGTGCATTTACTCTGGTTGCCGTGGGCGATGGGCACAGCCAATAAGTGTGCTTCCCCCTGTGACGCTCAATGTGTAGGCGGGAGAGAGGGAGAGGAAAACATGGAGAGAAGGAAAAACAGCTGAAGAGAGAAATATGGGGAGGAGGGGAGGGAGAGAGAGAGAGAGAGAGAGACACACGGAGTGGTCCCGGTACAGGTCGTGTATGAGGGGTTATAAGCCCACCCTGCACTGCAGCAGTGTGTATGTCACTGGTTGTGTGTTGTGAGGTCATCAGTCTGTATATCACTCATAACAATTAGTCGCTAATATCACTAATCACTCATCACTAATATCTCTAATATCACTAATCACTCATATCTCTAATATCACTCATTCATATCACTAATATTTCTAATATCACTAATCACTCATCACTAATATCTCTAATATCACTAATCACTCATATCTCTAATATCACTCATTCATATCACTAATATCTCTAATATCACTAATCACTCATCACTAATATCTCTAATATCACTAATCACTCATCACTAATATCTCTAATATCACTAATCACTCATCACTAATATCTCTAATATCACTCATCACTAATATCTCTAATATCACTCATCACTCATCACTAATATCTCTAATATCACTAATCACTCATCACTAATATCTCTAATATCACTAATCACTCATCACTAATATCTCTAATATCACTCATCACTAATATCTCTAATATCACTCATCACTAATATCTCTAATATCACTAATCACTCATCACTAATATCTCTAATATCACTAATCACTCATCACTAATATCTCTAATATCACTAATCACTCATCACTAATATCTCTAATATCACTCATCATTCATATCTCACTCATATCACTCATCACTCATCACTATCTCTAATATCTCTAATATCACTCATATCTCTATCACTGATAACACTAATCACTCATATCACTAATATCACTCAATCACTCATCATTTATATCTCTTATCACTAATCACTTATCACTAATCACTCATCATTCATGTCTCACTCATATCACTAATCACTAATATCACTCATATCTCTAATATCACTCATCATTCATATCACTAATCACTCATCACTGATATCTCTAATCACTCATCATTCATATCTCTAATATCACTCATATCTCTATCACTGATAACACTAATCACTCATATCACTAATATCATTCAATCACTAATCACTCATCATTCATATCTCTAATCTCACTAATCACTCGTATCTCTAATATCCCTCATCATTCATATCTCTATCACTGATAAAACTAATCACTCATATCACTAAAACACTAATCACATACATCATATCTCTAATATCACTAATCACTCATATCTCTAATTCCTCCTGTTGCTAGGTGTTAAAGGGTTTGTTAGTGTAGGTCATGTGACGGTGTGATTGATTGATTGATCAGACGGGGTGTTGAATAATGTGATTGATCCGGATGTGTGACGGAGTGGCCTGTGTTCCTCTAGGTGTATGAGGAGTTACTGAGGCGGAGCTCGGAGCACGGAGCCTGGCCTGACGCCAGCGCCGACCTCAGCTGGATCCTCGCCCAGATCAAACAGTTCAGCTCCGAGTCCAGGTGTGTGTGTCTGTGTGTCCTCAGTTCAGTGTGTGAGGTGAGTGAGGTGAGAGCGGGTTTGGTGTGAGGTGTGTACAGAGTGAGGGAGAGAGGGTTTGGTGTGAGGTGTGTACAGAGTGAGGGAGAGAGGGTTTGGTGTGAGGTGAGAGCGGGTTTGGTGTGAGGTGTGTGGGGGGGACGTCTGGTTACCTTCACCACCACTGTGGACAGTCTGAAGGTCCTTGTGTTTGTCCTATAGGGATACACTGGTAGACGCTCTGGTGCAGGACGGGTTTCTGATCCCTACAGCAGAGCAGCTGGAGTCACTGGACATCGACCCCTCAGGTACCCACCGCACTCTCTCTCTCTCTCTCTCTCTCTCTCTCTCTCTCTCTCTCTCTCTCTCTCTCTCTCTCTCTCTCTCTCTCTCTCTCTCTCTCTCTCTCTCTCATATATATTTCTGTGTGTGTCTATGTCTCTCGCCCCCTCCAGAGGATCTGCTCGACCCCCTGTCGCCGTGTTTGCCCCGAGTCTTTCTCCGCTTCTGGTTTCCGTTCTGGAAGGTCCTGAACTCTCCCTCCCTGATCACTCTGATCCTGGACAAGCTATTCGCCGAGCTGGCTAACGAGCCGTCCAATCACAGGGCTTACTACATCTCGGCCTGGATCTCGGAGATTCTGCACTGCAACAGCGGAAGTATGACCGATGACATGCGTGTGACCTGGGCTTCTGGGCGGTGGTCATGTGATGGTCATGTGATGGTCATGTTATGGTCATTGTGGTGGGCGGGTCTTCACCGTGTTTGTGTGTGTGGCAGGTGAGTCCAAAGCCGTGCGGAGGCTGAAGATGATGAAGGAGAGGATGTTCGGCGGCCGGGTTCTGTTCCAGTGGCAGGATCTCATAACTGCGTGTCTGAATGCGCCGTGTCCGGCTACACCGTTCCTGCTGCAGCAGTACGTACACCTTCAAACGTCCAACAGAGGTAGAGTGTAGCGCCACCAGGGTACCCGTCCGGAACCGGAAAGCTTTCCGTTTTTTAGAGACGGAATATAGAAGCTAGAACCCTCTATCTAGAACAGCAAGGCTGGAGTTACAACGAGCCGTAGAACCAGCAGAGCTGTTAGCCAAGTTGCAATACTTTGCTCTCCGGTCTTCCTGGTGTGGATCCCAGCAGAGCTGAATCCGAGGCACAGCTAGAGGCAGATGCCTCGCTCCTCGAGGTTAGGGATCTGGATGATCCAGGCGCTGCTGAAACTTCACCTCATCTTTTATCTATGTTCTCTCAGGATTTTGAGTGACATGGATAAGCCCCTCCCCCCGGCAACACAGCAGAACTTGCTCCGCCTCTGCAGCATCTACACCCAGAGTAATCACGGGGACTGTTCCCCCGGCAACACCGACGCCTCCCAGCCGATATACACGCTGGAGAGCCTTCAGGAGAGACTGGGTGGAGCCACACAGGACAGACACCTCCAGTCTCCGAACCACATCCCCGGGTCAGCACAGGCTCCGTCCAGTCTGGACCTCCATGAGCATCTGAGCCCGGAGACCGTCCAGGAGAGGAACGCGGCGCTACGGGGGTCACCGTGGAGTGTGTGCACAGGTATCAGTCCCACCGCACACCGAACCCGCTCTCCCATCACTCTACACCTCACACCAAACCCGCTCTCCATCACTCTACACCTCACACCAAACCCTCCCTCACTCACTCTGTACACACCTCACACCAAACCCTCTCTCCCTCACTCTGTACACACCTCACACCAAACCCGCTCTCCCTCACTCTGTACACACCTCACACCAAACCCTCTCTCCCTCACTCTGTACACACCTCACACCAAACCCTCTCTCCCTCCCTCTCTACTCACCTAACACCAAACCCTCCCTCCCTCCCTCACTCTGTACACACCTCACACCCAAACCCTCTCTCACTCACTCTGTACACACCTCACACCAAACCCTCTCTCCTCACTCTGTACACACCTCACACCAAACCCCCTCTCACTCACGTCTGTACACACCTCACACCAAAACCCTCTCTCTAACCTCACTCTGTACACACCTCACACACCATCTCACCCTCTCTCGCTCACTATTTACACACCTCACACCACACCCTCTCTCCCTCACTCTGTACACACCTCACACCAAACCCTCTCTCCCTCACTCTGTACACACCTCACACCATACCCTCTCTCACTCACTCTGTACACACCTCACACCAAACCCTCTCTCCCTCACTCTGTACACACCTCACACCAAACCCGCTCTCACTCACTCTGTACAACACACCTCACACCAAACCCTCACTCACTCACTCTGTTCACACCTCACACCAAACCCTCTCTCCCTCACTCTGTACACACCTCACACCAAACCCTCTCTCCCTCACTCTGTACACACCTCACACCAAACCCTCTCTCCCTCACTCTGTACACACCTCACACCAAACCCGCTCTCACTCACTCTGTACACACCTCACACCAAACCCGCTCTCACTCACTCTGTACACACCTCACACCAAACCCTCTCTCCCTCACTCTGTACACACCTCACACCTCACAGTTTGTTGAGACAGCAGTGATCAGTGAAACCCCCACTTTCCTGTGCTCCTCTAGATAAGGTCCCCTGGAAACTGTACCCTCTGGGGAAGGTTCCGGGCCAGGCGGACGACCCCTCCTGTCTGATGGTGGAGACGTATTCCACACTGACGGTGTTTGACCAGCAGGTAGAGCTGGACCAGACCCCCCGTCCTCACGGCAACACAAGGTGAGCGGTGACCATAAAAGGGTTTGGTGGGTGTGGCTTCCTTTTTTTTCGTGGTCAGCTGTAGCGTTCCGTGTCTGTGTTCGCAGCGGGCTGATGCTGAACAGAACCGGATCAGACGGGCTGCTGTGGACCCACAGCGACCTCAGCAAACTGAAGGCTGGACTGAAGCTGTTCTGATGCGCCCATCACCACGCCGCACGTCTGTACCCAGCTGTGTGTGTGTGAGGGGAACTCGTTTACTTACCTGTCCAGGTCGTTCATTTGATGTTACACGCCCTACTGTAAATACTGCGGCTTCTTGTTTTTCTGCTAGCATATGCGGTATTAGCATCGCGCTAACCCAATAAAACCCAATGGGAAATGAGTGTGTTGGTACAGAACTGCTTCTTTCAGTATGTCAGAGTCGGTCGGTTTTAAGCAGGCGTTTCCATTATTTTGTCCATGTCTTCCTTCATGGTCTTCTGCTCCGCACCTAACGGTGGGTACCACCTCCACGAGCACCTACACCAGCTGTGATTTGGCATGTACTGGACAAATTTCCGGCTGTAGCCACATCAGTGTTGGTCCAGATTTGGTGGATGCCTTCCCTGGCACAGTTCCGAGGAGAATTCCCTGTAGGCTGGGATTGTATCCACTGCTGGTAGACCCGTATGACCGTACGCTTCCATACACCTGCAGATTCAGCTACTTCCTTCACACTATGGTCTTTGGCCACGCCCACATGCAGTCACTCCTTTTAGCCAATCATTAACATCTGCTCTGGAGCGTTTTCCACACATGGAGCGAGACATTCCCTTCACTGTAGCACCTCCTCCCAATCTGTGGGTCCCGTCACTCACACCCCACAGGGGTTTATAGCCCCGTCGTCCTCGTGCAGCGCCATCTGCAGGAGCCTGAAGGTACTACCACCTTAAACAGTGAGGAAGTTCTACCACCTACACCCAGGAAATGCTTCCCGGATATCCACTGTTACATAACTTATAAGAGTCAGTACCGCACATAGTAGCGGCTGTCGTGAGGCAAATTCCCAGATCTGAATCCTCTTGGGAATCCGAGGGACTACCTGGAATGCCAATGAAACGCCAGGGAATTCTTTGATGTGAGAGTGTCTGAACATTTGTGTGGCTACATCCAGAACCTGGTCCAGTCCAGTCCCAGCTGTTACTGGTGCTGGTGGAGGTGTTGCATGCAGGTAGGGGACCGATGTTGTGTGTCAGCTGAGCTTAGTCTGCTTACAAATGCTGTATCATCAGCCTAGTCTGGAACATTCGGATTCCGGATGTCCGGAAAGAGGACAGATGCGGGTTTTTACCAACAGGGTTTGGCTTTATTGAAGAAAACAAACACGTTTGTCATTGAGACTTACATTTTGTTTGAGTCTACAGACCCAAAGAGTTACAAAGTTCCTTCATCGTCTTTTTTTTTCTTTTTAAAAATTTTATTTCGTTGGGGGAGGAGCTGAGGGAGGAGGAGGCGGGGTTTCACGTTTCATCGTTTTTAAAACAAGTTTCAGGAAAGCAAACTTCAAAGTGTCGGAATCACTCGGCCCACCTGCAGCAGGGCCAAATAAGGAATGCTAATCGTTAAAAATTAATAATAATAATTAATTATTAACAAAACCGGATCACGAAAACAGCTCGGCTCGACGGTTAAAGAGCTCATCCGCACTAATTCACGAGTCGGACTATATGGAAAAGCGCGATAATCATCCCATCATAGAAAACACGGAGGACATCAACGCTCCGAAGGTTCAGGTTCGTAAGAAGTCGGCTGGTTCCTGAGACTGGGTGCGTGTGTATATACTGTTAGTGTGCGTTAGCTGGTACCTTATACGTGCGTACACGTTTATCCCGAGTCGCTGTTTATAGTTTACAGATTCGCTGATCCAAAGAAACCACCCGGAAAACATGAAACTAGATCCGGTTCGTTCCCAGTGGTGGTGAAGGTAACCAGACGTCCCCCTCTAAAAGCTCCCTCACAGGAAGCTCCTACAGGAGGTGGTTCTGAATACGCTGCCTGATGTCTGAGACGCTGTTTATGATAGTGTGGAGAAGATCTCAGCCTTAAACTCCATTCATGGTGGAGGGATACATGCTGCAGGGCGCTGTGAGGTCAAATAGTCCCCCAAAGGAACTTAGTATTTCCAGGTTTTCCAGATTTTCATCACCAACATTCCACACACACTCAGAAGACACGTGTAGCTTCACTGGGGGTTTAGAGAGCCAATACAGTGTCTATAGGTGTGTTCTAGATATGGAGAACCCTGGTTCCCATCACCACCACTGTACAGAACGTCAGAACGGAATTATGTGGAATTTTATTTTGGATTGTCGGACATTCGGGAGGCGTGATGACTTCCACTGTCTGAACACTGAAGATCATAATGAGATATAGATATTTATAAACGCTTGGTTCCAAAACACGCCGAGGCGGCTAAAGGAAACTCCGAGAGCAGTGATTAGTGAATTCCGTGCTCATTCCGGTTCTGATTCCCGCACCACATTCCAAAACCAGCACATGGAGCCGGATCCTGCTTAGTGCTACATCGCCCTTCCTTTAACTTCCTGCACTTCATAATTGTTTGGATCCGGCAGTTGATCCAAGCCGGATATTATTCCTGTTTTCCGTATGGAACTCTAACAGCCCGTAGATGTGTAAACAGGTAGCCTAAGGGCGCACCGCTAACGCTAGCATTAGCAGACCTAGCTGGCTAGGCATTTCTGAAAAGAGCCGGATCCGGAACCCCTGTATCGTGGTACCGGGTAAAGTATCACCAGGTTCTTCCCGATAAACATCCCTATCGCCCACCGGTACTCCCAACACCATGATGTACGCTAGATCTAGAACTTTAGAACAGTCCTTGAAGGATCTAACCGGGAGGAGGTCCTTCAGCATGGCTGATAGGAGGTTGGGTTACGCCGTCGGGGCAGCAGAGCTACTTCTTCATCCACTCATGCTGGACTGATTCCCTCCTACAGTGACTCACTATCGCCTCCTCGGGTACACCGTGGTATTACGGGACAGGAGCTAGCTGGTTAGCATGCTAACATCTGTAGATACGCCATACATGCCTACAGGTTTGGTCCCGGCTGTCCTCGCTTGTACACGACATCTTGACGGCATCACCGGTTACACCAACGCTCCCAGCGCTGTTTTGGAAGGTGTTCCGGAATAACCCTGTATGTTTCCAAACACAGGGAAGTTAAAGGAATCTCGTCTCGGTGCTGTTCTAGACGTGGATTCATTAATGACTGCTTTCTGTTTCATCGGCGTTCCGTATACGGGGCCGGCTTTTCTGGAACGGAGGTTTGTGTATGTTATACACCCATCGTCAGAAGAACAGCTCCACCCAGAAGGAGGCGACCCACGGGACTGAAACTTGGTGTGTGGGTGTGACATGGTGAGACATACTAATGATTCTAGTTCCACACTCCACTGCACACGTGAGGTAACCAGGGCGAGTCTTATCTCTGTACCTGACTGACCCAACACCACCATTACAGACCTCCAGCGAGCAGCGGTGTCCTCCATGAGTCGTCCTGTTAGTGCAGCACCATCGGCAGACGGCTGCACCACGCAGGACTACATGCACACAGACCGTTACCACGACTGTCCTTAACACCACGTCACCGTCACCAAAGACTGCAGTGGTGTCGTACCAGACTGTCATGGAGTGACTCAGAATGGCAGCGGGTCATCTTCAGTGACGAGTCCCGCTTTAGTCTTGGTGGAGACGCCCAACGAATCCGTGTGTGGAGGCACCGTGGTCAGCACCAAGATGACCAGAAGACCTGGTGTCCCTCCACCTCCACCCCTACCGCACCATCTGCAGGAACTGTGTGAGGATGTTCAAGCTGCATGGGATGGATTATCACAGGACTCCATCAGGAACCTCTACAGCTCCATACCGAGACGTCTGGCGTGTTGGGTTAGCGAACACGGCGGCCCAACGCCGTACTGAGAGACAGACTTCTGTATGTGTAGCTCAATAAATATTGATCATATCAGTCTAAATTTATCATCAGTTATTGATCCTGGTTACCTTTATCCTCCTTCCCAACACACCTGCACTCCCACACCTCCTTCTGGGTGCGGCTGTTCTTTAGATGATGGGTGTATGATTGTATCCTGTGTAAAGGCAGGTATAGCAAATGTGTGTGTGTGTGTGTGACCTCGTGTGGTCCGTTCCGATTAAACCGTCGGCGTTTTTTCGGTGGTGTAGGTTTTAGGTTTTTACACTCGCCTCCGTGCTCCCAGCGTGTTCAACCCAAAACACACAAAACAAAACCTAAAAGGAGTGAAGGGGAAAAGCTGAGTTCACCATAAATCCACACTAGAGTACACAAAGTCCATAGTTCCATAGTAATTCATTGACATTATTCTTAACACAGAGTAACCCAAGCTAACGGTGGTTGCGGTGGCAACCCGCGTGTGCGTATGTGTGCGTGCGCGTGCGAGCGGTCCTGCTCGGGTTCGCTGGTACATCGTTTCAGTGAGTGTGTGTGTAGTGTGTGTATACATATCTGTGTGTGTGGGTGTGTAGTGTGTGTAGTGTATATGTGTGTGTGTGTATATATATATCTGGGTGTGGGTGTGTAGTGTGTGGGTGTGTGTATATATGTGTGTGTGTGTGTAGTGTGTGTGTGTGTGTGTGTGTGTGTGTATATGTGTGTATAGTGTGTAGTGTGTGTGGTGTGTGTGTGTGTGTACTGTGGGTGTATAGTGTGTGTGTGTATAGTGTGTAGTGTGTGTAGTGTGTGTGTGTGTGTGTGTAGTGTGTGTGTGTGTATAGTGTGTAGTGTGTGGTGTGTGTGTACTGTGGGTGTATAGTGTGTGTAGTGTGTAGTGTGTGTATTGTGTGGTGTGTGCGGGTGTAGTGTGTGTGGGTGTATAGTGTGTAGTGTGTGGTGTGTGTACTGTGGGTGTATAGTGTGTGTGTGTATAGTGTGTGGTGTGTGTGTTTGTAGTGTGTGTGTGTATAGTGTGTAGTGTGTGGTGTGTGTGTGTGTGTGTGTACTGTGGGTGTATAGTGTGTAGTGTGTGTGGTGTGTGTGTGTGTGTACTGTGGGTGTATAGTGTGTAGTGTGTGTAGTGTGTGTGCGGGTGTAGTGTGTGGTAAAAAGCACTAATACTGTGCGTATTCCTAAGTGGTTAAACTTCTCAATATTTACAGAGGACAAAAATAGATCATGTTCATGTGTATATTTATATATGTGGACAGGAGCACACAGTCCGCACGTGTCACCCCCGATCAATACGTCAGAGAGAGAGAGGGAGAGAGAGGGAGAGAGAGGGAGAGAGAGAGAGGGGGAGAGAGAGAGAGAGAAAGAGAGAGGGGAGAGAGAAAGAGAGAGAGGGAGGAGGAGAGTGAGGGAGAGAGAGGGAGAGAGAAAGAGAGAGAGGGAGGAGGAAAGTGAGAGAGAGAGAGAGAGAGGGAGAGAGGTAGGGAAAGAGAGAGAGGGAGGGAGAGAGAGGGGGGGAGAGAGAGGGGGAGGGATGGAGAGAGATATGAAGGAGGGAGAGAGCTTAGAGGGACCTGAGGAGGGTGAAAGGAGGGTGGGAGCTGAGAGAGGAGGGGGAATGGGCGGAGAGAGAGGGGGATCGAGCCGCTACGGAGAGCGGGGGAGAGAGAGCGGCCTGATCGAGAGAGAGGGAGCGAGAGAGCGAGACGAGAGAGAAAGAGAGAAAGAGAGTAGGGGAGAGAGAGAGACAGGGTGAGGGAGGGAGACTGGAGAGTTCGAGAGCTAGAGATGGAGAGAGAAGAGAGAGAAAGAGAGGAGAGAGACCTCAGACGGAGGGAGGGAGAGAGAGAGGGAGGGAGAGAGTGAGCTCTTTTCAGAGAGGCGCTCGGAGAGAGAGAGGAGATGGGGAGAGTATGCAGAGGATCTGCTTTCTTTTCTCGAGAGAAGAGCTCGCGATCAGAGACAGAGAGAGGGGGATGAGAGAGAGAGAGGGATCTCTTCCGTTGTTAGAGAGAGAGAGAGGGAGATGTAGACGTGGGCAGCAGTGAAGTCACAGGATGCCGCAGAATCTTCCTGCTGGAGGAAATTTCCATCTCCACTGAGAGTTACCACTTCCCCCTCCAGGTCTTCGTGTCCTGGAGATGCATTCCCCTGGCCAGATACGGACGTTCACCCCTGGCCGACACATGTAACCGGACAACGTACACACGTCCCGTTCTGCTCGTATGCGGGTGGGCGTGGCCAATAGTAGCCGTGCAGGAGGTGCTAATTCAGCCCCCTCGGCCGGATCAGAATATTCGGACCACCTGTCTAAAAGCGGGCATGCCCGCCCTTGGCTCGTCATGGCGTGGACCGTTTCAGGGGACGGAGGGTATCTGGAGGCACCGGTGGGCATTCCACAGCACCGAGGTTCCTCGGATTGTCTGGTTGTGGGTCGGGACGGTGAACCCGGCCATCCCTGATGTGCTCCAGTGGACTGAGATTGGGCGGCTGAGTAGACCAGGTCCAGGAGGATGGCCGCCCCCAGACATGTGCACTGGCACCGCCGCCGCCACCCTGCCGTGGCTCTCGTGTTTGGCACCACACATGCTACCATCCATCTTATACCGCACGGACCTGGATCGGTCCGAGAGGGGAACGTTTTTCCCAAATTCGGAGGGGAACCAGAAGTTCTCCTGGGAAAACCAGAGGCGACGTTAATCCTGGTACCCAACCAAGCGCCTGGTTCGCAAGTCCTGGCTCCCTCAGTGTCCCTCAGTGGTCATCCCTGGCACCTTCCCTGGTGCTCCTGTGTTGTAAAGGTTAACTGGTCCACTGTGGCACATTGGTTGCTCTGTACCACTCGCAGGTGTCGCTGTTCCTCTCTGGCATCAATGGCCTGGGGGGCACTCAATGGGCGAGAAGTCCATTCTCGGTACTGCTTCACTACAGGGGCTCTAGAGCATCCCACAAAGTGAGCAGTACCCAAATCCTACCACCCTTCATCTGGTACCCGGATCATGTCCTTTTGGACCTGATGACTGTCACGTGCCATCTGTGACATCCCGGGACGAGTTCATCCCAAACCCGGGGTGGTCATAATATTCTGATATGGCCGACAAAAGCCCCTGTTTGTGTGGAAGTGTTGCTGGTGGAAACTCTTAACTGATGGAGTGACATCGGACCAGTGGGTGTACACTCACCATCAACAGAACAGTTCCACAGTAGGTCCCCCAGAAGGAATCACCCAACAGGCCGCACACGTGAGGTAACCAGGGACGGGTCTTATCTCTGTACCTGACTGACCCAACACCACCATTACAGACCTCCAGCGAGCAGTGGTGTCCTCCATGGTCCTCCTGTTAGTGCAGCACCATCGGCAGACGGCTGCACCACGCAGGACTACATGCACACAGACCGTTACCACGACTGTCCTTAACACCACGTCACCGTCACCAAAGACTGCAGTGGTGTCGTACCAGACTGTCATGGAGTGACTCAGAATGGCAGCGGGTCATCTTCAGTGACGAGTCCCGCTTTAGTCTTGGTGGAGATGCCCAAATGCTAGAATCGCCCCAACGGCACCGTGGGCAGCACCCGAGATGGACACCGTGTAGTCACACGTCCAGAAGACCTGGTGTCCCTCCACCTCCACCCCTACCGCACCATCTGCAGGAACTGTGTGAGGATGTTGAAGCTGCATGGGATGGATTATCACAGGACTCCATCAGGAACCTCTACAGCTCCATACCGAGACGTCTGGCGTGTTGGGTTAGCAAACACGACGGCCCGGCGTCATTCTGGGGGCGGCTGTTCTGTGGATGATGAGTGTAATTCCGACCTTGAGCAAACCCCTGCTTCACTTAGCACATGGTATGTAGAGGTAAGGTGGAGGGCGGGGGTGAGAAAGAGAGAGAGAGAGAGAGAGAGAGAGAGAGAGAGAGAGAGAGAGAGAGAGAGATCCCTGTCTATAGATGTCTGCCCGGCAGGAAAGAAGCCTTCTGTATGGGCTACACTAGTGACACATAGTGTCACTAACATTATGGCATTAATGTCTCTTTATCCTTTTAAATAAAACTAAGCTTTTTTTATAGAACTATATATTTATATATATATATATATATATATATGTTTATCGATGATACTGTACAGCTCAGAATTCATTTTTTTACAATCAAGAAATAGATACAATTTGTATCAACAAGCAAAGGTCGTTTCTAGACATTTGAGGCGTGATAGCTTGCTGCGGGTGAAGGGAGGTCGAAGCTAGGAGCGTAACCAGAACGGAAAAGCCGAGGTGGACCAAAACAGAACCTAGACGGAACGTCAGGAAAGAAAAGAGAATTTTTCTACAGTACGTTTTACATAGGTTCCCAAAACCGGCCCGAATTAGGAACCCTCAAACGTAGCCGACCCTCTGAGATGAGTTCGCTTGTAGAGCTGTGAGGCTAACGTAGCTAACTGCTGGCCGACGGCCCTCGCTAAAACCACAGCACGTTGTTAATGCCCTGTGGGGACACTGAAAGAGTAGTCGCTCGTCATTAGCTAGAAGTCCTAAAGGGTCTCACAAGTCGCTAAGCTGGCTAGCAGCTTAGCCAGGGGTCATGCGTCTACCACAATCCGCCCCTAGTACAAATTCATATCCATAAGCAGCGTGGCAGTACAAAGAGACCCCTGGCTGTAGCCCACGAACTAGATCCCAATCGCAAGCCGTGACAGGATCCCGGACTGCAGCATATTCCGTATGGCCTATACTGCTGCAGGTCCCTCTTAGACAATTTGGCCCGCCGAAAACTGGGCATTTCTGGGGACAGCTCCACCCAGGGACAAGAACGTCAAGAAACCGGGGGACTGTCCCAAGACAACAGGGACATCTGGTCATTAAGTTACTAAGCCTATTAGCCTACGTTAGCTGCATCAGCCTCGTAGCTACTGTAGCAAGCCTCAGACGACGAAGATGGCACTGGCCACGTTTGGTGGGTTGGGTAGATTTTACGAGGAACCCCTTTAACATGGCCTGGTCCACTTGGTCTCACTGTTTCATGGCGCCTACTTTTATTTTATCAGCTCAAGTAAAGTTCTTCAAGGTCCAGTGAACGCAAATGCCGGAACTGACTGGCGACCGCTGATATTTGGTTACTACCCACTGCTAGCATGCTAGTTAGCATGCTAAAGCCTACTCAGAACTCAATTTGAGAACACTGAGTGCTAATGCTAGCCAATTAGCTTACTGAAGATAACCTAATCGGGTGTAAGCACGCTCTGGCTGACGAAGACGCTCCTACGTAGTGACACGGACGCGGCACAGTTGGCGAGGGCGTGTTAAAACTGGCACCGAAACAGAACCCACAGGTTTCAAGCACGGGTTCTATCCAGACCACGGCGGCACTGCTCAGTCCTGCTCCTGATCTCTGGTACGTACGCGAGGACACAAAACGAGAGGGGTGCGAGAGGGAAAGGCAGCAAGCGACCTGTCAGTCAAATGTGAGAAACAACCCAACGACAGCCTGGTGTTCCGTGTGTGTGTGTATCGCACAGGGAGAAACAGGTAGGCAGTGTGTCACACCTTCCCACGAGCGGTAACAGAACCCCTCAGGGCCCCACCTGCGCTCATGAAAACAAAAACAGAACAATAGAACCAAAAAAAAAACCCTAATAAATAAAGAGTCAAAGTTTACGCCCAGACAGCGAGAACGTCTCTGGGTCCGCCACATTCAAAGATTCTCCTACGGATAGGCTAATATACAGAGGGGGGCCGAGGGGCTATCTCCCAGCAGAAATCAGAAAATAGATGCTCTTCAGAAGCATTTTGCTGATGAGACGCGTCTCCCTCTTGCCCCCTTACCGAACGCACAAATTTCATTACGCTATAATTAAGTTACAATTACGTCATTATGAGGCTTAATTGACTAATCAGCCAATTAAGTGTAGCGCTCTCACTTTAGTCTCATGCACGGATCCGGAGCCGGTTAAAGCGATAATCAGCACGCCGCGTAAACGCTAAATTTACATCTAAATCGGCATTCAAAATAATCTCCCGGAGGAATATCTGCCATTCCGAAACCTCTTCCGAATGGCGTAGTCTGCTACAGCCCCCCTCAACGGTTTCTCCAACAGCTCAACAAAGGCATCCCTTGCCGAACATGGCCTGCCTGTGGCTTTACAGGCATGTAAACATCTCAAACCGGCTTGAACAATCCATCGGTTAGCATTGGTAAAGTTACCGCACAACACTAGCTTCAAAAGGAACACCTGGAACACGGTTGGAACACTCAGCGCGCTAGCCGCTAGCTAGCGTTTATAAGAAAACATGAAAACTCCTAGATCTCTACGTCCGTTATCTTTTTGGCCTTAGTTGAGCAGCGTCAAACGATCTTTTAAAATGGCTTTGTGAGGAGTAAGGAGGGCCAACAGCACGTCATTTTGGCAGGTCTGGGGTGTCCCGCTCAAAGCGGCGCCCCTCGGAGACGTAGCATCGATAAAGCATAACTGCTGTCGGTACTGCCGGTGCTCGCCGATAATTACCAAACGCAAACGGTGACCTCCACAACCACCTGAAAAAGGAAAACAATCACGGCAACACCTGCGGTGAGGTCACTGGTATAAGGCCATAAAAGTTCAGAAAGTTCAAAGTTCATGCTTTGAGGTACTCGAGAGTTCCTGTTCCGGAATTTCTCCTGTTCACACACGAGGCAAAAAAACCCAGTCACAATATTTACACTGGTGCAAGTGAATACGCAACTGTACTCATATAGGGGTGAGATCGTTTCTGAGAGAAGGGTGCTCTCGCGGAGAATTCGCTTTCGCGTGCTCCACGACCTGCTGCGAATATTCCTACTCCTTGTAGGACCACTACCACGTCGTGTATTCCTTCAGGGAATTGCGGGACAGCATCATCTGGGTCCAGGAGTCTCGGGGGAAGAGCGCTCCCAGTGCTCTGTTCCGGTTTTCCCGATCCTTATCCCTAGCATTCTAAAGTAATCACATACTGGCAAAGAGGAGCCGATCCCAGATCCTCACGCTGGCACTGACATTGCGGAAACCTGTTGACCCAGATGTTCCTTCTGCATAAGTGCATTTCCTGCAGGCCTAAATGGAAAGCTAAATGGCGTGAACGGAAAGAAATCCCTTCTTCGATAAAGGCTGAACGCGCTTTCTTCGGCGGATGGATCTGGGCACAAGGTCCATTATCAAATTTGGTTTGACCCAGGACATGCGGCTAATCATGGAGACAGGGCCAAAGAAAACGTGACGCGAGAAGCATAGAGGTAAACACACATGACTGGTCTCTCCAAGTGACCGGCCGTTACATCAGCGGCGGAAAGGCTCAAGGTGCCGTACCTTGCAGACGCCCCTCCCCCGGCCTGCCCACACCTTCAATGGCAGGAGCGCAGTTTAGTCACGATCACTGCCGCTAGTTGCTGAGGGTCGGTCATGTGAGGGTTCTTCTCCATGACGGAGTGGACTACGTATGCTGGAAAGATATTGCAGAGGTTGCGGTAAGTCTGGTACTGCTGTTCCGGGAACGGGTGTCGTTCTTGAGGTTCCACTGCCGGCCCGTGAGGTCCTGGAAGTGGGCCCGGAGGGGTATCCCAGGGAGACCTCCAAATCTGCTCCATCTTCTCCGGCATACTACGGACCATGACGCGCTCGCAGCACGGCATGAGTCCTCCCGTGAGCCCATAGCCGCCGTACCCGTAAGGCTCGTTGCCACAAGGCAGTGGGTCCCAGCTTGCATGCTGCTCTCGGCACAGAGGCGGTCGGCGCTGCCTCAGGGGATTGCTCTCGTATAGACGCGAGTCCGAAATGCTGTCCATGCGGGTCATTCCCAAGGATCGGCCTTGCTGCGTCGGACCAGACGAAGGCATCACATTCTGGGAAAGTGGGGGGTAGTCGCCAGGACAGCTGGAACGAGCTCCTACAGCTGGATGCTGCGCATGGGGCACGAGGTGAGCTGAGGACTGCTTGCGCGGTCCCGGTTTGGGTTCGTCGGTGCCGTAACTTTGGACCCTCGTCAAGGCCTCGTGGTGGAACCCGTGCGCAAATGCTTGCAGGCGAGTCTGCGCAGACGACTGTACTTGGGATTGTGTCGGTGGGCCTTTCATGCTGTCGTCAAGGCTGCCCTCCAGGGAGTACATCTCTCCACCATAGGAAGAGAAGGAATCCGAAGAATGGCTCCGTCCAGGTTCATGACACATGCTGGAGGTCCGTCCAGGATACCCTCCCCCTAGCCCCGACGGATCTGGCTGCTCCAGGCTGCAGAAGCTGTCCTGCATACTGCCCAGGCTGATGGTGGAGAAGTCACTGAGCATTGAGTGGTAGCCGTGATCACTGACCACGGAATCATATTTGGGGAAAGGTTCGCTGTATGCCACAGACGCCCCCTGGCTGTTTGTGACGAGGATAGGGGGATACTGGATGCTGCTGGTGTGTTCTAGCGAGCTGTGGGTGAAGTGAAGCGACCCCGGCACGGGGCTACTAGCTGACCGGGTGTTCAGGGCACCGGCCGCATGACTTTTTGTGGGTGGCATGGTGGGAACACTAAGTGCCGTCACCAAGGACGGAACGGAATTTGCTTCGGCTTTCCGAGCCGGACAGAGCCGCTCCTCCTGCTCGCATGCCACCGAGCGGATACTCGGGTCCGACTGCCGCTTCGGCGCCACTCGCTTGGCCTCGGAACTGTCCCCCCTTGCGGTAGAGCCGGAGCTGCTACACTTGGCGAGAGCACCCTCGCTCATGGTCTTAACGGCAGACAGTTTGGCAAAAGCTCGGAGTTCGTCGGCTACGGAGCGCATGGGCTGAGCGGCTCTCTCCGGGTGGTAGTACTTGCACTTGTGGCCGTACGTGCACTTCTTACCTGAGATCAAACAGGAACAGAGGAGAGCAGAGCAGAGCAGACTGAGTGCAGTATTGTCGGACACTCAAATTCAAATTTTCGGAGTATGTATTTGATAGTAGAGTAACATATGACGTCATTTCCTACTTTTGCTGTACTGACCGTAAGGACACGGTTGCTTCTTGTGTTCCGGTACCACGGGTCGCTTGCGCAGGAAGTTCTCTAAACTTGGCCCGTGTCTGCCTAGCGGGTCATCAGGCGGCATAAACCTGCAAACCAGCAACAACGCATGGACTGATTTCACATCCAGTACAGAACTGTACACTCAAAACAAGTCACATGACCTTATTCACCAATAGAGTTTGAGGAGCGGGAAGGAGTAGACAGATAAAAGATCAAAGAAACAGAAGAACTTCTGGAGTCAACCGACAGGAACTAACGTGTGACGTAAACGAGGGCGGGTCTTCTCTCTGTACCTGACTGACCCAACACCACCCTTACAGACCTCCAGCGAGCAGTGGTGTCCTCCATGAGTCCTCCTGTTACTGCAGCACCATCGGCAGACGGCTGCACCACGCAGGACTACATGCACACAGACCGTTACCACGACTGTCCTTAACACCACGTCACCGTCACCAAAGACTGCAGTGGTGTCGTACCAGACTGTCATGGAGTGACTCAGAATGGCAGCAGGTCATCTTCAGTGACGAGTCCCACTTTAGTCTTGGTGGAGACGCCCAACGAATCCGTGTGTGGAGGCACCGTGGTCAGCACCGAGATGAACGGTTTGGTGTCACTCCACCTCCACCCCTACCGCACCATCTGCAGGAACTGTGTGAGGATGTTCAAGCTGCATGGGATGGATTATCACAGGACTCCATCAGGAACCTCTACAGCTCCATACCGAGACGTCTGGCGTGTTGGGTTAGCGAACACGGCGGCCCAACGCCATACTGAGAGACAGACTTCTGTATGTGTAGCTCAATAAATATTGATCATATCAGTCTAAATTTATCACCAGTTATTGATCCTGGTCACCTTTATCCTCCTTCCCACCAGCACCGCATTCCCACACCTCCTTCTGGGTGTTCTTTGAGGATGAGTGTATGATGGGAGTTCTCATCTTCTCAGAAATTAGCATATATGTTTTGACATTTTGAGTTTTTGGTCAGACTTAATGACACCGAACTAATCAGCCACCTTCTCCCTCCTACTACCGCACTTCCCTTTCATCTCTCTCCTGTTCTGTTTCTCCTTCTGTCCTCTAACGGGTGATGACAGCCTCCGTCGACTTCCTGTAACCGGTCTGATCAATCCAGAACTGCAAACGAACCGAACCGTGGTTCAGTCTGAGTCTTGGTCCATTGGTCTGGACTGTAATCCGATCACCTTTGACTCCTGATGTTTTGGTTTGGCCATTCCAGGCAGGGGTGAAGACTGACCTTTGGGGAACTGAACGTGAGTCTCCTGAAGAGACCAAACCCAAAGCCTGAACAGGCATTTGAACCAGATCGCTCTGAGCCGGCGAGCACGAGGGAGAGCGCGTGAGGGAGAAGAGGCGGAAAGGAAAAACAAGACACAGAGAAAACCCCGTCACCACAGCAACGGCGTGAGCGTACTTGTCATTGACGAAGCTGTACATGAGGAGCCGTTCCTCGATGAACTTCTTCCACTCCGGCTTCTCGTTCTGCAGGTCCCGGTAGTTGTCGTTGGAGACGATGATGCCGTCAGAATCACAGGCCAGCTTGACAATGAAGCGGTCATCGTAACAAACGACCCGTCGGCCCTGGACGCGGCGAGACGGGGTGAAGACCAGGATCTTCTCCTTCTCCAGCTTCCTCAGGATCTCCTGATCTGCACACAGAGACGGCATCCCACATTTCCACCCTGGGGTCGCACTGGTACGCTCACAAACACAGACACATGCAAAGGCTGGGGACACAACGCTCGCCAGATCCCACACACTCATTACGTTGTCCTGGTCAGTGTGTTAGGTGGACACAGTCACAAAGTTACGGGGTGGGCGGGGCAATAAAACCTGGCCTGTGCAACAGTTACACCCACATTCACAATCAGATTCCCGAATACGACTGCCTATGAGTTATACACAGTCGAGTCACATCATTATGACCACTTCTTACTTTCCATGGCGGCACCAACAGCAGGCAGGCACGTCCGACATCCCACTCGTCCAAGCGGAAGGTGCCTCCCTGGGGCGGAACGGATCTTCCAGCAAGACAGTCCCACAGGTCACATGACTAGGAATATGCAACAGTGGTTGGAAGACCATGACCTGGACTTCCCAGTCCAACCTCCCCGGCCCCAGGGCTGGAATCCTACTGAGCATCCGTGGGACCACCTTGAGCATCTTGTTCCCTCTATGGCTCCTCCTCCACGCCCCCTCCAGCAGCCGGGGGACGCACTGCAGTCAGCATGGCCTGTGACCACCTACCAGGACCTCACCGAGCCCGTCTAGCTGCTTTAGATGGTGGTCATAATAATGTGACTCGACTGGGTAGAAGACAGGATGCAGACATGTGTAGGTGCACTGGTGGTTTAGATCAATCAAATTCCGATATGTGTGTTCTAGACTTGGAGAACCCTGGTTCCCATCACAACCACCACTGTAAAGGACCACCCTGCACCAAACCCGCACTCAGGATCACCCTGTTTTTGGAATAGCTGTGTGGAACACAAGCACCTCCGCTACAGCCAAACACGCACCTGTTATCGGGGCGTCTGGTCTGGACTGCTCTTTCCTCCACGCTGGTACAAACACGGTGATGTCTTTGTGTCCTTTCTCCAGGAACCAATCAACCGCCAGCTGGATGCCCAGGCACGAGAAAACCTCTTTGTTTCCATGGCTACAAAGCATCACAGATACCAAGTTACTCACACACGCACAAGCACACCCGCCCCCGCATGCTGCTGTGCATGTGTACCGGTTCACCTCACCCAAACTCCAACCAGGACGTTTTTCAACAACCCCACGCGATTTCGTCTTTCCGGAAATCACTGTGAAGGTATCTCAGGACGACCACTGACGTTCCTACACGAGCAGCTCGCCCGGATTCCTACGGATCCAACTTAGTCCCAATCCCACTGCCCCCCCCGTATGGAGTCTGTACCGTGGTCTGACTAACTCCCACTGTTGTAACTAGCGTGTATTGATTAGCCTGTAGCTCAGTGGTATAATGCATGCTGGGTATTGTAGTCAGATTGCTGAACTGAGCTACTGGGCCTTAAATAACGGCCCCCTGCAGCAGACGATTAAACCCCAAACTAGCTTTTAGCCGAAATGCTACTTTAGCATTCCTGGGTTTCGAGAAGGGCCAGGTAACATTGAAGGTCATGCTTTGAACTGGGGCAAAAGCCGATATCACGGTGGGTCCGGGCGATGATATATTATCCTCCGGCTGTGAACCAGGCAGGCCGGTGTCCTTTAGAGAGGCGTCCCGGGGGACTCCTGCACCGCAGTGGAATATTTTACCTACGTTAACGCACCGGGTTCGGCGTTAGACAGTTATCGAGCCCTTGATGAGCCGAGTCAGGTGTGGCGTTCCGGAGAAGCGAAACCTGCAGTGCGGTGCGGCAGAGTGGTCCCTCAGGACCGGGACTAAGGAGCCCTGCAACCGAGAGTGAAAAGCCGGGAACCTGACCAGTCGTGTTCGTATGCCGCAGCCTCCTCAGCTGTAGGACTCAGTAGTTGCTCCTGCGGAATCTACCCCACATGCCTTTCCCCATCCCACCTGCTGGGGGCAGCGCTGCACCTTTGATGCTGCCGGAACTTTCAGGCCCCACAAACAGCCTCACTAACCAGCTACACAGTCACATCCAGGCACATCCATATCGCGGCGATATCGCGGAGCTCCCTGGCCCGACCCGTGCGACGGGTGCTGGAATGAGGGAACCCGAAAGGCATGTGCGTATACAGACTTAGGAAACCGCATCGCTAGCGTAGGAGTTGATCAAGGATGACCAGCTTGAGTCTGTGGGTGGGCCGATATCATTGCTTTGCACTCATTTGAACGATATAAGTTTTTACGGGCAGGCGGTTTTAGGTCCCTAAAGACCACTGGGCACTGTACGGACCACCTTCCACAGCATCGTGTACCGTCACTAGTAGTGCGGCCATATGAAATTGCCGATAAATGGCCAGTCTTCACACTTGGCAACAGTTGCCACCGAGTCCTATTTCCCCATACGGCTTTAACTTAAAGTGCTGGGAACGGCAAGGAACTGAACAGTGCTCAGAGTCGCTGCCGCATGTCAAAGAGTCGGGGCTGGCGTTCGCACCTCCGTGGCATGTCTGGTGCCTTTACAGCGTGGATTTGGTAACTTTCCACCAAAATCCCTTCCAGTCCAGGAATCCCACTACTGCACAGAATTCCTTTATTATTCCATTATTATTTATTTATTTATTTATTTGGTTACTGTTTAATGAAAACAGTCATAAAGTAGCGGTTATTAATTTTACCCTGGGATGTTTCCGAGGAGAATAGGTCTAAGGCATTCCATAAAGAAAAAGAAAATAAGTGAAACAGAAACTTCCAAAACAGGACTTCTAAAAAGGGGACTCCTAACAACCACCTGAAAGACCCGGTAGTTGGGGATTCAGGTTGTTTGAGGTCGACAGTCCTGTGGCGAAAGTCGAGTCAGCAGGATGTGACGTGCCCTTTCCAACAAACCCTGGACCACATGGCTAGATTTCAGGGAACCTGAGATATGGAGCCCGGAATCTCGCTACTTGGCGTGTGGCTTAGGCGGACCCTGGGCGGACTTCCCCGGGATGTTTGTCTGAGGTGGAGGTACATCTTACTGCACTGCAGCTGGAAGTCACATGACTCCACCCCTGGATCCCGTGGAACATTGTTTTTGATCTGCCTGAATTGTTTTACCTGCTAGCATAGGTAAGGTAACGTACCTCATGGCTACGTTGGATCCGTCTATAACGATGGGTCTGAGGTTATCGTACGTGTCGGTTGTCTCTTCTTCGAGCGAGGCCTCTGGACTGACCGCCTCCTTGACTCCTGGGCCTCTGGGCGCTAAACCAGTCGAACTGACCGGCGCCTGGACCTCCAACTCGCCTTTATTCCCCAGCCGAACCAGCTCGGCCAGGACATCGTTGATTAAAGCACTGGAACCCAGTTTGCTCAAGACGGACTCCACCTGCTCTCCGGAATAGCCCAGCTTTAGAGCAAACTCCATTTTGGTTTGGTAGTCTCTGCTTTCGCTGCTCGCCTGTTGCAAGGGGGCATGGCCTGTGGAGGTAGGGGGCGTTCTGTGGGCGGAGTCTGAGCGTGCATCTTCAGCACGTAGCTCCTGCAGCGTGCTGCTCTGGCTGAAGCTGGGACGGTCCAAGCACGGCGAGCGGCAAAGTTGACGGTGCGGTTTCGTGGTCATCAGAGGTTCCCGTTTCCTTCCTCCCCCAGCTTCTGTGACTCCGCCTCCCGAACTCCCGCTCCGTGACCTCACCTCTCCTTCGCTCTCGGAGCTGCTGCCTTCTTCCTCTCCTTCGTCGTCCTCCTCCTCTTCCTCCTCCTCCTCGGGCGAGGCCCGGCCGGTGGGCGAAGGCGCGGGTTGCGGGTCACGGCACCATCCGCGGTGCTCCATCTTGAGGCGCTGCAGCATGGCGCATGCGGCCGTCACCTGGGCGGGGCCGCCCTGCAGCTCCAGCGCATGGTCTCTCACCTGCAGCACCGCACAGCTCTCGTACTCGATGGCGGCGCGGAGGGAGTGCAGGCGCCGCTGCAACCACAGGGTCAGACGCTCGCGGTGCCGCTGGACTGGCGAGATCAAAGACACAATGTAGTCCTGGAGGGGGCGAGAGAGAGAGAGAGAGAGAGAGAGAGAGAGAGAGAGAGAGAGAGAGAGAGAGAGAGCAATTAGATATTAACGTCCATATCCACCAGCGCTCGGATCAAGTGCATTCTAGAATTGGCTCTGAAAGTGAAAGTGTTCTGGAATTCTTTCTAGAACTCGGTTTGCTCTAGAAGCATCTCTGGAGGCTAGCGTGTTCCAGAGTCATGTGATTTCCAGATTCGGCTAAGGATCTGAAAGTGTTCCAGGGATCCCACTGCACCTGAATTCGTTTTAGAACCAGCTCCGGATCCAAGCATGCTCTAGAGCCAGCTATGGAGTGGGTGTGTTCTGGAATTCCTTTTAGAACTTGGTTTGCTCTAGAAGCATCTCTGAAGGTTCCAGAGTCATGTCATTTCCAGATTCAACTAAGGATCTGAAAGTGTTCCAGAGGATCCCACTGCACCTGAATCTGTTCTAGAACCAGCCCTGGATCCAAGCGTGCTCTAGAGCCAGCTATGAAGTGTGTGTGTGTGTGTGTTCTAGAATTCTTTCTAGAACTCGGTTTGCTCTAGAACCATCTCTGGAGGCTAGTGTGTTCCAGAGTCATGTGATTTCCAGATTCGGCTAAGGATCTGAAAGTGTTCCAGGGATCCCACTGGACCTGAATCTGTTCTAGAACCAGCCCTGGATCCAAGCGTGCTCTAGAGCCAGCTATGGAGCGGGTGTGTTCTGGAATTCTCTCTGGATCTGGGTTTGTTCTAGAAGCATCTCTGGAGGCTAGTGTGTTCCAGAGTCATGTGATTTCCAGATTCGGCTAAGGATCTGAAAGTGTTCCAGGGATCCCACTGGACCTGAATCTGTTCTAGAACCAGCCCTGGATCCAAGCGTGCTCTAGAGCCAGCTATGAAGTGTGTGTGTGTTCTAGAATTCTTTCTAGAACTCCGGGTTGTTTGTTTGCTCTAGAACCATCTCTAGAGGCTAGTGTGTTCCAGAGTCATGTGGTTTCCAGATTCGGCTAAGGATCTGAAAGTGTTCCAGGGATCCCACTGGACCTGAATCTGTTCTAGAACCAGCCCTGGATCCAAGCGTGCTCTAGAGCCAGCTATGAAGTGTGTGTGTGTTCTAGAATTCTTTCTAGAACTCAGTTTGCTCTAGAACCATCTCTAGAGGCTAGTGTGTTCCAGAGTCATGTGGTTTCCAGATTCGGCTAAGGATCTGAAAGTGTTCCAGGGAATCCCACTGGACCTGAATTTACTCTAGAACCACCTTCGGATCCAAGAATGCTCTAGAGCCAGATATGGAGTGTGTGTATTCCTTCTAGAACTTGTTTGCTCTAGAAGCATCTCTGAAGGTTAGCGTGTTTCAGAGTCATGTGGTTTCCAGATTCGGCTAAGGATCTGAAAGTGTTCCAGGGATCCCACTGGACCTGAATCTGTTCTAGAACCAGCCCTGGATCCAAGCGTGCTCTAGAGCCAGCTATGGAGCAGGTGTGTTCTAGAATTCTTTCTAGAACTCGGTTTGCTCTAGAACCATCTCTGGAGGCTAGTGTGTTCCAGAGTCATGTGGTTTCCAGATTCGGCTAAGGATCTGAAAGTGTTCCAGGGATCCCACTGGACCTGAATCTGTTCTAGAACCAGCTCTGGATCCAAGCGTGCTCTAGAGCCCGCTCTTGAGTTCTTGTGTTCTAGATCCACCCTGGGACCTAAACTGCTTTTCCCCGAGCTCTGCGATCCAGTGTTTTCTAGAATCAGCCGTGGATCTGTTTGCTCTGGAGAGGGTGAGGGAGGGAGCGGAGCTTGAGGCCGGGAAGAGAGTGATCCATTAGTGAGACGAAGTTCTCTCGCACCTCTCTCTCTCCTCACACTCGCTCTGCCTCGCTCGCTCGCTCCGCACGTAGGTGTGAAAGAGCTAAAAATCACAAGGACGGAAAAGTTCAAACACACCTTGTGAACGCTCCACCCACACCCGCACACACACCCGGAGACAGACGGAGGAAAAAACCAGACTGCGCTTCTCCTCGCAGCACAAAGCATGCTGGGAATGACCCCGTCTCCTCTGGCGGAGACGTAGGGAGCCCAATCACGGCATGCCAAAGGG
>JAMWET010004668.1:52500-61450 GCA_024036415.1 Prochilodus magdalenae
ATGCTGCCTACAGGACGCTGCCCACAGGATGCTGCCTACAGGATGCTGCCTACAGGACGCTGCCCACAGGACGCTGCCCACAGGACGCTGCCCACAAGATGCTGCCTTTAATCCTGCAGTCTGCACATTCCACTCCGGACAGATTCCCAAAACCTCTCTGGACAATACGGAGCAGCTCCGCTCAGCGTCTGACCCTGAAGAGACTGAAGAGAGGAGCAGCTCCACCTTTATTAGCACCACCACCCCAACAGCAGCCTGTAAGTAGCAGCCATGCTGTGTGATTGTATCCGTGTGTGGCGGTTGGAGCAGATCATCTTAAACTGAGAGCTCCATAGTGAGGATCAACTTTACTCTACTGTGTGTTGGTGTCCAGATGGAGCCAGTAGCTAGCACAGGGCACGTTAGCGACTAGCATTAGTGCAGAGTAACTAGCATAGCTAACACAATAGTATGACGGCGGAGCTTATTTACACTAGACTAGAGTGCTGGGATCTTACTAACTGAGTTCAGCTGCCGTGCTGTGTTCAGGAGACGATATTGTTCTCGGGGTGAGAAGGTCTGGAAGACGTTGTCCTGGAGGGAACGAAAAGGATGCTAGGCTGAGAGTCGCGCTTGTGTTTGTGCGGCGTACGTTAGCATCATGTCAGCAGCGTGCAGGGAGCGTCGGATTACACGAACTCCGGGGTCTGAATTAGCTTTGGTGTTCTAGAACTTTACCTGAATTCGGATTAGATTTCTGGATTCCGATCTTGAATTGGGTCAGTAATACATTCGGTACACTAGAGCTTTATTTACGTTGGGTCTGGATTCGGTTTAATCTGTGTATTCCTGAACTTTACCTGAACAGATTCTGGATTAGGCTTTGGCCTAACATTCTAGACCTTTAAAAAACAAAGTTGGGTCTAGATTAGAACTTGCATTAGCAGAACTTTACCTAACTTGGATATGAATTAGATTAGATCTAGAATCTAAATTATGTCAGAATTACACCTGGTAGTCTAGACCCTTAGTTGGGTCTAGATTAGAACTTGCATTAGCAGAACTTTACCTAACTTGGATATGAATTAGACTAGATCTACGGTAGCGTATCTAGTGTAGATCTTAAATTTGGTGTGCATTGCATCCGATAGTCTAGACTCTTAGTTGGGTCTAGATTAGAATTATTAGTTTTACTCGAGCTTTGTTTGACTTCTGGAATTTCACTAGAGTTGCGTCTGGATTCGATGTAATGTTTATATAACAGAACTTTACCTGGACAGATTCTGGATTAGGCTTTGGTCTAACATTCTAGACCTTTAAATGAGTTGGGTCTGGATTAGAACTTGCATTAGCAGAACTTGGATATAAATTAGATTAGATCTAGAATCTAAATTATGTCAGAATTACACCTGGTAGTCTAGACCCTTAGTTGGGTCTAGACTGCCAGGAGCTAGATTTGATTTTTTTGGAGTTGAGTCTGGATTAAACTAAATCTTTGTACTTTAGAGCTGTACCTGATCTGGTTCTGGATTAGGTTTAGGCCTAATATGCTAGACCTTTGCTTGTGTTGAGAACTTTATTCGAAATGGGTTTAACTTCTGGAACTTCACTCGTATTGGGGTCTGGATTCGATGTAACTTTTATACGTGATAGAAAAACTTTGCCCGAACCCCTGGACGTTCTGGATTAAGATGCAGTCCTAATCATAACCATAATACTATAACTTTAATTGCAATGGGTCTGAACCCGGGGATTAGTATTCTAGAATTTACTAGAGCTGGGATTGAATATCGGGAACTTCACATGAAGCTGGGTCTGGAATGGTTCAAGCAATTTAGCCTATGTTAGTTGCGTCTAGATAAAGTCTTTTAGTCCTTTAGCCTGAAATAGTGGATCTGGAGAATGTTTTTGGACTAGTATAGATTCACTGGATCCTTGGTTTAGGTTTAGTTTTCCCAAACTTTAGTTAAATCAAGTCTAGATTAAACTGAGCTTTTGATTTGTTTTAATCGGGTCTGGATCAGATGTAGTACCTTTTAGTGTAGTACCTTGTAGTACCATTACTTGATACTAGGTCTAGATCAGTACACATCTGGTCTACTTCATGTTGATCTAGATTCTAAAACTTTTCCGAGTTGAGAATGTACTTCTACATTTAGGATTCTAGACATAATTCTGAGCTGTGGGTCTAGATTAGTATTCTAACACATTTATAGAACTTAGAGCTTTAGGTCTGGCTTTGTAGAACTAATCAAACAGGTTCTGCATTCGTGCTCTAGAACCCCACTTGAGTTGAGTTTGGATTAGCCTCATCGCTCTGTCTAGAATATTAGTCCTGATTCTAAACCAGAGCCAGATCAGGGACAGTTCTAGAATATGAAACCTGGAATCCAGAGCCAGATCAGGGACAGTTCTAGAATATGAAACCTGGAATCCAGAGCCAGATCAGGGACAGTTCTAGAATATGAAACCTGGAATCCAGAACCAGATCAGGGACAGTTCTAGAATATGAAACCTGGAATCCAGAACCAGATCAGGGACAGTTCTAGAATATGAAACCTGGAATCCAGAACCAGATCAGGGACAGTTCTAGAATATGAAACCTGGAATCCAGAGCCAGATCAAGGGACAGTTCTAGAATATGAAAACCTGGAATCCAGATGGCCAGTTTTCAGGAGCAAAGTTCTTCTAGAAGTGAGCTACGTCTGAAATACCTGTCAGGTGAATCAACCCATCAGGCCATTTCACAAAACGCTTAGAAACCCTCAGTGGAAACCGTCGAGTCATGGTGCTGCGAGGAGAACACCAGCTTTTATATGGACCAGATCTACCAGAAAAGCGAACGATAAGTACCGCACCGCTGAGGAATGATACAGCATGGTGCGGCGCTCTCTGTCCTCCTCTATTAGCCTCCCCCACTCTCTCTCTCTCTCTCTCTCTCTCTCTCTCTCTCTCTCTCTTCTCCCCCTCTCTCTCGTCTCTTGTTTTCCTGCTCTCTGTCCTCACCTCCTCCATAACACAGGCTGGGAAGCAGCAAGGCCACCATGCACTTGAGCAACACACGCACACACGTTTGTGCCGGCTCGTCTCATAGCAACAAGTGGAGTGAGTTAGCCGTGAAGCAGCAGTGCAGAAGCTGGGCCTGCTCGAGCCCCACAGACCAGCTCCAAGCAACAGCTAGCCGCGGATGTAGAGAGCGGCCGGTCGCTTTCCTCATGGCAGCGCAGACTGCGGGTCATCCAGCTTCAGAAACTTTCAGTCACCTGCCGTGGCCGTTCGCGTTGTCCTCCTGAGAGTTATCGTGGACAACTGCGTTCTTCTTCATGAGGCCTCTACTCACCGTTAGCGATTCGCTCAGCAAACTCATATGCTAATAATGCTTAATCATGATACTTGGCGTCCCGAATTTAAGCAACTCGGCGGGTCCCTTAGTCAGTCAAAGTTAAGGCTAGCCTAAGCCAAACCAACCAACAACAAGGCAATAGCCAGTTAAGGGTCCAACACTGGCCCACAAAAACCAACTTCAGTCACCTAGCCAGCATCAGGGCTAAACCAAGCCCGACGCCTCAATTAATAGCCATGTAATCAGGCTAATACAGACCTCACCAACCACAAATACAGTGCTAGCATGAGCCCAATACACAACACTCATCTGTCTACCACAGGACTTCCCCACCAACAACTAACTTAGGTTCATTCCACAACATCAGGACTAACATTCTAGAAACCACCAACCTAAAAATCGTTCAAGACCCCAACACATCACACTAACAAAGACCCATCACCAACCTAAAATCATCCCACTCAATCCCAACATCCAGACTAACACAGACCCACCAACCTAAACTTAGTCACACACCCCAACATCAGGCTAACACAGACACACCAACCTAAACTAGTCACCACCCACACATCAGGCTAACACCAGACCCACCAACATCTAAACTAGTCACCCTCCAACATCAGGCCTATAACACAGACCACCAACTCTAAACTAGTCAACCCCCCAACATTAGGCTAACACAGACCCACCAACCTCCTAAACAGTCACCACCCAACATCAGGCTAATACAGACCCACCAACCTAAACTATTCACCACACAACATCAGGCTAACTCAGACCCACCAACCTAAACTTAGTCACCAAACCCAACATCAGGCTAACACAGACCCACCAACCTAAACTAGTCACCACCCTCAACATCAGGCTAACACGACCACACCAACCTAAACTATGTCACCACCCAACATCAGGCTAACGCAGATCCACCAACCTAAACTAGTCACCACACTCAACATACAGGCTTAACACAGACCCACCAACCTAAACTAGTCACCACCCAACATCAGGCTAAACAGAGCATCCCACCAACCTAAAACTATGTCACCACTAACACTAGGCTAACCACAGACCCACCAACCTAAACTTAGTCACCCTCCAACATCAGGCATAACACAGACCCACCAACCTTAAACTAAGTCACAAACATTCAGGCCTAACACAGGACCCACCAACATAAACTAGTCACCCTCAACATCAGGCTAAACACAGAACCCCACCAACCTAAACTAGTCACCACCCAACATCAGGCTAACACAGACCCACCAACCTAAACTAGTCACCCTCCAACATCAGGCTAACACAGACCCACCAACCTAAACTAGTCACCCCTCAACATCAGGCTAACACAGACCCACCAACCTAAACTAGTCACCCCACAACATCAGGCTAACACAGACCCACCAACCTAAACTAGTCACCCCCCAACATCAGGCTAACACAGACCCACCAACCTAAACTAGTCACCACCAACATCAGGCTAACACAGACCCACCAACCTAAACTAGTCACCCCCCAACATCAGGCTAACACAGACCCACCAACCTAAACTAGTCACCACCCAACATCAGGCTAACACAGACCCACCAACCTAAACTAGTCACCACCCAACATCAGGCTAACACAGACCCACCAACCTAAACAAGTCACCACCCAACATCAGGCTAACACAGACCCACCAACCTAAACTAGTCACCACCCAACATCAGGCTAACACAGATCCACCAACCTAAACTAGGCACCCCACAACATCAGGCTAACACAGACCCACCAACCTAAACCAGTCACCCCCAATATCAGGCTAACACAGACCCACCAACCTAAACCAGTCACCCCCAACATCAGGCTAACATAGACCCACCAATCTAAACTAGTCACACCACAACATCAGGCTAACATAGACCCACCAACCTAAACTAGTCACCACCCAACGTCAGGCTAACACAGACCCACCAACCTAACCTAGTCACCACCCAACGTCAAGCTAACACAGAGCCACCAACCTAAACTAGTCACCACCCAACATCAGGCTAACACAGACCCACCAACCTAACCTAGTCACCACCCAACGTCAGGCTAACACAGACCCACCAACCAAAACAAGTCATCACACAACATCAGGCTAACACAGACCCACCAACTTAAACTAGTCAACACCCAACATCAGGCTAACACAGACCCACCAACCACCATAAGTGCTAGCATGAGCCCAATACACAACACTCATCTGTCTCCACAGACCCACCAACCTAACTTAGTCATTCCACAACATCAGGCTAACACAGAACCACCAACCTAAAATCATCAATCCCCAACATCACACTAACACAGACCCACCAACCTAAAATCATCAATCCCCAACATCAGATTAACACAGACCCACCAACCTAAACCAGTCACCACCCAACATCAGGCTAACACAGACACACCAACCTAAACTAGTCACCACCCAACAACAGGCTAACACAGACCCACCAACTTAAACTAGTCACCTCTCAACATCAGGCTAACACAGACCCACCAACCTAAACCAGTCACCACCCAACATCAGGCTAACACAGACCCACCAACCTAAACTAGTCACCTCTCAACATCAGGCTAACACAGACCCACCAACCTAAACCAGTCACCACCCAACATCAGGCTAACACAGACCCACCAACCTAACCTAGTCACCACCCAACGTCAGGCTAACACAGACCCACCAACCAAAACAAGTCATCACACAACATCAGGCTAACACAGACCCACCAACTTAAACTAGTCAACACCCAACATCAGGCTAACACAGACCCACCAACCTAAACCAGTCACCACCCAACATCAGGCTAACACAGACCCACCAACCTAAACTAGTCACCTCTCAACATCAGGCTAACACAGATCCACCAACCTAAACTAGTCACCACCAACATCAGGCTAACACAGACCCACCAACCTAAACAAGTCACCACCCAACATCAGGCTAACACAGACCCACCAACCTAAACTAGTCACCACCCAACATCAGGCATAACACAGATCCCCACCACCTAAACTAGGGCCACCCCACACAACATCAGGCTAACAACAGACCCACCAACCTAAAAAGTCACCCCCAATATCAGGCTAACACAGACCCCACCAACTAAACTAAAAAAAACCATGTCAGTCACCCATCAACATCAGGCTAACATAGACCCACCAATCTAAACTGAGTCACCACCACAACACTCAGGCTAACATAGACCGCACCAACCTAAAACTAGTCACCACCCAACGTCAGGCTAAACACAGACCCACCAACCTAAACCTAGTCACCACCACTACGCTCAAGCTAACACAGAGCCACCAAACCTGAAACTAGTCACGACACCCAAACATCAGGCTAACACGACCCACCAACCTAACCTAGCTCAACCCTCAACATCAGGCTAACACAGACCCACCAACCAAAACAAGTCATCACACAACATCAGGCTAACACAGACCCACCAACTTAAACTAGTCAACACCCAACATCAGGCTAACACAGACCCACCAACCTAAATTAGTCAACACCAAACATCAGGCTAACACAGACCCACCAACCTAAACTAGTCATTCCACAACATCAGGCTAACACAGACCCACCAACCTAAACCAGTCACCACCCAACATCAGGCTAACACAGACCCACCGACCTAAACAAGTCACCACCCAACATCAGGCTAACACAGACCCACCAACCTAAACTAGTCACCACCCAACATCAGACTAACACAGACCCACCAACCTAAAATCATCAAGCCCCAACATCACACTAACACAGACCCACCAACCTAAAATCATCAGTCCCCAACATCAGACTAACACAGACCCACCAACCTAAACTAGTCACCCCACAACATCAGGCTAACACAGACCCACCAACCTAAACAAATTACCCCCAACGTCAGGCTAACACAGACCCACCAACCAAAACAAGTCATCCCACAACATCAGGCTAACACAGAACCACCAACCTAAAATCATCAAGCCCCAACATCACACTAACACAGACCCACCAACCTAAAATCATCAGTCCCCAACATCAGACTAACACAGACCCACCAACCTAAACTAGTCACCCCACAACATCAGGCTAACACAGACCCACCAACCTAGAACAAATTTACCCGCCGCACGTCATGGCTACCAACGACCCACCACAACAGTCACCCACCACACCTAACACAGACCCACAAGTCAATCCACAACATCAGGCTAACACAGACCGAAACCAACAAAAAAAAGTCATCACCCAACATCACACTAACATCAGACAACCACCTAAACTAGTCATTCCACAACATCAGGCTAACACAGACCCACCAATCTAAACCAGTCACCACCCAACATCAGGCTAACACAGACCCACCAAACTAAACCAGTCACCACCTAACATCACGCTAACACAGACCCACCAAACTAAACCAGTCACCACCTAACATCAGGCTAACACAGACCCACCAACCTAAACCAGTCACCACCCAACATCAGGCTAACACAGACCCACCAACTCAGTCTAAACACAGACCACCACCAAAACAAATCACCAACCAACATCAGGCTAACACAGGACCCACCAAACTAACATAAATCAGTCCCCAACATCGGGCTACAACACGAGCACCACCAACCTAAAATTCATCACTCCCCCAACATCAGGCTAACACACAGACCCACACAATCCCTAAAACCAGTACACCATCCAAAAATTCAGGCTCCAACAGACACACCAACCTAAACTAGTCACCACCCAACATCAGGCTACACACGATCCACCCAACCTAACCTAGTGTCACCCACCCAATCAATCAGGCTAACACAGACCCACCAACCAAAAACTATGTGGACACCACCCCAACATCAGGCTAACACAGACACACACAAACCTAAAAACTAGCAGAGTCACCCTCACCCAACATCAGGCTTAACACAGACACACCAACCTAAACTAGTCACCACCCAACATCAGGCTAACACCGGATCCACCAACACTAACCTAGTCACCACCCAAACATTCAGGGCTACCACACAATCCCACCCAACCTAAACTATGTCACTCCACAAACCATCATGCTAGACATAGACCCACAAACCCAAAACAATCACCCCCCAACCTCAGGCTAAACACCAGACCCACCAACCTAAAACAAATTACCCTCCAACGTCCAGCTAACACCAGACCCACCAAACCTAAATCACATCAATCCCCAAACATCAGAGCTAACACAGACCCACCCAACCTAAACCTAGTCACACGCACCATAATCAGGCTAACATAGACCCACCAACCTAAACCGTCACCACCCAACATCAAGGCTAACACTAGACCCACCAAAACCTAAAACTAGTCATCCACCCAACATCTGGTCTAACGAACAGACACACCAACCTAAACAAGTCACCCCCAAAAACATCAGGCTAACACAGACCCACCAACCTAAACTAGTCACCACCCAACATCAGGCTAACACAGAACCCACCAATCTAAACTAGTCCACACTACATGATCAGGCTATAACATAGACCCACCAACCTAAACCAGTCACCACCCAAACATGAGGCTCAAACACAGACCACCAACCAAAAACACAATACCCACCAACATCAAGGCTAACACAAGCA
>JAMWET010004669.1:0-35000 GCA_024036415.1 Prochilodus magdalenae
ACATCAACACCTGCAGTGGTCTGCGAGATTAGCTGCAGTTCGTAAACACACGTTTTGTGAAGTCGCAGTACTCCTGTTACACCAGCGGGTTGTCGCTGTTTACACACAGAACATCCCTAAGAAATAAACTGTGTTTCCTTTTAAAGCACTCTTAAAATCACAATCTGAGGACATTGTACTGAACGTAAACAAACCTGAATGACCCAGTCCAGCTCTGTATCTGAACCTCTCAGTCTGAATTTAAGTCTGGTGTGTTTCTGATTCTGGGTCAGCTCCCTTTCTAGGTCTGGTTTATGTTTGTGCACAGTGACAGATGTAGGTACAGGGTGATGGAGTATTGTTGAATAGATGTGGGCTGTTGTCTGGCTTAATGTGTACATGGCTGTGCTCTACTGGATTTCAATAGTTAAATATGGAACTTATTAAAAGTTTGTTTTGCCCGGATTGGAGTGATGTCTCCTGAGTCAAGTACACGTTCCTACATGATGGAAGAGAGGGAGAGATGGTACGGTTATAGCTCCCTGATTTTGGTAAGATGTCCCCGGCTCGTTCTGAGGACAACTGAACATTATTCACATGTTACAGGACTAAGCTGGGTGTGGGTATGATCTAATCCTGAGAGCGAGGGCTAGGTATGTTTGTTTGTTTGTTGTACGTTTGTGTGGTGTATGTTTAAGTTATTTTTGGAAATTGTCTTTCTAAATTTAGCAAATAAACATAAAAACTGATGTAGTGGAGGTTCTTCCCAAACACTTTACTGAACAACTTAACAACTTGTGTGGTGGTTGGCACATGCACAATGCAAGAACTCTCTCCTCCAGCTTACACAAAACACACACTCTGTCAGAACACACCGCTTACACCACCCAACCACTTACACCCTCAGAGAAGAGGCCTTCCGACAGACTCTTCATCTTCAGCAGCTTCAGCAGCTTCACCGACTCAGCAAAGGACACTGGGACCACGCCCTCGCTTGCTGACGCGGTGGAGTTTCGGGCCATGATAGATTATTAAAGTGTTCCTTCCCCTGTGGGTTTATTCATGACATCATCAGCAATTAGTCACCGTCCACATGACCTTCATCATATCACAGTCCCTTTAACTTAGGGCTGTACCCGACTCTGTTCTATGGACTATTCGTTCATGCTTATTCTCCATGTACGTTTTCTAGTAATCAGTAAATCAGTCTACACACGGTTCAGATCTGATCTCCTCCTCATTTAGAAAGTCAGCAGAGTCGCAGGAACATATTTCTGAACAGAGGCGGGGCTTATGATGATCGATCTGAACTGGAGCCTGATTTAATTACAGGATACAGCGCCGGGCAGCAGCGCGTATTTATGCTAAACATTAGCGCTTATAGCTTACCCTTCGCCTTTCATCTCTCATAAATAATGACCTGATAAAGGAAACCAGATTAGTCTATATTTAACTTATTATTAGATAAAAAGAAGAACGGTACCTGTGCCTGTGCCGGTACCTGTGCCGGTACCTGTACCTATTACCTGTGCTGGAATCATTATCTCTCGTTTATCAGCAGGCGTATTAAGTGACTGTACTCATCCTTAAATAAAGATAATCTCAGCTGGAGACGAATAAATAAACATATCTGTAATTCAGGTTCTAACATAACGGAATTATAATAAAACTTCTCCCCTCACTTCCGTTTTGTTTTTCCTTTACCGCACACAGCCGTTACATGTAAACCGAAGGTCAGCTCCCTCGTTTGGAGCAGTGTTGGATGTCTGACTAAATGAAGAGCAGAATTCGGTTTCATTTGTTCAGATTCTCTTCAGAAGCTCCTCCAGACTTTCTCTGAGACATCGTCCCCCCCCCCGTGTTTCTCAGCCTTAGCCTACTTCAACGGTGAACCGCCAGCGCACATTGTCACGTGGATTAAATTTTTTTTGCCACAGCCCAGCTCGAACTTACATATATATTTATTATCCCCTTTAATAATCGTTAGAATGTCTTTTACATTCTTAAAGTTCTTGTGTATTTCTGTAAGCTTTAGCTTTAGTCTGTTTAACAGGGGAAAAAAGGTCACTGTTGTCACTGCTGTCGAAAAAAAAAAAAAAACCCTTTTTTTTTTTTTTTTGGGGGGAAAAAGGGTTCTCCAACTTGACGATTCAAATCGGTTGACTTCTAGAGGGCAGGCCTTAACCCTTTTAACCTTTTAGTAATTAACATTAAACGAACCAGTGCAGTACGTGTAGGTATGGCTCAGATCAGCACGACAACAGGAACAGAAAGAAAGCCCCTTTACCACACAGCCTGAAAACAGTTCGGCATGTGTGTGTATGGGGGCACTTGTGAAGCTGCACATGTAGAGGTCACAGCAATAATTGAATTTTAGGAAGGAGATGAGAGAGAGAGAGGAGAACGAGAGACAAGAGAGACGCAGAGAGAGGAGAGAGGAGAGGATGAGAGATGAGAAGAGAGAGGAGAGAGAGAGAGAAAGAATAGACAGAGATGAGACAGAGAGAGAGAAGAGAGAGAGAGAGAGACAGAGAGAGAGAGAGAGAGACAGAGAGGACAGAAGAGAAAAGAAGAGAGAGATAGATAGAGAGAGAGAGAGAGAGACAAGAGAGACAGAGAGAGACAGAGGAGTACATAGAGAGAGAGAGACAGAGAGAAACAGTGAGAGAGACACGAGAGAGAGATAGAGAGATAGACAAGAGAGAGACAGAGAAGAGACAGAGGAGACCCAGAGAGAGAGAGGAGACAGAGAGAGACAGAGAGAGAGATAGAGAGAAGAGAGAGAGAGAGAGGAGAGAGAGAGAGAGAGAACCGAGAGAGAGAGAGAGAGGAGAGAGAGACCAGAGAGAACAGAGAGAGAGAGAGAGAGAGAAGAGAACACTAAGTTATATATATATCACTGTGTCAGGTGACTCACATCATTCAAGCTTCAGGGCCCCCTCCATCGTGCTTTGAGTGTACCTACAGTACCAGTAAACGCTGTAAGGAAGGGGTGTAATTTATAACCCATGCAAGAACTGAAAGAGAAGTGGTGGCTGCTTATCTTGACTCTAAATCTAAAAAACCGATAGCTGTAAGCATTTCTCTCTAAAGCTGTGGTGAAGGCAGCAGCTCAGCCCTGTCCAACTGAGACCCCGAGCATTAAACCAGCTTTTGGTTAAATCAGCTTTACTGTGACCCCGGGTTCTCTGGCAGCCTTCAGCTGATCTGTGTAAAGGTTGTCTGATAAGGTAGTCCTGTAATGTCTGTTTCTCAGTTTCGTGTAGCTGGGGACAGCCTGTGTCTCTCCCACGGGGACATGTAAGCAAGGAGCCATACTCAGGTTTGACCTCAATCTCCAAGGAAGGGAGCCTACCATTTTTTAAATTTTTAGTTCCCTTCTGCCCTCTCTGTAACGGCTATCATAGCGCACCAGCCTACAGCCTATCTCGTGTATAAGTGGACTGTAGTAGCCCGTGAGACGTGGTTTAGTTGATGTAGTAAATAAACAAAGCATTTTGCCGAAAACCCTACCCAGGTGTGGTGGCTTGTGCTTGTGCTAACACTGAACTCCTCTCTACTCCATCATGTTTGTGGTTTGTTTTCCTGTGGTTGCAGTGTTTTTCTGGGGGAGGGGGGGGGGGGGCCTTTTGTGCATGTGTGTTTACGTCTGAACTACCTCTTTTCTGTGTGACTGACGCCGCATCTGAAATCACGTACTACTGTACGACTTGGTAGGCGAGAAGGTGTAGTCCAAACCCGCAGTAGTCATAAAGCAGTGGGCGGAAGTTCCCTGGATAACGTACTGCTTCCAGTGAGTGAGGGACTTCTACAGCGGGGGCGGGATGTCTTACGTCAAATGACGTTGGCAGGATGGCGGACGAATTACGTCCAAAGCTGCGTCCGAAAACGCCTACTTAGTCAGTAGGTACTGGACTGAACCCAGTGCACACACCCCCCCCGGTGACGCAGGTGGCTCTTTCAGTTAGGCGCGTGACGTTACGTAACCACGCAACCTCGGAACTTAGCCATCCTACCCACGTCATTTGACGTAAGACGTCATCACCACCGCTGTATGAATCCTCAATCACCATTTTTTTTTTTCCATTATAAACATGTCACATGGGGCTTTATATTCTCGCCGCAGAGCAGTTCATCACGTGACTCAATAACGTGAAAAGTTGTTAGATTTACTCACAGAGCCGACGTCCGGATTTTCCTAGAGCTGAGGATTTAGAAAAAACTGGGAGTGACCGTTATGAAATAATTCGGGGGGTATTTTAATATGAGGGAAAACTGGAGGAACAAATGCTGGTTAAAGGATTAACAGCTGTTTCTCCTGAAACACCGTGTTGTGGTTTTGTGTTTTTCTCTGCTTGTCCTATTATAGCTTTTTGATACAACTACATTATTGCTACATGTTGAGGTATAGTAATCAAATTCCTAGAAGTTTCAAGATGGATGTAAATATTTAATTTCCAGTTCACTGAAGGAGTGCCAGCCCCACATGAGTCTTTTAAAAGATACATTATAGATCTTCCCAGAGCCCTGTTGGCCAGAATACAGCCACCTTTCCACGACTCGGTTAGAAATGAAATGGGGTAGAAGGGATGGGGATGCAGGAAGGATCACTCAGGAGTCTGTTAACAGGAAAAGAAAATCTCCACCGGTGTATAATGCAATGTGGAATAAAACTTCTTTGAGAGGGGAGAGATGCATGTGGCCTGGGGACTACAAGGCGTGTTGGGCCAAGTAAGGGCCAATGTCTCCCTCCGTTAGGGCCATAGTACCCTCCTCATGGTGGCGCTCATTCTTGTTCCCTCAAGGGCTGCCAGCTCGTCCCAGAATGCCCCTCATAGAACAGAGATTTGTTTCCACTCGAGGAGCTCTTCACTGCCTTGGCAGCAGGTTTTTCTGCGCCGATGGGCCGGGGTGTGGGTGAGGGGCGCTGTGGAGAGGCAGTCAAGATGTGTTCTTTATATTTTAGATTTGTCATTTTTCTCTTTTGTTTGTTTGCTGCAGTTGTGGTTTCCTGTGGTTCTTGAATGTGCTTTTATTTTTTACTTAATCTGATTTTGTTAATAAAATTAAGATTTAAATATTAAACTTGGTGGCTCGTTCTGAATTGCACATAGCCTAATCTCCTACAATCCCTGAAACTGCATTTTCTAAGTCCAGGTAAATTAAGAAACAAACTACAGTTGTTACATTTTATGTTACAGTGTATATACAATTACAATTATAAGATTACAATTATAATTGTTCTAAAGCCCCTCCCAACCTCTGACTGTGGTAATACCACTCACTTCAATAATCAGGACTAAATATCTGAGGTTTGAAAATGACCAGCCCCTACAAAATCCTCTCTAATGATTTTCCGGTCATTACAGCTGATGGTGGGAACCTGGTTCTAATTTTAGGCCTTTTATGAATGTAGCTCGTTTAAAGCATGAAGGTAGCCATAAGCATCATATAGGATTACATAAGTGCAATAATGTAGCACAGTCAACCAGCTCATGGAGGAATAAACACCAGCTTGAAATCCTGAACCAAGACTCTAACTCTAACTCTAACTCTAACTCTAACTCTAACTCTAACTCTAACCCTAACTCTAACCCTAACCCTAACCCTAACCCTAACCCTAACTCCAACTCTAACTCATTTGTGTTCGTTTCTTCATGTATGTTTGATATGGAGTTAAATATGACGCTACTGTTGTGAACTTCTTTGAACTTCCGTGGTTTAGAAACTTCCTCATACGCCTTTGCGATGGCAGGGGCTGTAACCGTGGCAGCTCTCCTCAGTCTGATTTCGATCTCAGGTAAAACAGAAACCTTCTAAACCTCATTACTGCTGTTACCTTCATTGGGTTATAGAAATTCAGCTGGATTAAATTAAGTTACTGTGTGTTGTGTACTAAGTACTCAACAAAAATAAACGGGTTTGTGGTAAAAGAAATGACCGCAATAGGCTCAGTAGGCTAGTTTTGTGTACTTTTATTTTCCACGCAAAACAACACAGGGTTTTTACAACAGCACCCTGGGCATCTAATACAAAACTTATTGAGGAAACACCCTCAACTATAATACACCACAGAGAGTGTTTTTGGAGAGTGTTTTTGGAGAGTGTTTTTTGGAGAAGGGGTTTTGGTCAGTGTTTTTGGATAACGGTCTTTGTTCTGATCTTTTCACCAGTATTTCTGTAAATAGTTGGAACAGAAATCTTACTAAAGTGGTGATGTAAAAGCTATTTAAAATACAAGATGTGTTAAAGACCTGATGAAAATGAAATAAATTCTGATTAACAGGAAAACTTCACTTGCCTCCTCTCCACTGCAAGGCTGAACACATCAAATAAATAAAAGGACTTGCTGATATTACTCAACACAGGCATGTTAATCAGTGAAACTGTGTTGGGTGTGATGATGTAATGAAATCCATACAGTGCTGGTGTGGTCAGTGTAACTTTGCGTCTGACTGTGTTCTGCTTTACTGGTTTTACTCTTCCTCTGTGTTAGTCCTTCCTGCTACCTTCCACTGGACGTGCATCTCTCCTGAGAAACTCTGTGGCTGGTTATGAGTAGTGCTTTACTGCTCTGAGTGTATGTCTGTGACTCAGTAGCTCAGTACTGATGATGATGCAGATCTTACCCTTTACGTTCTAGTTCTACTTCTACTTCACTCTGTAAACATCTAAATTACTTAATGTTTTAAATGATGGTAAAGTACCTTCATGCAGAGAAGGCCTTTGATAGGGTGGATCTTGTTTAAGGTTTTGGTAAAAAGTTCAGAATGTGGGTTCATCTAATGTATAATTAGCCAACAGCAGAAATTCCCACAGGAGTATTTCTCATGTTCTATTGTAGCTAGAACAGGAGTGATGTGCTCTCTCCAGTGTATCTAGAACAGGAGTGATGTGCTCTCTCTATTGTATCTAGAACAGGAGTGATGTGCTCTCTCTACTGTATCTAGAACAGGAGTGATGTGCTGTCATTAGTGTATCTAGAACAGGAGTGAGAACAAGAGTGATGTGCTCTATCTGGTGTATCTAGAACAGGAGTGAGAACAGAAGTGACGTGCTCTATCGGGTGTATCTAGAACAGGAGTGTGAACAGGAGTAACATGCTCTCTTTAGTGTATCTAGACCATGAATGATGTGCTCTGTCTATTATAGCTAGAGCAGGAGTGGGAACAGGGATGATGTGCTTTCTCTGGTATATCTAGAACAGAACCATATAATACAGAAACAGCTCACTCAGCCAACCAGAACCAACCAGAACCTAACGATCTGTCTTGTTCTCTCTACAGGGTCCAGTGATGTGGTCAGATCGGTTGGAGACTCTGTTCAGCTGGACACTCAGCGTCCTGTACCGGAGTTTGATGAATTAATCTGGGAGTTTAACAGAAATAAATCTGTAGTAAAATATTATAATGAATTTAATAAAACGAAACAGTTTCCTGGTTATGAAGGCAGAGTGGAGTTTAGTGAGAGAACCTACACCCTGACCCTGAAGAACCTACAGAAGACTGATAGTGGACTGTATGAAGCGAGAGTGGCTGGAGATCAGGTCACAGTAGTTGCTGGGTACAGTCTCTCTGTGTTGGGTAAGTGTTAGTGTGTGGAATTCTAATATCTCTCAGTAGTTTGAGCTCGAGTGTTGAATCTCAGGGTGAGGCTCCGGGAGCGATAGTCAGTCACCATGACGCATGTCACTATCAGTGAAGATGGTGGTTCACTGCAGGTGTGTTCAGTGTTTCAGTGGACAAAGGTCGGGGGGTACTGAGCTTACCCAGCAGGTGTCCCTGTAGCGACCGCTGTTCGTTGTTGACTCAGACTCAAAGGGCTCGCTTTCCACTGTTCACTCTGAAACACCTCCAAGCTCTCACTCACCTGACGGAGGTACAGAAGCCGCAGAGGGACAAAGCCTGCAGTGATGTCATCACGAGGACAGAGTAATAATTCTAACCTGAAATGAAAATAAACATAACCACTTTTAATCCCTTTAACAGAATCACTTTAGAGAAACTATATTTTACAAACTGAACAACTTCACCTCTGATCCACCCAGATATACAGATCACCTGCAGCTCTCCTCATATCAGTACCCATAGACACTGTTAATGCTGGACTGCTCCCCTACAGAGACGAGCCTCCAGTTCTCCTCTGGTGTGTAAATCAGAACTCCACTGGAACCCTGAGATCTATCTTTACTGAGGGGAACATTAATAATGTGAATCTGACCTAAATCTGTTCCTACCCACTGTGAGCATCTCCGGGTTACTGAAAGGTCCTGTGTTAGTGTATCGCTTTTAGCTTCCCTCCTGAATGAGCTATAACACTGTGATAATAGCTTGAATACAGGATACCAATCTCTATTCACAGAAGATTCTGAACTACTAGAACAGAACCTGAAAATAATTTTGGACTAGTTAGGTTCGCTCTAGGAGCAGGAGGAATGAGACACAAGACCTGGTGTATGGAAATTAAATGACAGTATTGGCACACTTGAATGTAAATTTCACAGTTGTGCAAAAGGATTAAACAACACCAAGAAAATAAAATAATTGATCAAGTAAACCATATCACAAGAAATACGTTTCAGGTGTTATTACTCAGTCCTCAGGTGAGTATTTAGGTAAGTATTACTATTTAAAGATTTTGAGTTTAGCATTTGTTGAATGTATTTAGGTATCACTATTTTGTTTTGGGGTTTAGGATTTAGTGTTTGATGTATGTATGTAGATATCTCTATTTTTTCCCTTTTTTTGAAACTTCAACTACCCTATATCGAAACCAAAACAATCAAAATGTTCACTTAAAACACAAATCAGAAAGATAAACAAATCAAAAAGAAAGTCCCAGTTTACAATAACTGCTACTGCAGCTAACCACAAAATGTTCTCTTACAGAGTGTATGAAAACAGAATCAGTCTATAGATATTCAAAGTACAAAGTACACAGTAGGACTTAGAAAACTGTCCCATGGAAAAAAGAAATGGGTACTCAGACTCAGCAGTCAGTTAAGGAATCCACGTGGGCTTTGGCTCGCCATCTTGTCTCCTGGGCAGCAGGAATGCGAGTGACCGGTAGAATGTCCATAGGCAGAATGACCTGTCTCGTCCCATAAAACTGGCCTGTTTACACAACAACAGCACCTTGAGTGTCTAAGCACAGCTTTCCCTTCATCTTGCAACCATATACAGTACATTCAGACTCATAACGTTCCGGATATACACATAGTAGCTTCAAATTCAGCATCAGTACAGGTTTACATAGCCGCGCCTACCGTGCCCCTACTGGCTAGACTTTTCCGCAGTGGGCGTTATGCCTCCATGGAAATCTGGGTTACATTAGTGTTATTAGTGTTAGTGTTAGTGTTAGTGTTAGTGTTGATCTTTATAGGGTTCAGACACAGACGGATCTTATGAGCTCTGATTGGTTGGTGTCTGGTGTTTGTGTGAGATTAGTATCAGTACAGTGATCAGTGTCTGTATATCTCCTACCTCAGATCCAGTGGAGGCTCCAGTCCTGACTCACCAGATAATCAGACACACCTGTAACATCACTCTCACCTGTAGAGGTCATGACCTCTCTATCAGCTCCAGCTGTTACAAGGAAACCTGCGAGGAGAATAACAAGACATCACCTGGAGGCGTCACCCTTTCCCTGTCTGTCAGGGGCAGCTCCATCATCTGTAACCATAGTAACCTAGTCAGCTGGAAAATCAAAACTTTGGAGATGAGAGAACTTAAACGATTCTGTGCTGATAGAGGTGAGGGTGTGTACACAGATACATACAGACACTAACACTCACACTGACACCAACACAAACACTGACACAAACACCAACACTGACACAAACACCAACACCCTGTTATATAAACCATGCTGTTATTCTGTTCTAAGATTAACTTTCTCCCCCGTTAGGAGAACACAGTGCACAGGGTGAGGATGCACATTTGAAATATACATGGCCTGTCGTGGTTTCCATTATTCTCTTTGTCATCATCATCTTTGCATATGTGTACTGGAGGACATTAACAGGTACGGCCTTTATACTCCTCTGTGTGCTCGGGGTGAATTAAACTCTCCTCATTTTCTCTCTTCAGGAGTTTCAGAAGAACAGCTGTACAGTTCTGTACCTGGTGTTTCAGGTCAGCCGGTTAAACAGATGTTGGTGTTATAGGACTACTTAAAACAGCTGGATACAGAACTACTAGTGTAGAGGATCTCAGGCTTGTCGATGAGTCTCGGGACACTGAAAACTCTTATGAGTTTATGTGTGTTAGTGTCAGATTATTACAGATACCAGTGGAGTCAGTGATAGAGACGTCTGTGTTAGGTACAGAGCTCTGCTGTCCTGCTGCAGGGCTCACTCTAACAGGAGGTGGAGTATAAAATAATGAATCTGTATTTTCTCATATTAACAGCAGGAAGTAAAGAAAAGTGACGCTGACCCTGCTAGTCTACACAGGGCTGCAGGGGGCTGCCAAACTTTTGAAACTCGTGGACCAGACAGCTACCAAAAACCGCTTTCACGGCCCACAGGAAGATTTAACTGGCCATAGTGGTACTGATCCAAACTGTAAACCATCAGTTATTTATTTAACCATGAGAATTCTGTAATATACATGATTAAACACGTTTAAATACTACAAATACTACTGTAGTGATCATTATTTACAAATTTAGGGTTCGAATTTGGTCAAGCCTGTTTATTGGTTGGGCATGTTATTAGCTAGTAATGTTTATTTTTGGAGTAAAACATTCTTGCACAATGTTTTTTAACTTGTAACGTGTGTTTAGGGTGGGGAGAAAAAGAGAAGAGACAGCTGAATACACTGTCACGCCCTCGGGTTTCCCCGTCTCCCCCGTTCTCCCGAACTCCATTTCCCAGGGGCCTGCGCTCGATGACGTCACAGTCACGTGCTCCCAATCGGATTATCCGATTCGCTCCAGCTCCCCGGAGTTTTAGCCAGCTGCAGCCTATTAGCTCCCACTACAAAAGCCCCAGGGTTTCCAATGGATCCCCGCGAAGCTTTGCCAACCATTGTTTGGGAAATCTGAGCGTTATTGATTATCTTATCGTAGGCTTTTCTGGTTTTTGACTTTGTTTCGGTATCTTTGACTACTCGCCTGGTTTGACCTCTCTCTCTCTCTCTCTCTCTCTATCTCTCTATCTATCTATCTCTCTCTCTATCTATCTATCTCTCTCTCTCTCTCTCTCTCTCTGGCCTGTCTCCCTCGGTTACCGACCTGTGCCTGTCCTAGACTCTGCTTTTGCTTCTTCCCTCGCGTTGTGTCGTGCGTTGTTGCTTGGGTGTATTGTTGGTGGTTAAATAAACTCTGACTTTTACCTCTGCGTTCATCAGCCCGGAGCCTGTTTTGTCCTGACATACACAGAGCTGTATTCTATACCAATACAGAACTGTGTAACATATTCAGAATTCATTTCCATTCATACAGTCCATTCTTTTATGACATTATTCTGTAAATCTGCTTCTAATCACGTGTCAGTAATAAGTATCATGTTTACAACAACTTAAGTGACGATAAAATATCTTTATAGTCCAACACTAACATTGCTCGGCTAGTTGGACTCGACATACGTTTTTACCACAGTAATTTCTACTAAATCATTGCAAAACATCTGAAATCTCATTTTAATGGATTTCTCATGATGGTCAGGTGCACTTACTGTACCACAGATTGAACCCTGATGACCTCTACTTACAGAGTTAAGTTTAGGCTGAGATTTGCAGAGTAGGGCAGAACACGCTCTAAACAAGAATTAGTGTTAGTTCAAGCTAATAATACTGAATGTAGTAATAAAGCAGTGGAACTGGATTAACTCCACTCAGCACCCAATGTATGTATTAATAAAACTGGTTTATTGACTTTTTACCTGTTATCTGTGGCTTAGAGGGCCTTAATCTAGCAACTGTCTTATTATTTTTATTATTTTAGGGAAGAATAAGGGATGATCTTAAAGAAACAGTGGAACAGTATAAAATGGTTAAGGAGTCTGCCTTTACTCCTTCCGGGTACTATTTGTGAAGTGTCTGTTGGTTCCTTATTTAGCATGTAACACCAGTATTAACCACAGGATATCAAATTAACACAACAGCTGTGGACTGATAGCTTAAGAACTATACACTTACTATACGGTATACTAGTAATACTGTACTATACAGGTACTGTTCATCTATAAAGGGTTCATATTCTATTTCCCATTTAAACCTGTACAGGTAACACACAGGGTGAGGAGACTGTATGTCTATACACAACCTACAAGTATCAAGCAGTCCCGTCTGACCAGTCCAGATCCTGAACCTGAGGTGAGAATGACCAGCATCTATAAACTGTTATAGTTTAAATGAACTCCTGATTAATAATGATGTTCTAATGATAATTCTGTTAGTGCTGGAGTTAGTTACTGCAGCTGGAGCTGTTAAAGGTACTACAGTTCTAGATAGAGGAACATGTTCACACACAGACAGGTCTGGGTAGAGCAGCTGTACAGAGGAATCTGTTTTGTGCCGGATGGATAGAAGCCTATAAACAGTGTACACTGTCAGTTTCTGTCACTAATGGATATAAGCTCACTGGACAAAACACCCAAAAGTGTGTACTGCCTCCACGAGCACCGATAACAGCGGTGACTGGGTTTGTCTGGCATTGTCCCGAGAGTCATCAGGCTCATCAACTCTTCCCAGTGGGTCCGGAAAAGGGAAGAGGACAGATGAGGACTGAATCTCTCATGTTGTATTATAGGTTTATTTATCTGCACTCCTGGATGCTCTGGATATTTTACTGTATATCCTGTACATCTGCACTCCTGGACGCTCTAGAACCTTTACTGCATATCCTGTGCATCTGCACTCCTGGACGCTCTAGACCCTTTACTGTATATCCCGTACATCTGCACTCCTGGACGCTCTGGACACTTTATTGTATATCCCGTACATCTGCACTCCTGGATGCTCTGGACACTTTACTGTATATCCCGTACATCTGCACTCCTGGACGCTCTAGAACCTTTACTGCATATCCTGTGCATCTGCACTCCTGGACGCTCTAGACCCTTTACTGTATATCCTGTACATCTGCACTCCTGGACGCTCTAGACCCTTTACTGTATATCCCGTACATCTGCACTCCTGGACGCTCTAGAACCTTTACTGCATATCCTGTGCATCTGGACTGTTGGACGCTCTAGACCCTTTACTGTATATCCTGTACATCTGCACTCCTGGACACTCTGGACACTTTACTATATATCCTGTATATCTGCACTCCTCGACATTTTAGTCACTTTACTGTATATCCTGTACATCTGCACTCCTGGACACTCCAGACACTTTACTGTATATCTTGTACATCTGCACTCCTGGATGCTCTAGAACCTTTACTGCATATCCTGTACATCTGCACTCCTGGACACTCTAGAACCTTTACTGCATATCCTGTACATCTGCACTCCTGGACACTCTAGAACCTTTACTGCATATCCTGTACATCTGCACTCCTGGACACTCTAGAACCTTTACTGTATATCCTGTACATCTGCATTCCTGGACACTCCAGACACTTTACTGTATATCTTGTACATCTGCACTTCTGGACACTCTGGACACTTTACTGTATATCCTGTACATCTGCATTCCTGGACGCTCTATACCCTTTACTGTATATCCTGTACATCTGCACTCCTGGATGCTCTAGACCCTTTACTGTATATTCCGTACATCTCTGTCACTCCTACATGCTCTAATTCCTACGCTACTTCTGTAAGATATCCTGTACATCTGCACTCCTGGACGCTCTAGACACTTTACTGTATATCCTGTACATCTGCATTCCTGGACGCTCTATACCCTTTACTGTATATCCTGTACATCTGCACTCCTGGACGCTCTAGACCCTTTACTGTATATTCCGTACATCTGCACTCCTGGATGCTCTAGACACTTTACTGTATATCCTGTACATCTGCACTCCTGGACGCTCTAGACCCTTTACTGTATATCCTGTACATCTGCACTCCTGGACACTCTGGACACTTTACTGTATATCCCGTACATCTGCATTCCTGGATGCTCTAGACACTTTACTGTATATCCTGTACATCTGCACTCCTGGACGCTCTAGACCCTTTACTGTATATTCTGTACATCTGCACTCCTGGATGCTCTAGACCCTTTACTGTATATCCTGCACATCTGCACTCCTGGACACTCTAGACACTTTACTGTATATCCCGTACATCTGCACTCCTGTACGCTCTGGAAACTTTATTGTATATCTTGTACATCTGCACTCCTGGACACTCTGGACACTTTACTGTATATCATGTACATCTGCACTCCTGGACGACCAAGACACTTTACTGTATATCCTGTACATCTGCACTCCTGGACACTCTAGACACTTAGAAAGAAACCTGCATGTGTGCTTTATAGAATGATAGCTCTTCGTTTTCATTATGGAACTGTGAAATCAGATTATGAATGTTAATACATACATATTTGTGTGTCTCTTAATCATATAGAGCCAATCTGTGAACTGAAACCATTTATGCTTCAAAACTTCAAAACCCAGCAAACTGTGGATCAAGACAGCCTGGATGAAACCACATGACCTCTGAGAAGTTAAAGCCCCTTCTGATTTCCCAGTGATTCCTCAGCTGTCTCACAGTCCCCAAAACTACAACTGGTCCTTCTGTTGGGTGGTAAACATTGTCATGGCCGCCTACTGAAGACAGTCAGTCCACACGTCTTAGATCACATATACCAAACACACTTAGCAGCTCTCAGAGAACCTTCAGAAGCTGCTCGAGCACCAACTTAAAAAGAGAGATGGAAATTGTAAAAGATTAATGTTGTCTGAATTAAACTGGGATTCAGAAAAATTATCAAGGAGATACAAATTATTTTAACTTATCATATGCCACTATATGTATGTTTGTGCTCCTGCTAGTGTTGGTGTCAGTGATATGTAAGTAGGCAGCAGTCATACATACTCAGAGTTGAATTTTGTCTGTTACAGTGTAGAGTTATACAGTGTGCCGTAGTGATGTGGTGTTTACATGAATGTATTATGTAGAGTTAGACAGTGTATGTAGTTATGTGGAGTTATATAGTGTGTGTAGTTATGTGGAGTTATATAGTGAATGTAGTTATGTAGAGTTATATAGTGTATGTAGTTATGTAGAGTTATATAGTGTGTGTAGTTATGTGGAGTTATATAGTGAATGTAGTTATGTAGAGTTATATAGTGTATGTAGTTATGTAGAGTTATATAGTGTGTGTAGTTATGTAGAGTTATATAGTGTGTGTAGTTATGTAGAGTTATATAGTGTGTGTAGTTATGTGGAGTTATATAGTGTGTGTAGTTATGTAGAGGATATAGAAATCCTGTAGTTATGTAGAGTTATATAGTGTATGTAGTTATGTAGAGTTATATAGTGCGTGTAGTTATGTAGAGTTATATAGTGTGTGTAGTTATGTAGAGTTATATAGTGTGTGTAGTTATGTGGAGTTATATAGTGTATGAAGGAAATGTTTACACTATGTAAAGAGAAGCTGCGGCGCTCCAATGAAGAAGTCATGGAGATGTATGGAGTTCCATAAAGCTGTGTAGTCATTGTGCAATGATGGATCAACACCAACTAGTGATGGTGGACTGTAGCTGCAGTATGTTTACATATAACCATAAAGAATAAACCACTGCAGTAAATATTCAGATGTGTAAGTCGTAGGATTACAGCTGTGACTCATAAACAGTGTGTGTAGCTGGTAAGTAATGATGATCTACAGCTGCAGGGCTTTACAGTGTGTTACCATGTACAGGGAATAAAATCTGCAGAGGACAGTACAGGCAGTGCTGCTGTAGCTGCCACTGACTCCAGTGAAAGCAGATTTAGGGCTGCCCATGTAGATCTGCACCCTCCTCTTTATGGCTTTAGGTGACCTGGCTGCTGACGCGTGTTCCTGTTTCTTTAATAAAAAGTGTTTTAGCCGAGATAAGGCTTCCTCTAACACTTCCCTTTAACTCTTCCTCTTACTCTTCCCTCTAACTCCTCCCTTTAACTCTTCCTCTAATCCTTCTTTAACATGACACTGCTATATTTTATACAGCATATGTACTTAAGTAATCTCATAATGAGAAAACTAGGGGTATATGGGAAATGTAGGTACATGGTCATGTAGATGTACTTTATTAAAAGTTTGTCTTGCTCGGACTGGAGTGATGTCTTCTGAGTCTACATTATGGAGAGAGAGAGAGAGATGGACAGAAGCAAGGAGGGAGCAGTTTATGGCAGTGTCAGTCCCTCAGCTTCAGTTATAGCTCCCTGATTTTGGTAAGATGGCCCAGACTCGTTCTGAGACCGACATTAGTCACAGGTACAGGAAATAGTGTGGGTGTGTGTTTGATTTAATCTGGAGAGCCAGGTACGTGGTTAAACACCCCAAATCACCCTCATTTGTTTGCTGCCATTTTACATTTAATTTTTTGAAATTGTCTTTATAAATTCAGCAAATAAACATAAAAGTGATGTAGAGAGTTCTCTGTAGACGATGTGTACCTTATTCCCACTTGTTATTTTACACGTGGCACCTAAACACATTTGTATACGACCATCATCACAGTGTCCTTCTGTTTACTGGGGCAGTGAGATTTCTGACTGAATTAGCTGGTTTGATTTTATATAATATTTATAGAAGCACAAATCAAGCTTTAAATGAAACTAGAAGCCAGAATGAACCTGAATGTACACTACGTTTAAAGAGTGTATCGCTGTAGAGACTGAACCCTCACACTTCACACTGTCAGAGAGGTGTGGAGTGTGTGTACCATCAACACTGAAGAAACCTGAACACTAGAAATCTGAACATCTAAATATTAAATTCCTCAGTATATCCACTATGTACATTAACACCAGCACAAACACCAGGCAAGGTCCTGCAGGACATGACCCAACACGGCATCCAAACACTTTACTGAACAACTTAACACTGACAGCAGTCCACACATGACTACCTGCTGACATATGAACACCCAGGTGACCACAGACAGGGCCCAGAGATACGTGTGGCTGACACATGCACATGCAGAACTCTCACCTCCAGCTACACAAACACACACTCTGCAGAAACACCGTACAACACCAACCACTACACCCTCAGAGAAGAGGCTCCACAGACTACTCAGCTTCAGCAACTCCACCGCTCAGCAAAGACACTGTGACCACACCTCGCTCTGCTGACCGGTGGAGTTCGGCCATGATAGATTATTAAAGGGTTCCTTCCCCTGTGGGTTTATTCATGACATCATCAGCAATTAGTCACCGTCCACATGACTCATCATATCACAGTCTCTTTAACTAAAGTAACTTTTAGTAATTAAATTAAACGAACCGGTGCAGTAAGTTGGTATGGGCCAGATCAGCACTGAAACAGGAACAGGAAGAGAAGCCTTTACCACACAGCCTGAAACAGTCGGCGTGTGTGTATGGGGCACTGTGAAGTTGCACATGTAGAGTCACAGCTAAAATGAATTTAGGAAGCTTTTTATTTCAGAGAACTTCCTGTTATGGTGTAGAGAGAACTTCAGACCGAGAGAGAGAGAGAGAGAGAGAGAGGAGAGAGAGAGAGTCATCTTGAACTTGAAAATGCTGTTACTATTGTAATAACTTCTCTTTTCTTGTTTTATATATATATATCTCACTAAGTCACTCAGAAGAGACTCACTTCTTCCAGCTCAGAATAGAGTTCCTCCTTCTAGTACTTCAAGCGCATCACATACCAGTACTCTAAATCTAAAATGAGAGCTGTAGGCGTTTCTCTCTCAGCTGTGGTGAAGAAACCAACACTCAGGCCTTTCTTCACTCAGAGGATGACAGTAGCTATGCCGTAACTGCTAAATTCTACACCCGGAGCTCCTAAAGGGCAGTGCTGGTAACCGTTCACTTCCACAGTGTGTCTCAATCTGCTGTTCATACACCACTTCCTTCTGTAAAAAGTGTTTCACTGGTCCAGCCTAAAAACCATTACTCAATGTCTAACAAGCTAATTCATTCATTATGTTTATTCAATCAAAGAAATAACTTTAAACAAACGATTCTTTCAATCAAAGTCATTTTTTGACTTATATGTTTGACATTGGAGTGGAGGACAGTTTTATAGCTGACCCCGATGGTGCTGGACTCATTTACTCTAAACCCCCGGTTAGTCTTGCTGGTTGGACCATGACCACAATTCATCTGAACATGACTGTAATACTGTCAACTCGCCCCTAACCTTCTGCACACGGAGCTGCTGGTTGACCCTATGACTGACCCCAACACTGATCCCTTCTCAGACCAGGGTATTCAGCTTTACTGTGACCCCGGGTTCTGCCAGCCTTCCAGCTGATCTGTGTAAGGTGGTCTGATAGGTAGTCTGTATGTCTGTTTCTCAGTTCGTGTAGCTGGGGACAGCCTGTGTCTCTCCAGCGGGGACACGTAGACAGGGCCATACTCAGATGTGACCTCACTCTCCAGAGGAAGAGAGCCTACCATTTTAATTTTAGTTCCTTCTGCCCTCTCTGTAACGCTATCATAGAGCACAGCTACAGCCTAGCAGTGTTTAAGTGGACTGTAGTAGCTGTGAGACGTGGTTTAGTTGGTGTAGTAAATAAACAAGCATTTTGCCGAACCCTCCCCAGTGTGTGTGTGTATGGCTCATGTGCTTGTGCTAATTCTTCTCCTCACGTCAGGTGACATTTCCATTTCTGTATTTTTGTGCTGTGTGGTTTGTTTTCCTGTGGTTGCAGTGTTTTTGCTTTGTGCACGTGTGTTTACATCTCAACTACCTCTTTCTGGTGACTGATGCTGCATCCAAAACCCCCTTCTACCGCACTACTCAGTAGGCGAGAATGTGTAGGTGGTCCAAGCCACAGTGGAGCTGTGGAGGCGTGTGCCCTGGGTAGGCAATTTCGGACACAGCCTGAATGTCCTGACATGGGTAGTTCAGACGTGACGCCAACCTGGTGTGGGCCTGGCAGCCAATAGAGAGGCGGGACTAGCTCCCTGTCTTCCAGATAAAGAGAGCGGTTAAGACTCGTGGTGCACAGCAGCACGAGACAGAGCTAGGGATGCGGGCAGGGAGTATCAAGCGAGGTCGGGGGCGTGGACGAGCAGAAGCTCCTTCACTACAGAGCAACCTTCGAGCAGTATACACGCGTGCGCCGGAACCGGCAAATGTGGAGCTTCAAACGAGCACAAAGCCACGAGGAGCCGGTGAGTGCCGAGGCGGAGAAGCCGAGAGGTTACTAGGAGACCGGTTCACGTGAGGGCGAGTGCAGAGGATGCTGCTGTTGATGGATTTCCACCGGGCTTGGGGATTCTCGCACTGGGAGTTGGCGTTGGCCAGTCCCGGCAGACTGTGAGGATTATCTACTACGGGTGGACGGCTCAGTGGATTGGAAGTTAAAGACCTCCTGCAGTGTCAGGTGAATGCTCGCTGTGTTTCTCGGAGTAATGCTTTCTGTCCCTGTTCTGTCCAGCCGGCATGGTGCTGTGAGTCACGTGATGTTGGTGGCTGACTGAGAGCGTTGCGTTGTTGGGGAGGGTCCTGCGTCCCGGCTATGCGCCCTGCGTCCCGGCTATGCGCCCTGCGTCCCGGCTATGCGCCCTGCGCCCCGCGTCCCGGCTATGCGCCCCGCGTCCCGTCTATGCGCCCTGCGTCCCGGCTATGCGCCCCGCATGTATTTCTCAACGCACATCTCATTGCATTCCTTTACTCCATAGGTGTGTTAGCTGTGTAATGTCAGACAGGCTAAGCTTTTCCACTATCTCACTCTGAGGTGTTTCTGTGGTGTAACTGGTGGAGCAGGTGATGGTTAAATAGGCTAAACGTGGCTGGTTCCTGTTCAAGACATGTTAGATTATAGGGTAAATCATTTAAGTTCTGAAGAAGGAGAACTTGCGTCCCTGCTGTGAACCTTATTGTATTCATCCATATGTTCTTATTTTGGGGAAGGGTTTAGTTTACTGTGACAGTGCTATACATTAGCTTTATCTTAATGTATTTATTATGAGAAAAGTACAATTAAAAAGGCTTTAAAATTAAGTCAGTTATAATGATGGTAACTGAAAATAGGCCTAGTGCGGTAAAAGGGTGAGTGGGGGGTGGAGCTTAGGGGCCAAACATGTTTTGTAGTGTTGCTGTACTTCTAGGCCTGCAGGATGCATTCCACCATGTTGTGGAAGGTAAGCATCTTCAGCGGAGTTCTCCTCATCACCTGGCAGCTGCACATTTGCTTTCAGAGCAGCATTGTGCAGCAGTGCTGTAACCACAGCACAGCACAGCACAGCACAGCATTTTGTGAGGTTCAGTTGCAGGCCACCAGCAGACTTGCTCAATCACCAGAAGCGTTGCTTCCACAACCCTATGGCTCTCTCCACGACAGCTCGAGTTTTGGTGTAAGCGCTGTTGTATCTCTCCTCTGCCTCAGTGTTGGGCTGTTGGATGCGTGTAAGCAGGCAGGGACCCTTAAGGGTCGCCACTGTCTCCTAAGAGATGAAGGCATCGTGGCTGCTCCCTGGCCACCTGGCCACAATGTCTGTGGTAAGACCCTGGTAGTCACAGACTACCTGGAGGTTCAGGGCTTGGTATCCTTTTGGCAGAGGTATACAGCTTCATCGTTAGATGGCTTTGCGATTGGGACCAGTGTGCCATCCACCACGCCAAAGACCTGGGGAACACCAGCAATGGCATGAAAGCCTTGGTTGACTGCATCCTGGGGTCTTTTAGAAAGGATATCCTTTCATCAAACTGTAACAGCACCTGAGTCACAGCGGTTACAGCTCTGCTGATGGATGCCTTTGCTAAGACCAAGGCCATCTCCCAACACCTCGTAGAAACTAGCTGAGGCGTAAAACCTCAGGGCAACCAAAAGCTGCACAGCTGGACATAAGGCATAATGACGCCGAGTGGAACCTGACCAGATGGTGGTGAACAAAATGAATGGTTGCCTGAGAGAGACAAATCTTAACACCTTGTAATACCTCATCCTGTGTTCTGTTTTAGACCTGATGTTTTAGAACTAGGACTGACCATTATGAAATAAACGGGGTGTATTTTAATAAGAGGAACAGGAGGTACAAATTCTGGTTAAAGGATTAACAGCTGTTGTCTCCTGAACGCCGTGTTGTGGCGTCGTGTTGCAGGAATGGTTTTTCTCAGCTTGTCCTAAAAAAGCTTATTTAATTTCCAGTTCACTGAAGGAGTGCCAACATGACTCTATAAACAGATACATTAGAGATCTTCACCAGAGCCCTGCTGGGCAGAATACAGCCACCTCCCACGACTAGGACGAGGAATGAAATGGGTAGAAGGGATGGGGATGCAGGAAAGATCACGAAGGGTCTGTTAAAGAAAAGAAAATCTCCACCAGTATATAATGCAATGTGAATAAACTTACTTTCAGAGGAGGAGATGCACTGTGGCACTGGGCCTAACGGCGTGTTGGGCCAGTAAGGCCAATGTCTCCCTCCGGTAGGCCATAGTCTCCTCATGGTGGCGCTCATTCTGTTCCCTCAGGGCTGCCAGCTCGTCCCTGATGCCCCTCAAAACAGAGATTGTTTTACTCGAGGAGCTCTTCACTGCATTGGCAGTGGATTCTTCTGGACCGATGGGCCGGGGTATGTGAGTGCGGCTGTGGAAAGGCAGGGACAGTGCAGCCCTCTTGACTATGCCAGGGAGTGTCCAGTGTTGAGGGGTCCTGTCAGGGGATGAGAGATCTTGCGGTGCTCAGTGTGGCAGTGCCTGATGTCGAAGGGCCCTGGAGATCAGACTGCAGGGGCCCAGATGTTGATGGTTCAAGAGGAGATAGATGGGGGGTTGATGTCTGAGAGGTGTGCATGCCCCAGACATCTATTCCACCTGGGACTCCTTCCAGCATTTCTGGGCCTAGGATGGCCAAAACCCTCCCCTCATCAGGAGTCAGAGGTGGCAGACTGCTGCTTCCACCACCAGGTTTTTTTTATAGCTCCCTCCTTAGATCTCCCTCTTGGTCTCACTGGCATAGTCTCTCCATAGTCCCCCCCACATCCTCTGCAGTGCGACTCCATCCATGTCCCACTGTGTTTGTGTGAGTTTATCTTCTCAGTGATCTTTATTTTTTTTTTCGGTATTTGTAACAGAATTTGTTAGTTTTGAGAAAATTATGTGCTGATGTAGATACACCTCATCAACCAGCACAGTGATTTCTTGGGCAGTAGGTAGACTGAGGTTTTCACTTCACAGGCCTATAGGACATCTGATAACTAGCACAGGCAAGAACTAGCAAGAACAAGTAGCAGGTGGCGTCTCCCATATTTTACACCTGCCAACCCGGAGGTAGAAAGACCAGAGCATCACTGACACTTTGAATTTGCCCTTTGTGTGTATGTGTGAGTATTTCTAGGCTTATGAAAAAGATAATAAGTTATTAAATTGATCTTTATAAGAAACATATCAGAGGGAACAACACTGACATCTTTACAATACTTTAGTAAGTGCATTAATAATCACTGAGAGCTTTCACTTTAAACCCGCGTCTGCGTGTACGAGAAACTCATCACGTTGCAACGGTATGGCCGGAATAGCCCGTTGCACCAATGAGGCTTAGCAGCGTCTCTTAGTAATTGCCTATAAATCAGTGTTTTTTTTTAAAAAGAAGATTTGCATAATATTTTGTTCATAATGATGACCATGCACATTAATATATTATTAATGTTTATGTATGTGTGTGTGTGTGTGTGTGTGTGTGTGTGTGTGTGTGTGTGTGTGTGATTTTTTTATTTATTTATTTATTTTTTAATTTAAATAGCATTTGATTGTTGATTCTATTAATATTACTGTTGGATTATTACAATATGAATAAAGATGGGTTGCCAAAATAATGCCTATATTACGTGGTTTCAGTCACAACTATCATATTTTGGCCAGTTTGGGAGTTTAACAGAAAGTCAGACCGAACACATCTGGAAACATGGTGGTTCATAAACTCCACTTTCAGGAAACGGTCATACTTCAGAAGTTAGTTAGTTTTCCGTTTGTACAGGAAACAGACCCCTGAGCTGTTGAGGCTTGAAGATGCTGAGGGCCAAGCTGTAGTTAATGCCCTGTAGTTCCTTCAGAAAGCTGTGTTCTTCATATTTTAGATTATCTTAGATATTTCAGATTTTCTCTTTTGTTTGTTCGCTGCAGTAGTGAGTGCTCTGGTTCTTGAATGTGCTTTTATTTTGTATTTAATCTGATTTTGTTAATAAAATTAAGAGGGGGGGGGGGGACACTTGAAGGAAACGTGAAGAACTGAAGGACGAAACCAGATAGAACTCCAGCTGATACTTTTTGGATAAACTCACCATGAAAGCAGCTCTTTAACATGTGTTGGTTCCCAGCATTAGGTTCAAAGAGCTGGCACTCTCACTTCTTATGGTTCTGGTTGTCAGCAGAGTTGGGGGATTCGAGTAAAGTCATTTAAGGACTTGAGACTTTCTAACAGTTCAAGACTTGAGACTGAACTCCCCTACAGTCACTAACACTCTGCAGGCTCCACATTCACCTCCTGCTCCATGATCGAACTCCCCTACAGTCACTAACACTCTACAGGCTCCACATTCACCTCCTGCTCCATGACCGAACTCCCCTACAGTCACTAACACTCTACAGGCTCCACATTCACCTCCTGCTCCATGACCGAACTCCCCTACAGTCACTAACACTCTACAGGCTCCACATTCACCTCCTGCTCCATGACCGAACTCCCCTACAGTCACTAACACTCTACATTATTTGGCGGACAGTAGAGTAGCTGGTTCTAATTGTTTAATAGCCCCTCCCTGGTTCTAAATATTTTTAATAGCCTCATAAGCAGCCACAACCTTGTTTTTTGAAGGCCAGAGAGCTTCTTGGATCTGACTATGGTAATACCACTCACTTTAGTAATCAGGACTAAATATCTGAGCCATTTTTCAATAGATTTTGAAGATGATTTAAAAAAAACAGTGTTAGTTGTGCTGCCTCAGTCTCCCAGTGTGGTTCATATGAAGATCAGATGTCCAGATGTTTACATATGTCTAAAAAACAATGGTGTTTCTTTGGTATATAGTAATTTTGTTAAGTGGCGGTTTGGGTCTGGCTTTATGCACACTGTAACAGGAAAACAGTGAGGTAGTGTCAAATGAGAAAAACCTTCAACAGAAGTTTATGCTGAAACTATAATTCAGCTATTTAAAGCTGCTGTCCTCAACTGATTTAAATGTGGAAACTAAAGTTGGAGCATCATAACATATGACTTGAGACTTGCTCCACTCACAGAAGACATGACTGGCTTGCTTTAATTTGGAACTAACTTGAGACTTTAAGGTTAGCACTTGGGACTAACTAACTGACTTGCCCATGTGTGACTCACTCCTACCTCTGGTTGTCAGCACCTCAGAGATAAATGAGGGGGAAGTAGTTGAAGTGTATGAATGTAGCTCGTTTAAAGCATGAAGGTAACCATACGCATCATATAGGATTACATAAGTACAATAATGTGGCACAGTCAACCAGCTCATGGAGGAATAAACACCAGCAGTCAGAGTTATGGAATAACTGAAATCCTGAACCAAGAGCCCAACTTCCTACCCCAACCCCAACTCCATCCCCAACTCCATCCCCAACTCCTTTGTGTTCGTTTCTTCATGTATGTGTCATATGGAGTTAAATATAATGCTGTCGTTGTGAACTTCTTTGAACTTCCGTGGTTTAGAAACTTCCTCGTACGCATTTGCGATGGCAGGGGCTGTAACCGTGGCTGCTCTCTTCAGTCTGGTCTCGATCTCAGGTAAAACAGAAACCTGCTAAACCTCATTACTGCTGCTACCTTCATTGGGTTATAGAAATTCAGCTGGATTAAATTCAGTTAACATCTTTTCATCATTATCAGAGATATATTACCATCACGTAATTCTGCTACTGGTAAAGAGATACGTCTTAGAGGTTTAATTAAACAGCACATTATGAAGACAGTAGGACGTAGCGCTGAATAGCCTTCATGTTGTAGACTACAGGATTACTCTACAGAGTTTAATCCACCAGAGAAGGACTTGTGGAAGAAGGAAGGTGTGTGTTTTTTGGAGAGCTTTTTGGATAACGGTTTTTGTTCTGATTTTTTCACCAGTATTTCTGTAAACAGTTGGAACAGAAATCTGTAGAGTGTTGATCTATAAGCCATTCAAAATACAAGGTGTGTTAAAGAATTGATAAAAATGAAATACATTTCCATTAACAGAAAAACTCCACTAACAACTAATACAGTTTCACTGATTAGCATGCCTTTGTTAAGTAATCTTAACAAGTCATTTTATTTATTTGATATTTTATTTTATTTATTCTCCACTGCAAGGCTGAAGACGTCAAATAAATAAAATGACTTGTGAAACTGTGTTGGGTGTGATGATGTAATGAAATCCATACAGTGCTGGTGTGGTCAGTGTAACTCAGCGTCTGACTGTGTTCTGCTTTACTGGTTTTACTCTTCCACTGTGTGTCCATCTCTGCCAGCAAGCGCTGTGGCTGACTATGAGTAGTACTTTACTGCTGAGTGTATGTCTGTGACTCAGTAGCTCAGTACTGACGATGATGATTCAGAGCTTACACAGTACGTTCTAGCTCTACTTTACTCTGTAAAAGACCAGAACGGTCGTCTCACTAGAACACAGGCTATTAAACATTTAAATTATTTAATATTTTAAAATCATGGTAAAGTACCTTCATGAAGAGAAGGCCTTTGATAGGGTGGAACCTGTTCATGGTTTGGTAAGAACTTCAGAATGTGGGTTCATCTAATGTATAATTAGCCAACAGCAGAAATTCCCACTATTGTAGCTAGAACAGGAGTGGTGTGCTCTCTATTGTAACAGAACAGAAGTGGTGTGCTCTTTCTAGTGTAGCTAGAACAGAAGTGATGTGCTCTCTCTAGTGTAGCGATAACCGGAGTGAGAACATGAGTGATGTGCTGTCTCTGGTATATCAAGAACAGGAGTGATGTGCTGCCTCTTGTATATCTAGAACAGGAGTGATGTGCTCTCTTTGGTGTATATAGAACAGGAGTGATGTGCTCTCTGGTGTATCTAGAACAGGAATGAGAACAGGAGTGATGTGCTCTCTCTGGTGTATCTAGAACAGGAATGAGAACAGGAGTGATGTGCTCTCTCTGGTGTATCTAGAACAGGAGTTAGAAGGTTTCTATTTTAACAGAACCATATAATACAGAAACGGCTCACTCAGTAAACCAGAACCAACCAGAACCACAACACAGACTAACGATCTGTCTTGTTCTCTCAACAGGGTCCAGTGATGTGGTCAGATCAGTTGGAGGTTCTGTTCAGCTGGATATACGGGATACTGTACCGGAGTTTGATGATTTATCCTGGCTGTTTAACAGAGCTAACCCTGTAGTAAAATATTATAATGAAACTAATAAAGTTAAACAGTTTCCTGCTTATAAAAACAGGGTGGAGTTTAATGAGGGAACCTACACCCTGACCCTGAAGAACCTACGGAGGACCGATAGTGGACTGTATGAAGCGAGAGCATCTGGTGATGTAGACACAGTAGTGGCTAAGTACAGTCTCTCTGTGTTGGGTAAGTGTTAGTGTGTGGAATTCTAATATCTCTCAGTAGTTTGAGCTCGAGTGTTGAATCTCAGGGTGAGACTCCGGGGGTGATACAGTCAGTCACCATGACGCATGTCACTCTTAGTGAAGATGGTGGTTCACTGCCGGTGTGTTCAGGGTTTCAGTGTATAACAGTTGGTGGGGTACTGACCTTACCCAGCAAGCAGACCGATATGTGCTCAGTATCTGGGATGAACTGTTCCTGCACTCAGGAGAAGGGAAATCTGGGATCTCCGCAGGGAATGTTTAATTGTATCATCAAATGAAATATCCTGTCCCTGTAAACACACCTGCACACTGCTGGCTCTCTGTGTGTGGAGTGTTGTGACTCTGTCTTATTATTATTATTATTATTATTATTATTATTATTATTATTATTAGTGTTGATCTTTATAGGGTTCTGAGACAGACAGACAGATCTTATAATCTCTGTATCTGATTGGTTGGTGTCTGGTGTTTGTGTGAGATTAGTATCAGTACAGTGATCAGTGTCTATATGTATCTACCTCAGATCCAGTGGAGGCTCCAGTTCTGACTCACCAGCTAATCAGAGACACCTGCAACATCACTCTCACCTGTAGAGGTCATGACCTCTCTATCAGCTCCAGCTGCTATAATGAGACCTGTGAGGAGAAGAACCAGACATCACCTGGAGGGGTCACCCTTTCCCTGTCTGTCAGGGGCAGCTTCATCATCTGTATGCAGAGTAACCCAGTCAGCTTGAAGGAGGATGTTCTGGAGATGGGAGAACTTAAACAACCCTGTACTGATGGAGGTGAAGGTGTGTACACAGACACATACAGACACCAACACTGACACCAACACCAACACTGACACCAACACAAACATCGACACACCCTGTTATATAAATCCTGCTGTTCTTCTGTTCTAAGACTGACAGAATTGTCTTTCTCCCCCGTTAGGAGAACACGGTGCACAGGATGGTGGCACACACTGGCGATATACAGGGCCCGTCGTAGGTTTAATCTGTCTTCCTCTTCTTGCTGCTGCTGCTATCATCTTATATATAATCCGGAGGAGATCAGCAGGTACGTCCTTTATACTCCTCTGTGTGCTCAGGGTGAATTAAACTCTCCTCATTTTCTCTCTTCAGGAGTTTCAGAAGAACAGCTGTACAGTTCTGTACCTGGTGTTTCAGGTCAGCCGGTTAAACAGATGTTGGTGTTATGTACTACTTAAAACAGCTGGATACAGAACTACTAGTGTAGAGGATCTGGTGTAGTGTCTTGGTCTGGTGAGGTCAGGGGTTTAGGGTGTGTAATGAAATCTGTTCTGGTATTTTATAGATCCATTATTCTAATAACCATAACTGGATCAGATTATTACAGATACCAGTGGAGTCAGTGATAGAGACGTCTGTGTTAGGTACAGAGCTCTGCTGTCCTGCTGCAGGGCTCACTCTAACAGGAGGTGGAGTATAAAATAATGAATCTGTATTTTCTCATATTAACAGCAGGAAGTAAAGAAAAGTGACGCTGACCCTGTTAGTCTACACAGGGCTGCAGGGGGCTGCCAAATAGATCCAAGATGGCGCCGAGTACGGCTGCTGTGTTGCGAGCTCCTTTCACTCGTTTTAGTTTTTTGTTGTGTTTGTTTGTATCTACTTTTGCACTAAATGCTGTCAGCTCCATTGTATATGACAGACAAACACTTTTAGAAATTAGATCGGCGATCGCTCTTCGGAAATCAGACTTCGAGTTTCTCAACGCAGATCCTTTGTTTGGGAACACCGAGGAGCTCCCATTCATTTGGGCCGGCTGGCCAAGGAAGCGCCACAGACACCGGAAGTGGGGAAGGAGAGCCAGTGTCCTGGTCAGGCTGAGACGGTGTGCTAACCGAACCCACTACCCACCATTCTTCTTTCCAACGTACAGTCACTGGACAACAAAATCAGCGAACTCAGGGTAAAGATCTCGTTCCAGCGAGACACACGGGACTGCTGTATACTCTGTCTCACAGAGACCTGGTTATTGCCGGAGATTCCGAATGAAGCCATCGAGCCTGCCGGGTTCTCCGTGCACCGCGCGGACAGAACAAAGGACCTCTCCGGGCAGAGTAAAGGCGGAGGTGTATGGTTTTTGATCAATGCTTGGTGTGATCAGAGGAATGTACACTTCACTGAGTCTTTTTGCTCCCCGGACATAGAATATCTCACCATCTCGTGCAGACCGCGGTGGCTGCCGAGGGAGGTTTCGGGGGTCATTGTCACCGCTGTGTACATTCCACCGCAGGCTGATGCAGACCTGACGCTCGGGAAACTGTACGAGGCTGTTAACAGGCAGGAGACCGCCTGTATTGTTGTCGGGGACTTTAACAAAGCGAACTTCCGGAAAGTTGCACCGAAGTTCGTCCAACATGTCTTATGCAGCACAAGAGGATCACGCATGCTGGATCACTGCTACACCCACTTCCATGATGTGTACAAGCCCCTCCCCCGACCTCAGTTTGGCAAATCAGATCACTCCTCTATTCTGCTCCTGCCCACCTATAGGCAGAAGCTGAAACAGGCACCGCCTACTATCAGAGATGTCCACCGCTGGACAGACCAATCAGACTCCATGCTGCAGGACTGTTTTGATCACGTGGACTGGGAGATGTTCTGGGAGGCATTGACGAGTACACAAACTCTGTGACTGGATTCATTAGAAAGTGCATAGAGGATGTTGTACCCACAAAACCAGTCCGTGTTTACCCCAACCAGAAACCCTGGCTAAACTGTGAAGTTCGTGCGGCTCTGACCGCTGCTTTTAAATCTGGACACATGGAGGAGTATAAGAAAGCCAGCTATGCCCTCCGGAAGACCATCAGAGCAGCCAAACGTGAGTACAGGGCTAAGGTGGAGTCACAGTTCAACACCACCAACACGAGAAGCCTGTGGCAGGGGTTAAACACAATAACAGACTTCAGGAGGGAAACTCCATCTGTGGATCACATCAGTGCTGCACTTCCAGACGAGCTGAATACCTTCTACGCTCGTTTTGAGGTAAACCACACCGTACACCCAGAAAGAGCCCCTGCTACCGCCGACTCAGCCCCCCACTCTGTCTCCGTGGCTGACGTGTGCAAAGCTTTCAAGCGTGTCAACATCCGCAAGTCACCAGGACCGGATGGCATACCTGGACGAATCCTTAAAGTATGTGCACATTAGCTAGCACGAGTGTTCACAGACATCTTCAACCTCTCTCTCTCCCTGTCAGTCGTGCCAGCATGTTTCAAACTGGCCACCATTGTGCCAGTTCCAAAGACAGCCAGGATCACCACCTTAAATGACTGGCGCCCAGTCGCTCTGACCTGACCCTTAGCACTGGAGCCCCACAGGGTTGTGTGCTCAGCCCTCTCTTGTACTCCCTGTATACGCACGACCGTATAGCCAGACACAGCTCCAATGTCATCATCAAATCTGCAGATGACACTACAGCTGTGGGCCTGATCTCCAATAACAACGAGGAGGCCTACAGAAAGGAGGTCAGCTTCCTGACACACTGGTGCCGGGAGAATAACCTTTCTCTCAATGTCAACAAGACCAAGAAGCTGATAGTGGACCTCAGGAAGCAGGAGAGAGTGCACACCCCCATCACCATCAATGGGGCCGCTGTAGAGAGGGTCAGCAGCTTTAAGCTCAGACAGCTTAGGAGGTTTGGCATGGACCCCCGCATCCTCAGAACATTCTACACATGTACTGTGGAGAGCATTTTAACTGGCTCCATCACCACCTGGTATGGAAGCTGCACTGCTATCGAGCGGAAAGCTTTGCAGAGGGTGGTGCGGACAGCTCAGTACATCACCGGGGTTCAGCTTCCAAACCTCCTGGATTTATACACCAGCCGCTGCCGGAGGAAAACCAGGAGAGTTCTAAAGGACTCCACCCACCCAAGCCACTGTCTGTTCTCACAGCTGCCAAGTGGAAGGAGGTTCCGAAGTATAAAGTCCAGAACTGGCCGCCTCTGAATAGTTTCTTCCACACAAGTCATCAGGCTACTGAACAGCCTTTTATTCATAACTGTAAATCAGTATAAACAGTGATTTTTGTGCTTAGTATTGTATATATTTATGTCTAATGTATATGTTTGTATTTAAGTACTGTAAGGTACTACGTTTTTCACTCAGCTTCACACCTGTGAAAATAAAAGTGATTTGATTTGAAACCTTTAAAACTTTTGGACCACACAGCTACCAAAAACGCTTCCACGGCCCACAAGAAGTCTTAACTGGCTATGGTGGTACTGATCCGAGCTGCTAACCATCAGTTATTTATTTAATAACGTTTTAAAAATAATTTTATTCTGTACAATATACATGATTAAACACATTTAAATACTACAAATACTACTGTAGTGATAATTATTTACAAAATTAGGGTTTGAATTTGGTCAAGCCCCTTTATTGGTTGAAAAAACTACTAGCTAGTTAAGTTTTTTTTGGAGTAAAACATTCTTGCACAATGTTTTTTACCCTGTCCTGTGTTTAGGGTGGGGAAAAAAAGAAGAGACGGCTGAATACTGGATACACAGAGCTGTATTCTGTACCAATACAGAAAAGTGTAACATATTCAGAATTCATGTACAGTCCATTCTTTTATGACATTATTCTGTAAATCTGCTTCTCGAAATGAATCACGTGTCTGTAATAAGTATCATGTAGTATAATCCAACACTAACATCAATAATCAGAAGTTAAATTTAAATGAACTGATTAATAAAGGATAATTCTCTTAGTGCTGGAGTTAGTTAATGCAGCTAGAACTAATGGTTCTAGATAGAGGAACGTGTGTTCACACACAGTAAAAGCTGTTTCGTGCTGAATGGATAGAACCATATAAACAATGTACACCATCAGGTTTCTGTCACTAATGGATATAAGCTTATAACAACTTTATTGACTATAAAATATCTTTATAATCCAACACTATTTAACATCACTCGGCCAGTTGGACTACAACGTATGTTTTTACCACAATCATTTCTACTAAATCATTACAAAACATCTGAAATCTCATTTTATTGGTTTCCTATGTTTGTCAGGTGCACTTACTGTACCACAGATTGAACCCTGATGACCTCTACTTACAGAGTTAAGTTGCAGAGTTGGGCAGAACATGCTGTAAACAAGGGTTAGTGTTAGTTCAAGCTAAAAAAAAACAAAAAAACAGATCATAGTAACAAAGCAGTGGAACTGGAACTGGAGTGGAACTCCACTCACAAGGTATTTATTAATAAAAACAATTTATTGACTTTTTACCTGTTATCTGTGGCTTAGAGGGCCTTATACTAGCAACTGTCTTATTATTTTTATTAATTTAGGGAAGAATGTGGTCTGATCTTAAAGAAACAGTGGAACAGTATAAAATGGTTATGTAGTCCGCCTTTACTCCTTCCGGGTACTATTTGTAAAGTGTCTGTTCTTTCCTCATAACCAACTTAGCATGTGACACCAGTATAAACGATCGTATATCAGTTAAACACAACAGCTGTGGATAATAAAATCCAAACAGCACAGTTACTATACAGTACACTAGTAATACTGTACTATACAGGTACTGTTCTTCTATAAAGGGTTCATATTCCATTTCCCATTTAAACCTGTACAGGTAACCCACAGGGTGAGGAGACTGTATGTCTATACACAACCTACAAGTATCAAGCAGTCCCGTCTGACCAGTCCAGATCCTGAGAACGAGGTGAGAATGACCAGCATCTATAAACTGTTATAGTTTAAATGAACTTCTGATTAATAATGATGTTCTAATGATAATTCTGTTAGTGCTGGAGTTAGTTACTGCAGCTAGAACTAAGGGTTCTAAATAGAGGAACGTGTGATTAGAGCTGCTGTACAGTACATTGACTGGGTTTGGCATGTGTTTATCATTGTCACGGAAGCAAATCGGGCTCTTCAACTCCTCCTAGTGGGGCCGGAAGAGGGAAGAGGACAGATGAGGTCTGAATCTCTCATGTTAGATCAAAGGGTTATTTATCTTCACTCCTGACACTTTACTGTATGTCCAGTACATCTGAACTCCCGGACGCTCTAGACACTTTACTGTATGTCCAGTACACCTGCACTCCTGGACGCTCTAGACACTTAGAAAGAAACCTGCATGTGTGCTTCATAGAATGATGACTCTTCATGTTATTATGGAACTGTGAATCTGATTATGAATGTTAATACTTACTGTTTTTTGTGTGTCTTGTAATCTTATAGAGCCAGTCTGTGAACTGAAATTGTTCATGCTTCAAAACTTCAAAACCCAGCAAACTGTGAATCAAGCCAAACTGGAGGGAACTGTATGACCTCTGAGAAGTTAAAGCCCCTCTTGATTCCCCCGTGATTCCTCAGCTGTCTAATAGAAGTAGTTATGTAGAGTTATATAGTGGATGTAGTTATGTAGAGTTATATAGTGTGTGTAGTTATGTAGAGTTATATAGTGTATGTGGTTATGTAGAGTTATATAGTGTGTGTAGTTATGTAGAGTTATATAGTGTATGTGGTTATGTAGAGTTATATAGTGTGTGTAGAGTTATATAGTGTATCGTTTATGTCCAAAGAAAATCAAGCATCTCCAAAATAGTACCTTTACAGGAGAGGACAAAAACATCCTCAACTCTCAGAGTAAGATAATATAAATAATATAAATATATAAATGTAAGATTATATAAAGACCTATTTTTGAACATGTATGTTGCTCCAGTCATCAGGAAATGTTGACGCTATGTAAGGAGCAGCTGCTGTGCTCCAGTAAAGTAGTCTAAGCCGTCAGGATCAAAGCTCTGTGTATTTCTCTGGAATGTAACGATATTAATAAAGCTGTGTCGTATCTGTGTGATAGTATATCAACACCAACTAGTGATGGTGGACTGTAGCTGCAGTATGTTTACATATAACCATGAAGAATAAACCACTGCAGTAAATATTCAGATGTGTAAGTTGTAGGATTACAGCTGTGACTCATAAACAGTGTGTGTAGCTGGTATGTAATGATGATCTACAGCTGCAGTTATACAGTGTGTTACCATGTACAGGGAATAAAATCTGCAGAGGACAGTACAGGCAGTGCTGTAGCTGCCACTGACTCCGGTGAAAGGAGATAATGGCTTTAGGTGACCTTGCTGCTGATGTGTGTTCCTGTTTCTTTAATAAAAAGTGTTTTAGCAGAAATAACTCCTCCTCTTATCCTTCTTTAACAGAATGCTGCTATATTTTATATAGCGGGTTTAAATGTACTTAAATATTCTCATAATGAGAAAACTAGGGGTATATGGGAAATGTAGGTACATGGAGGTCATGTAGATGTACTTTATTAAAAGTTTGTCTTGCCCGGATTGGAGTGATGTTTCCTGAGTCTACATGATGGAGAGAAGGAGAGATGGACACTGGTTCAGTTATGGCTCACTGATTTTGGTAAGATGTCCCTGTCTCATTCTGAGACACTGAAATTAGTCACAGGTACAGGAATGAGTGTGGGTGTGTGTTTAATGTGGAGAGCTAGGTAGGTTAATCACCCCTGTTTGATTTCTGCCATTTTACCGAACTCTCACCTCCGGCTACATTAACACACACCCTGCAGAAACACCGTACAACACCAACCACTACACCCTCAGAGAAGAGGCTCCACAGACTACTCAGCTTCAGCAGCTTCACCGCTCAGCAAAGACACTGTGACCACGCCTCGCTCTGCTGACCGGTGGAGTTCGGCCATGATAGATTATTAAAGTGTTCCTTCCCCTGTGGGTTTATTCATGACATCATCAGCAATTAGTCACCGTCCACATGACTCATCATATCACAGTCTCTTTAACTAAAGTAACTTTTAGTAATTAAATTAAACGAACCGATGCAGTAAGTTAGTATGGGACAGATTTCCCCTGTGCTGAAAATCATCACCAAAGCCAGTCTGCATTCAATGTGAGGATATATACGGTAATGTTGGGAGTATTGAAATATCAGTATACGTTTTATTAAGATCCCTAATAAAACTGTTATTAGAGAAATAAAAGTTTGATCATTATATATCAACTCTTGCACTTTTTGGGCATAACACCAAGCTGTAGTTTCCGTTTAGCAGTCTGGCAGAGGAGTTTAAGGTCGCCCTGCTCTACAGAGATTCCACCGACACCAAGGTCTCCTCGGCAGGTGTAGAGGTCAGGACAGGACGGAAGTGGCGGGCACAGTATCCTGGTGGGCACAGTGGCTATCGGTCGGGCCGGGCTGGGCAGCAATCCGAAACCTAGCTACAGCAAAGCTAGTGTAAAGGAGAAGAGGAACCTTGTCCAGGAGGAGGTATGTGCCAAAGTGGAGGAAGCTTGTTTTAGCAGAATGGTGGGCATGTCCA
>JAMWET010004669.1:40000-86958 GCA_024036415.1 Prochilodus magdalenae
TATGACAGGATCCACATAGCTCCAGAACAGACACTGGATTAGTCTTGGCTATTTATTCAACTAAGCATTTGAATCAGGAATTTGACTAAATCTGTCCCACCGTCCAGCCCTGTGTTCAGTCTAATGTTCAGTTTTACTCTCATTTTGATCAGTTGCCTCATTAGATTTGACACATGACAAGAGGAACTGTTTAGCTGGAACTGAACATGTTTAAGACGTGAAGAGTAATTTAACGTAATTTGACGTATAAAAGTAATTTAATTAGAGCAAAGATATTTATATTAGTTTTACATCCAGAAGAACACACATACAATATAAATATTATTATTGATCCTTAATGCAGATTATTTTATTTTCATGCTACAGAGAACCTGCACACTGCTAAAGAGAGACACAGTAACAAAGACTTACACGGAGTAATATAAGATGGAACCAGAGCGGTGTAGCTAGAACAGGAGTGATTTGCTCGCTCTAGTGTAGCGAGAACAGGAGTGATGGGTTCTCTATTGTAGCTAGAACAAGAGTGATGTGCTCTCTTTAGTGTAGCTAGAACAGGAGTGATGTGTTCTCTATTGTAGCTAGAACAGGAGTGATGTGCTCTCTATTGTAGCTAGAACAGGAGTGATGTGCTCTCTGTAGTGTATCTAGACCAGGAGTGATTTGCTCTCTCTACTGTAGCTAGAACAGGAGTGATGTGCTCTCTATTGTAGCTAGAACAGGAGTGATGTGCTCTCTTTAGTGTAGCTAGAACAGGAGTGATGTGTTCTCTATTGCAGCTAGAACAGGAGTGATGTGCTCTCTAAAGTGTATGTAGAACAGGAGTGACGTGCTGTCTATTGTAGCTAGAACAAGATTGATGTGCTCTCTCTAGTGTAGCTAGAACAGGGGTGATGTGCTCTCTGTAGTGTATCTAGAACAGGAGTGATTTGCTCTCTCTATTGTAGCTAGAACACGAGTGATGTGCTCTCTATTGTACCTAGAACAGGAGTAATATGCTCTCTCTATTGTGCCTAGAACAGGAGTGATGTGCTCTCTATTGTACTTAGAACAGGAGTGATGTGCTCTCTCTATTGTGCCTAGAACAGGAGTGATGTGCTCTCTATTGTACCTAGAACAGGAGTAATGTGCTTTCTCTATTGTAGCTAGAACAGGAGTGATGTGTTCTCTTTAGTGTAGCTAGAACAGGAGTGATGTGCTCTCTTTAGTGTAGCTAGAACAGGAGTGATGTGTTTTCTATTGTAGCTAGAACAGGAGTGATGTGTTCTCTAAAGTGTATGTAGAACAGGAGTGACGTGCTGTCTATTGTAGCTAGAACAAGATTGATGTGCTCTCTCTAGTGTAGCTAGAACAGGAGTGATGTGCTCTCTGTAGTGTATCTAGAACAGGAGTGATTTGCTCTCTCTATTGTAGCTAGAACACGAGTGATGTGCTCTCTATTGTACCTAGAACAGGAGTAATATGCTCTCTCTATTGTGCCTAGAACAGGAGTGATTTGCTCTCTATTGTACTTAGAACAGGAGTGATGTGCTCTCTCTATTGTGCCTAGAACAGGAGTGATGTGCTCTCTATTGTACCTAGAACAGGAGTAATGTGCTTTCTCTATTGTAGCTAGAACAGGAGTGATGTGTTCTCTTTAGTGTAGCTAGAACAGGAGTGATGTGCTCTCTTTAGTGTAGCTAGAACAGGAGTGATGTGTTTTCTATTGTAGCTAGAACAGGAGTGATGTGTTCTCTATTGTAGCTAGAACATGAGTGATGTGCTCTCTTTAATGTAGCTAGAACAGGAGTGATTTGCTCTCTTTAGTGTAGCTAGAACAGGAGTGATGTGCTCTCTATTGTAGCTAGAACAGGAGTGATGTGCTCTCTTTAGTGTAGCTAGAACAGGAGTGATGTGCTCTCTTTAGTGTAGCTAGAACAGGAGTGATGTGTTTTCTATTGTAGCTAGAACAGGAGTGATGTGTTCTCTTTAATGTAGCTAGAACAGGAGTGATGTGTTCTCTAGTGTAGCTAGAACAGGAGTGATGTGTTCTCTATTGTAGCTAGAGCAGGAGTGATGTGCTCTCTATTGTATCTAGAACAGGAGTGATGTGTGCTCTCTATAGTGTAGCTAGAACAGGAGTGATGTGCTCTCTATAGTGTATGTAGAACAGGAGTGATGTGCTCTCTCTAGTGTAGCTAGAACAGAAGTGATGTGCTCTCTTTAGTGTAGCTAGAACAGGAGTGATTTGCTCTCTCTACTGTAGCTAGAACAGGAGTGATGTGCTCTCTCTACTGTAGCTAGAACAGGAGTTTATGTGCTCTCTATTGTAGCTAGAACAGGAGTGATGTGCTCTCTAAAGTGTATGTAGAACAGGAGTGATGTGCTGTCTATTGTAGCTAGAACAAGATTGATGTGCTCTCTCTAGTGTAGCTAGAACAGGGGTGATGTGCTCTCTAGTGTATCTAGAACAGGAGTGATTTGCTCTCTCTATTGTAGCTAGAACACGAGTGATGTGCTCTCTATTGTACCTAGAACAGGAGTAATGTGCTCTCTCTAATGTACCTAGAACAGGAGTATTGTGCTCTCTCTATTGTGCCTAGAACAGGAGTGATGTGCTCTCTATTGTACCTAGAACAGGAGTAATGTGCTTTCTCTATTGTAGCTAGTACAGGAGTGATGTGCTCTCTGTAGTGTAGCTAGAACAGGAGTGATGTGCTCTCTGTAGTGTAGCTAGAACAGGAGTGATGTGCTGTCTATTGTAGCTAGAACAAGAGTGATGTGATTTCTATTGTAGCTAGAACAGGAGTAATGTGCTCTCTGTAGTGTATCTAGAACAGGAGTGATTTGCTCTCTTTAGTGTAGCTAGAACAGGAGTAATTTGCTCTCTCTACTGTAGCTAGAACAGGAGTGATGTGTTTTCTATTGTAGCTAGAACAGGAGTAATTTGCTCTCTCTACTGTAGCTAGAACAGGAGTGGTGTGTTTTCTATTGTAGCTAGAACAGGAGTGATGTGCTCTCTATTGTAGCTAGAACAGGAGTGATGTGCTCTCTAGTGTAGCTAGAACAGGAGTGATATGCTCTCTCTAGTGTAGCTAGAACAGGAGTGATATGCTCTCTCTAGTGTAGCTAGAACAGGAGTGATGTGCTCTCTATTGTAGGTAGAACAGGAGTGATGTGCTCTCTGTAGTGTATCTAGAACAGGAGTGATGTGCTCTCTGTAGTGTATCTAGAACAGGAGTGATGTGCTCTCTGTAGTGTAGGTGGAACAGGAGTGATGATCTCTTTCTAGTGTATCTAGAACAGGAGTGATGTGCTCTCTGTAGTGTATCTAGAACAGGAGTGATGTGCTCTCTGTAGTGTAGGTGGAACAGGAGTGATGTGCTCTCTATTGTAGCTAGAGCAGGAGTGATGTGCTCTCTATTGTAGCTAGAACAGGAGTGATGTGCTCTCTTTAGTGTAGCTGGAACAGGAGTGATGTGTTCTCTATTGTAGCTAGAACAGGAGTGATGTGTTCTCTATCGAAGCTAGAACAGGAGTGATGTGCTCTCTATAGTGTATGTAGAACAGGAGTGATGTGCTGTCTATTGTAGCTAGAACAAGAGTGATGTGATTTCTATTGTAGCTAGAACAGGAGTAATGTGCTCTCTGTAGTGTATCTAGAACAGGAGTGATTTGCTCTCTTTAGTGTAGCTAGAACAGGAGTGATTTGCTCTCTCTACTGTAGCTAGAACAGGAGTGATGTGCTTTCTGTAGTGTAGCTAGAACAGGAGTGATTTGCTCTCTCTATTGTAGCTAGAACAGGAGTGATTTGCTCTCTCTATTGTAGCTAGAACAAAGACTTACACGGAGAAATGTAAGATGGAACCAGAGCGGTGTAGCTACAACAGGAGTGATTTGCTCGCTCTAGTGTAGCTAGAACAGGAGTGATGTGTTTTCTATTGTAGCTAGAACAGGAGTGATGTGCTCTCTATTGTAGCTAGAACAGTAGTGATGTGCTCTCTATTGTAGCTAGAACAGGAGTGATGTGCTCTCTATTGTAGCTAGAACAGGAGTGATGTGCTCTCTTTAATGTAGCTAGAACAGGAGTGATGTGCTCTCTATAGTGTAGCTAGAACAGGAGTGATGTGCTCTCTATTGTAGCTAGAACAGGGGTGATGTGCTCTCTATTGTAGCTAGAGCAGGGGTGATGTGCTCTCTATTGTAGCTAGAACAGGGGTGATGTGCTCTCTATTGTAGCTAGAACAGGGGTGATGTGCTCTCTATTGTAGCTAGAACAGGAGTGATGTGCTCTCTATTGTAGCTAGAGCAGGAGTGATGTGCTCTCTATTGTAGCTAGAACAGGGGTGATGTGCTCTCTATTGTAGCTAGAGCAGGAGTGATGTGCTCTCTATTGTAGCTAGAGCAGGGGTGATGTGCTCTCTATTGTAGCTAGAACAGGAGTGATGTGCTCTCTATTGTAGCTAGAACAGGGGTGATGTGCTCTCTATTGTAGCTAGAGCAGGAGTGATGTGCTCTCTATTGTAGCTAGAACAGGGGTGATGTGCTCTCTATTGTAGCTAGAACAGGGGTGATGTGCTCTCTGTTGTAGCTAGAGCAGGAGTGATGTGCTCTCTATTGTAGCTAGAGCAGGAGTGATGTGCTCTCTATTGTAGCTAGAACAGGGGTGATGTGCTTCCTATTGTAGCTAGAACACGTGTGATGTGTTCTCTTTAGTGTATCTAGACCATGAGTGATGTGCTGTCATTTTTGTTTCTAGAACAGGAATGAGAACAGGAGTGATGTGCTCTCTCTGGTGTATCTAGAACAGGAATGAGAACAGGAGTGATGTGCTCTCTCTGGTGTATCTAGAACAGGAGTTAGAAGGTTTCTATTTTAACAGAACCATATAATACAGAAACGGCTCACTCAGTAAACCAGAACTAACCAGAACCACAACACAGACTAACGATCTGTCTTGTTCTCTCAACAGGGTCCAGTGATGTGGTCAGATCAGTTGGAGGTTCTGTTCAGCTGGATATACGGGATACTGTACCGGAGTTTGATGATTTATCCTGGCTGTTTAACAGAGCTAACCCTGTAGTAAAATATTATAATGAAACTAATAAAGTTAAACAGTTTCCTGCTTATAAAAACAGGGTGGAGTTTAATGAGGGAACCTACACCCTGACCCTGAAGGACCTACGGAGGACCGATAGTGGACTGTATGAAGCGAGAGCATCTGGTGATGTAGAGACAGTAGTGGCTAAGTACAGTCTCTCTGTGTTGGGTAAGTGTTAGTGTGTGGAATTCTAATATCTCTCAGTAGTTTGAGCTCGAGTGTTGAATCTCAGGGTGAGACTCCGGGGGTGATACAGTCAGTCACCATGACGCATGTCACTCTTAGTGAAGATGGTGGTTCACTGCCGGTGTGTTCAGGGTTTCAGTGTATAACAGTTGGTGGGGTACTGACCTTACCCAGCAAGCAGACCGATATGTGCTCAGTATCTGGGATGAACTGTTCCTGCACTCAGGAGAAGGGAAATCTGGGATCTCCGCAGGGAATGTTTAATTGTATCATCAAATGAAATATCCTGTCCCTGTAAACACACCTGCACACTGCTGGCTCTCTGTGTGTGGAGTGTTGTGTCTTATTATTATTATTATTATTATTATTAGTGTTGATCTTTATAGGGTTCTGAGAGACAGACAGACAGATCTTATAATCTCTGTATCTGATTGGTTGGTGTCTGGTGTTTGTGTGAGATTAGTATCAGTACAGTGATCAGTGTCTGTATGTATCTACCTCAGATCCAGTGGAGGCTCCAGTTCTGACTCACCAGCTAATCAGAGACACCTGCAACATCACTCTCACCTGTAGAGGTCATGACCTCTCTATCAGCTCCAGCTGCTATAATGAGACCTGTGAGGAGAAGAACGAGACATCACCTGGAGGGGTCACCCTTTCCCTGTCTGTCAGGGGCAGCTTCATCATCTGTATGCAGAGTAACCCAGTCAGCTTGAAGGAGGATGTTCTGGAGGTGGGAGAACTTAAACGACCCTGTACTGATGGAGGTGAAGGTGTGTACACAGACACATACAGACACCAACACTGACACCAACACTGACACCAACACTAACACCAACACTGACACCAACACCCTGTTATATAAATCCTGCTGTTCTTCTGTTCTAAGATTGACAGTCTTTCTCCCCCGTTAGGAGAGCACGGTGCACAGGGTGGTAACGCACACAGGCGAAATACAGGGCTCGTCGTAGGTTTAATCTGTCTCCTTCTTCTTCTTGCTGCTGCTGCCGGTGGCCTCGTGTATATAATCTGGAGGAGATCACAAGGTACGTCCTTTATACTCCTCTCTGTGCTCAGAGTGAATTAAACTCTCCTCATTTTCTCTCTTCAGGAGTTTCAGAAGAACAGCTGTACAGTTCTGTACCTGGTGTTTCAGGTCAGCCGGTTAAACAGATGTTGGTGTTGGTGTACTACTTAAAACAGCTGGATATAGAACTACTAGTGTAGAGGATCTGGTGTAGTGTCTTGGTCTGGTGAGGTCAGGGGTTTAGGGTGTGTAATGAAATCTGTTCTGGTATTTTATAGATCCATTATTCTAATAACCATAACTGGATCAGATTATTACAGATACCAGTGGAGTCAGTGATAGAGACGTCTGTGTTAGATACAGAGCTCTGCTGTCCTGCTGCAGGGCTCACTCTAACAGGAGGTGGAGTATAAAATAATGAATCTGTATGAGTCTGTTTCTCATATTAACCGGTTTAGACTTTTTTGTGTAGCGCCCCAAACAGGAACTCAGATACAGAGTTACAGATATTACACCTGACTGGGGTCCCGGGCTACTCAGTACCTTCTGATGTGGTTAGGTTTAAGTGACTGATAGATGAAGGGACCACCTTATGTAATTAAACTGGGTGTTAGGTATACAAACAAAATATTAACTGTGTGTCAAAAGGCTCACTACAGCTGATCCTAGGATCTATGTCAAAAGTTCAAGTACACTCTTCTAACTGGATGGTGTTGGTGGTCTTATAGTACACTGAGCAGCTCCACCTGCTAAGAGTCTGACCCAGTCCATATCCTGATACACCACATCTACTCCTGATGTACACAGTATGATCCTACTCCATATCTCCACCTCTAATATATATTTAGTGGTGTAAAAACTTTGATCTCTTTTTCTGCACAGTGTAAAAGCTCTAGTTCTCCTTTCAGCTTAGTGAATATTCATGAGGGACCGACCAATAGAATCGCTCCAAACCTGCTTAGTAATAAACCTTGTTCTATCAGCTCCACTGCAGGGTAAGGAAGCTGCTCCATCCTCCTGTACAGCTCCACTCTGGAGGGGGTTAAGGTGGACTGGATAATTCCATGAGGGCTAGTTTATAGTTTGATGTCTTCACTTTAATCCTACAGTAGAGCTTTCAGATAAACAGAAGGTGTACATGAGCAGGTAGTTCAAACCTTTACTTCACCTGTTCGAGTTGTTTTTGTTTTGAGCTGTGGAATTTATTTCTCCCTGTCACTTTATTTTATAATACAGTTCACTGTTCTGCTTTATCCCCTACAGACTAAAATACAAGTTACCATAAGTAACAAACAGATAATAAGTAGGTTCCTCATAAACTACTTAGCATGTAACACCATCTGTACCCCAGTATAAACACTGTATATCAGTTAAACACAGCAGCTGTGGATATTAGGGACTGTGTCTACAGGTACTGTTCAATAAAGGTTCATATTTCATTTCCCATTTAAACCTGTACAGGTAACACACAGCCTGAGGAGACGGTCTATACAGCAGTGGAGGTAAGATTTAAATCATTCTTATTTTAATGAATCTACTAAAGATTAATATTGTTAATCCATCCCAGATCCTCTAGAGAACATAACACAGTATCTACTCCCACTGTCCACTGTATCAGCTCCACTGACCATACAGGACACTCTGTAGGTGTACAGGTCCAGACTGTAGTCCATCTGTTTCTCTGTGTACTGTATTACCCTGTTCTTCAGGACCCCCACAGGACCACCACAGAGCAGGTATGATGTGGGTGGTGGATCATTCTCAGCACTGCAGTGACACTGACGTGGTGGTGGTGTGTTAGTGTTAGTATCCACTCACACCAGCACCACACATACTTACACACCTATGTCCCATATGGTCAGTGGAGCTGATAGAGTGGACAGTGGGTGTAGTAATAAGGAGGTGGTTTTAATGTTATGGCTGATGCGTAATTTATATAAATGACATTTTCACTTCATCATTTCTACAGGGCCCTCGCCAAGAAACCGTGGAGATGTCTACTGTGTACAGTGTTGTACAGAAGGTACCACAACCTACAAGTACTGGAGATTCCGGTCAGACCAGTCCAGATCCTGAGAACGAGGTGAGAATGACCAGCGTCTATAAACTGTTATAGTTTAAATGAACTTCTGATTAATAATGATGTTCTAATGATAATTCTGTTAGTGCTGGAGTTAGTTACTGCAGCTGGAGCTGTTAAAGGTACTACAGTTCTAGATAGAGGAACGTGTGTGTTCACACACAGGAAGGCCTGATCAGAGCTGCTGTACAGAGTCCAGCGGTTCTGACCTTCCCTGTTCTTTATTTGTGGAACTGTATCCGTGTATGTTCTGCTGTAACACTGCTACCTCTTTACTGAACTGGCTCTGTGTCCTGAGCTCGGTAACAGGTCCTCTGTTGTACTACACTGTTTAAACCATGACCATACTGTGTATACCATTTGTGAATTCACATGTATCACTGACTGGGTCCTGTGGAGTGCTGGGCAAAAATCAGAGATCATGTTTATTTTTCCATCACTCCTTTTTATTAAGTTCCAGTCAAAAAAGTGTGAATCATATTTAATAGGTGATTACTAATATCTAAATATAGTATATATCATCAGTATTTAGATTCCAGGGAATTAAGGGGGTGGGGTAGTACCTGGAGATCTTGGTCATGCTCCCCCCAATCAATGTGGGACATATCTAGCTGCATGACATAATGCATTGTCTTACTGGGAGAACCCATTCACCTCAGGGAGGACAATCAGCATGTAGGGGTGTATGTGATCTGCAAGGATGAATTCATACCCAGATCAGTTGAGAGGGTCTTCCACATGGACGAGTGGGCCCAGAGAATCCCACAGAAACATTCCCCAGACCATAAAGCTGCTACCACCACCAGCCCGTGTTCTTCCAAAAGCAGAATGTGGTTATTCGACTGTGCACGTATATATATATATATATATATATAAAATGTGTGTGTGTCTAATATATAATATTACAGTAAGGATATATGTGTAGTAGATTTGAATCATACCTGGTTATTATAAACACTATAATTTATTCATCATTTGTCGTATATGTGTTTTTCTGGAAATATTCAGAAGCAGTTGATCTCCGTGGAGACCAGTGGCTCTAACACCTATGACACAGTTCCAAATCAGGTAATAACACCTCCAGTCCCGTTCACTCAGTGTAAAGAGCTTATAGAGTTTAGAAGGTTCAGGGTTTTCCATACGGGTGTGTATGATACTGTTGTTGATTGAGAAACCTGGATGATTATGAATGTTAATACTTACTTTTTTTTATAGAGCCACTCTCTGAAACCTGAGACCGTTTATGCCACAGTTACAAAACCCACCAAACCTGTGAATCCAGACTCAGTGGATGGAACCTCCCTCTCCTGATTTCCCAGTGATATCTCATATCACTAATCTAATAGAAGTGCCAAAACTACACCTGGTCCTTCTGCTGGGTAAAGATGGTTATGACCTCCTGCTAAAGGCAGCCAGTCTACACGTCTTAGATCCCATCTACAGAACACACTCAGCAGCTCTCAGAGAACCTTCAGAAGCTGCTCGAGCACCAACTTAAAAAGAGAGATGGAAATTGTAAATGACTGACGCTGGGGATTAAACTAGGATACAGAAACGATGACGATACAGATTATCATAATTTATCACTAAATGTATGTTTGTGTAATATGGGGAAATAATAATCTTACCTTTGCTCACTGGTGAACTTGATCACTGCCTAAACCTCTTATACCTGCAGTGTCACACTGAGTGTCAGAAATTCCAAAACAGGGAATTCCAAAAATGGGGAATTTGAACTTTTGTTTGTTTGTTTTCACAGTGTTAGAGTCACAACTGAGCTTATCCAGCCATGGATGCATTTCACAGCAGCGTTTAATACAGAATATCTGAAGCTTTATAAGCCACGTTTAATAATATACATTCCTGTTATAATGGTGTGCAGTGAATTCCTGCTAGTGTTAGTGTCAGTGTTTTGTAAGTGGTGCAGAACATTAATATGTAAATGTGAAACTTGTAAACAAACACTTTGAACTTTTTCTGATACAGTTTAATACAGTGTCATAGTGATGGTGGACTGTAGCTGCAGTATGTTTACATATAACCATGAAGAACAAAACAATCATAAACGATACATAAACAGTGTATGTAGCTGGTATGTAATGATGATCTACAGCTGCAGTTATACAGTGTGTTACCATGTACAGGGAATAAAATCTGCAGAGGACAGTACAGGCAGTGCTGCTGTAGCTGCCACTGACTCTGGTGACGGAGATGTAGAGGTACGGGTGTAGATCTGTCTGCTCCGCTTTAACTCTGTTATGTTGTCGGTTGTTTTATACGGGGTGTTTTATCTTCAGGTGACCTGCCTGCTGTTTCAGCACTGACGTCTGTTCCTGTTTCTTTAGGACGTGATTTAGCAGAAATACGGCTTCCTCTAACTCCTCCCTTTAACTCCTTCCTCTAACTCCTCCCTTTAACTCTTCCTCTAACTCCTCCCTTTAACTCCTGCCTCTAACTCCTCCCTCTAACTCTTCCTCTTATTACTCCCTCTAACTCCTCCCTCTAACTCCTGCCTCTAACTCTTCCTCTAACTCCTGCCTCTATCTCCTCCTCTAACTCCTCCCTCTCAGTCTTCCTCTCACTCCTCCCTTTAAGCCCTCCCTCACACTCTTCCTCTAACTCCTCCCTCTAACTCCTCCTTTTAACTCCTCTCTCTAACTCCTGCCTCTAACTCCTGCCTCTAACACCTCCCTCTAACTTCTGCCTCTAACTCCTGCCTCTAACTCTTCTTCAGCAGGACGCTGCTATATTTTAGACAGCAGGTCTACATGCACTTGAGTAATCTGATAAGGAGGAATATATGAGTTATATGTGAGGTATATGAGTTGTATTTATGTGAGGTATATGAGTTGTGTGTATGTGAGGTATATGAGTTATATGTGAGGTATATGAGTTATATGTGAGGTATATGAGTTGTATGTATGTGAGGTATATGAGTTGTATGTATGTGAGGTATATGAATATGTCCTGTTGTGTTGTATAAAAATAAAAATTCACCTATATATTTTTTTAGTTTTTATTTGTTTATATTATATTTTTCTATATTACTTTCATATATTTTTTATATGTATTTTTCTATAATATTTTTTTACTTTTCTATATATTTTCTATATTGTATTTAGTTTAGTGTGTTTGTGTTTCCGGGTCAGCTTCTATATGTTTGTGTACAGGGACAGATGTAGGTACAGGGTGATGTAGATGTGAACAGGTGTGCTGTGTCTGACTGTATGTGTACATGCTGTGCTCTACTCATATGTCATGTGACTTTATTAAAAGTTTGTTTTGCCCGGATTGGAGTGGTGTTTCCTGAGTCTACATGATGGAGAGAGGGGGGGGGGGGGGTGTAATGGACAGAGTAGAGTGCAGTGCAGTGCTTCAGTTAGAGCTCACTGATTTTTGTAAGACGTCCCAGTTAAAGCTCGCTCTCTGGGGGACTTTAGGGGTTTGGGGGAAATTCTACCGGCAGAAATTAGTCACTGCTACAGAAATTAGTGTGGGTGTGTGTTTGATTGTATCTGGGGACCTGTGTACATAGTTGAATGCCCTTATTCAAATTACATCCTGTTAATTCCCCTAGTGAACAGAGGTAAACACAGATCACACCGAGACATGGCATCTTTACAGTTTATAATGATATGGTGTATTCTTTCAATTACGGTGTTAAATTAACCAAATAAACCCTAATCATGGCTAGAGTGTTCCCTGTAGAGGACATGTGACTTACACCCATCATCCATAACTGTCAGACTGTAGTCCATCTGTTTCTCTGTGTACTGTATTACCCTGTTCTACAATGGTCAGGACCCCCACAGGACCACCACAGCGCAGGTATGTGGGTGGTGGATCATTCTCAGCACGGCAGTGACACTGACGTGGTGGTGGTGTGTTAGTGTGGGTGGTGCTGGGGTGAGTGGATCAGACACAGCAGTGCTGCTGGACACCTCAGTGTCACTGCTGGACTGAGAATCGTCCACCAACCAGAACTATCCAGCCAACAGCGGCTTCCTGTGACCACTGATGAAGGACTAGGGGATGTGTGTGTGTGTGTGTATACATGTGGTAACACATGCATGACTAGCAGTATGAGCTACAACGACAACTTGTGACTCCAGAGATGACCTACAAACCTACAGATCCAGAAGCAGAACTAAGAAGTAAGTATTAATATATTAGTATTATTAGTGTCTCTGTATTATTAGTTTAATAATTTATTTTGTGAGAGGCTTAATAATATTTCATTATGTATATTATCACTGTGGACATAAAAGCTTTATCATCTCCATACTCCAGATGTAATTATTTATGTATTTTAAGTTATTGCATTACATATCAGATTTTTATAAAGTGTTTATTAAATTATTATTCACATTATTTAGTGACGTTAATATTGTCTCTTTATTACAGGATGAAGGAACCGCAGAAACTGTCTAAGATTCTTAGAAAGATCTTGTCACACAGATGTATATGTATAAAAGACGCCTACAGTTTGCGTAAGAATTTTTATCTAGCACTTCACCAGAAACACACAGCATCACATCCGTCCTGTCACATGTTTCCCTCCAAAAAAACAAGAAAGAAACACTTTTCTGCAGCTCAAGCAGCTGCCCGGGCAACGTGTCCTGTAGTACACCAGGGTAGAGTCCAGTGCGGACGGGATTAGTGTCCCATGTGGAGGTGGGGTAATGTAGTTTACTGCAGGGCATGTGTACAATTTATAAAGATTCACACGGGAAGTAATAAGAGATGGGGGGCCCTCTGGTGTCAGCTCAGGCCAAACTGAGTTTACACACCCAGTGACTTGTTTGCCAGTGGAGCTGTCACGTGTCCAAGCCTCCATGTCTCTAAACCATACCCCGATATTAATTCCCCATGATAAGTCAGTTTTATAGAAGGCAGTTGATGATAATTAAAGGAGTGTCACGATGAAGTGATTGAAAGCTAGGTGTAAATTGATTGACAGCTTCATGAGCATGCAGGGTCTTTCTGCTTCAGCCTGGACCATGACTGGGCACAGCCCAGCGAGCGGCTCCGTCAGCTGACATTACTTTTACAGCTTTGATAACCTTGTGTGTTTATATGAACCATATTGAAGTGAGGCTGTGTCTGACAGAACAGAACCTCGGTTAGAACTTCTTCACTGCCGTGGCTCATTTTCACACCCAGCTAGCTGCTAGCTAACATCCGACAGCTAAGCAGTTAAACTGATAACACATAACTGATGCTTTACTCATTTAACTGGGTGGAATGAATGGCATTCGTGAGCCACTACTTGACTAGCATTAGATAGACGTCACATGACCTTGTTAAACCAATGAAATGCAAGGCATGTCATTTGACACAGACGTGAGGCAATGGCACACATAATATTGTTGGCAAGTGAACATTTTAAATAGTTCATCCTGAAAAGAGGACTCATAGGTGTACGTCCAGGTACTGCGCAGATTGGAAGACTGGGACTGGGACAGCCAAAAACTAGACATGTGGCCACCCTAATGATGTTCCAGTGTTAACCTAGAGTAGCTATAGCTTACGTAGCTAGTTAGCGTTAGCTCATCAGGTGGCACGTTTTAACATTTTTCCAGTAATAAAATTGATATACTGTAAAAACCGTGAACTAATTTAACAAAAACTGTAAACTACACACATCTACCCAGTGTAGTGAAGTGCTTACCTCTCTGTTTCGTAGCTGCTCTAAACTGGCACCGTCTGCTGTGTGATTCAGCCTCTGTGGCCATGTGGGCGGTCAACATGGTGAGAAGGCAGGCATGTACCTAGCGAACGCTGGCGGAGACTAGGCGGTACATAATCTTCTTTTACACTCAGCTCATTCAGGACGACTCAGTGTCCACTATGCATCCAGGCAGGCAGGCTGGGGGACATGAGGCAGTCCTTCAAAAGGAGTCAAACCCCTGTGTTCTCAGAGCCTGCACTGGCAGAGGTGTTCACCAACACCTTCAACCTCTTCCAGAGTCAGACCATGGGCCTCCACCTCCCTTCAGGGCATCCACCATTGGTCCTGTCCCAAAGGAGCCGGGGATCTCCTGGTTAACCTGTCACACTGACGGGGTCTTCATGAAGTGCTTGGAGTGGCTCATCCCAACCTGACACTGTGGACCTTCCTCAGTTCACATACAAGCAAGACGTCGCCATGGCAGCACTGCACTCGCCCACCTGCACAAACGTAATACACACAGGAGTATTTGTATTTGTTTGAGATTATTTGGTTTGCATAAAGTAAAGTAATTAGAGGGAAACTCAAACGAGGCAAAGCTGAAAAAGACCACTTAGACCCTGATACATACAGGAACCTGAAGGGTGCTGTAAACCCAGAACCCATCCCAGGAAAGAAATGAGTAGATGTTAATGTCCCAGAAAAGCCAGAACATTTCCAGCGCATTATTGTTTTGTGTGCCAAGTACATACAAATACATACAAATACATACAAATACACATATAAATACAGATAAATACATATATAAATACATATAGAAGCTCCCTAGAAGTCGATGAGTCGAATCATCCGTCAGAGACCCTTCAAGTCGACTGACAACAGTGACCTTTTTTTTTTTCTCTCGTAAAACAGACTAAAGCTTACTAAAATGCACAAGAACTTAAAAAAATTAAAAAGACATTTTGATAATTATTAAAGGGAATAATAAATATATATGTAAGTTCTAGCTGGGCTGTGAAGCATGCGTGCTAAAAAATTAAATCCATGTGACGGCATGCGCTGGTGGTTCACCGCTGAAGGAAGCTGAAGCTGTGAAGCTGAGAGACACGGGGGAACGATGTCTCAGAGAAAGAGGAGGAGCTTCTGAAGAAGAGAACCAGAACAAATGAAACCTAATTCTGCTCGTCATTTAGTTAGACATCCAACACTGCTCCAAACGAGGGAGCTGACTTTCGGTTTAGACATAACGGCTGTTTGCGGTGAAGGAGTAACAGACCGGAGACGTTTGTTTTATTATAATTCCATTATTTTAACCTAAATTACAGAGATGTTTATTTTCTCGTTTACAGCTACGATTATCTTTATTTAAAGTTTATAAGTACAGTCACTTAATACGCCTGCTGATAAACAAGAGATAATGATTTCAGCACAGGTAATATAATAATTAAACGGTTTCAGCTCTACCATTCTTCTTTTCATCTATAATAATTTAAATATGGACTAATCTGGTTTTATGTAGCAGTTCATTATTTATGAGAGATGAAAGACGAAGGGTCGTCCTACTGTGAAATTAAAAAGACAGGCTATAAATACGAGCTGCTGCCCGTCGCTGTATCCTGTAATTAAATCAGGCTCCAGTTCAGATCGATCACCATAAGCCCCGCCCCTTTTAGTTCAGAAATATGCTCCTGTGACTCTGCTGACTTTCTAAATGAGGAGGACGTCAGAGCTGAACCGTATGCAGACTGATTTACTGATTACTAGAAAACGTACATGAAGAACAAACATGAACGAGTAGTCGAATAGTCAGGCAGGATGGACGAATCCGAAAACATCCATCTCTTTATTTTTGTCCATTTTTACTTTCATGCCTCATATGAACACAGCAGCTGCTGTTTACACTGTGGACGAACAGCAATGACCCAAAACTGCTTGGAGTAAAGTCTGGTTTTTGCCTCTCCTGTAAAGTTGCCATTTTGAAGATACTTGTTTTAGGTTTTTTTTGGTTTTTTTTGGACAGTGAAGTAAAATACAAATTTATTTTTATTAACACTAATAAGTATATCTAGCATACTAAGTACATGGTTAGTGTACTGGAAATGGCAGACTTTCAGTACATTAACCATGAGTGCCAAAAAGTACACCACTATACTTAAAGTAAGGAACTTCAGTCTGGGATACATTACCAGTCTAATGCTTGGACCAGTTCATCAGCAGATCTCTCTAATCAGGAAAAAGAGTTCCATAACCCCATACAGGTAGAGTGAGTATCTAGACAACATACATACGAGCTCCAGTGATGCTCACTGTCTCCAGTTTAGGATTATATATGGGTTAGATTATTCAAGATCCAAACTCAGATTTACGCTGAGATAACTCCCTCTTGTAACACAGGTAAACCAGCAGAGGGCACTCTTCTTCCACTCCTTGTGATACCACCGTCTAAATATATACCAGACCATATACCGCAGGCTCCTGTGTCGGTAGAGTCTGCTTTGACCTTTTTGGTAGAGTGCGATGGTGTTAGCGCCCCAGTCCAGTGTGTTGTTTAGGAGAACACCCAGGTACATACAAGACTCCACCCTCTCAGTCTCCATTCTCTGAATCTTCACTGGGAGCAGGATGTGTCTGCACCTGCGGAAATCCACCACCAGTTCTTTGGTCTTCCCTGCATTTATCTGGAGGTGGTTCTGCACGCTGACATCAGTCCACAAAGTCCTTAATCAGTTCTCTCTGTGGACTGGTGTCTGTGGAACCATCTCCGAATAATGATTGATTAATTCATTAATTAATTAACTAATTGACTGTTTATTTGAACTGATTGATATACACACACAGGGTGGTGGGTTATTGGCACAAACATGTGCAGTGCGTTAGTTGAGTTAATATCTGGGCTCATCCTGAACACAACCTCTTCACACATCTCCCATCTGGCAGATGATCCAGGAGCATGAAATCCAGGACCACCAGTTTCTACCCCCAGGCCATCAGAGCTCTGAACACCTCACCTCCTCCAGCAACCATTCCACCTCATGCTCCTCCATCACAAGCATCTGACAAGTCCTGAGTGATCCAGCCTCAGTCCTCTCACCTACGAGATGACCACTAGAACAGACTACAGAGTGCTTAACTGCATAGACTGACCACCAGAACATTACAGACTGCTTAACTGCACAGACTGACCACCAGAACATTACAGACTGCTTAACTGCACAGACTGACCACCAGAACATTACAGACTGCTTAACTGCACAGACTGACCACCAGAACATTACAGACTGCTTAACTTTTTACAGACTGCTTAACTGCACAGACTGACCACCAGAATAATACAGACAACCTAACTGAACAGACTGACCACCAGAACATTACAGATTGCTTAACCGGACAGACTGACCACCAGAACATTACAGACTGCTTAACTGCACAGACTGACCACCAAAACATTACAGACTGCTTAACTGCATAGACTGACCACCAGAATATTACAGACAACCTAACTGAACAGACTGACCACCAGAACATTACAGACTGCTTAACTGCACAGACTGACCACCAGAACATTACAGACTGCTTAACTGCACAGACTGACCACCAGAATAATACAGACAACTTAACTGAACAGACTGACCACCAGAACATTACAGATTGCTTAACCGGACAGACTGACCACCAGAACATTACAGATTGCTTAACTGCACAGACTGACCACCAGAACATTACAGACTGCTTAACTGCACAGACTGACCACCAGAACATTACAGACTGCTTAACTGCATAGACTGACCACCAGAATAATACAGACAACCTAACTGAACAGACTGACCACCAGAATATTACAGACTGCTTAACTGCACACACTGACCACCAGAACATTACAGATTGCTTAACCGGACAGACTGACCACCAGAACATTACAGATTGCTTAACTGCACAGACTGACCACCAGAACATTACAGACTGCTTAACTGCACAGACTGACCACCAGAACAATACAGACAACCTAACTGCACAGACTGACCACCAGAACATTACAGACAGCCTAACTGAACAGACTGACCAGCAGAGCTTTACAGACTGCTTAACTGCACAGACTGACCACCAGGACATTACAGACTGCTTAACTGCCTAGACTGACCACGAGAACATTACAGACAACCTAACTGAACAGACTGACCAGCAGAACTTTACAGACTGCTTAACTGCACAGACTGACCATTAGAACATTACAGATTGCTTAACTGCATAGACTGACCACCAGAACATTACAGACCACTTAACTGCACAGACTGACCACCAGAACAACCAGAAGCATCAAACCTCTTGGTCCCAAACCAGCTCAGTAACTTTTACTAAAACCTGGAAATACAAACGACATCCCCTCTCCACCCCAGGCCCACCTGTGAGCTTTAGCAAATATACAGAGGAAATCCCAAAATACAGAGGGTCTCCTGGCTGGAAGAGCACAGTCCACTTCCCCTATCATCTGCAGTGATGAAGGGGTTTGGAGAGCTCTTTACTCCAGTACTTCAAAGTCAGGACTGATGTTCTTCAGGACCTGCTGCAGTTTGCATGTAGAGCCAACAGGCCTATACATAACGCCATTAATCTGTCTCTCTCATTCATCCAGCAACAGGGTATCCCTAACTGCCCTAACACCATGCCAAGGTGTTGCTTGTATACACCAACTTTAACACCATCACTCATCACCTTCTACTGGATAAACCATGATAACTCAGTGTCCCACCATCCGTCTGCTACAGCACTTCTTATCTAACAGGAAACAGTATGTCAGAATGGGTAACCACATTTCAGACCCTCCCTCTCTCAACACTGGTACTCTACAGGGTTGTCTGATCTCTCCCCTGCTGTACTCTCTCTACACCAACCACTGTACCTCTAAAAGGGTCAGCTCCAGTATTCATAAGCAAATGACCGCATGTCGCTTCAGTGAACCGGCTTTCAGACCACTACAAGCTCAAAGCATCAGACACAGCCACAAACCCTAAACCAGCTTCCAAACCAGCTCCCAAACCAGCTCCCAAACCAGCTCCCAAACCAGCTTCCAAACCAGCTCCCAAACCAGCTTCCAAACCAGCTCCCAAACCAGCTCCCAAACCAGCTCCCAAACCAGCTCCCAAACCATCTCCCAAACCAGCTCCCAAACCATCTCCCAAACCAGCTCCCAAACCAGCTTCCAAACCAGCTCCCAAACCAGCTCCCAAACCAGCTCCCAAACCAGCTCCCAAACCAGCTCCCAAACCAGCTCAATAACTTTCACTCAAGATTTAAAATACAAAGTCATCTCCCCTCCCCCAAGCCAAGCTTCCATCTGTCTGCAGCCTCTTCACACCTCTCTAGACCAGCTCACAGCACCACCACAACAACAACAACCACCACCCAGACCTTCCATCACCCTCACACAGCAGGTCAACCATGTCCTCAGACAGCAGCAGCTCCCGATGGTGTCTCACCTGTCCTGACCAACTTTCTCCCATCCTCACTCACTCTTCCATCAGTCCCTGACCAAGTCTGCTGTACCCGTGTGCTCCATCTGTCATCATGCCGGTCATCTCAAAACACAGACAGTGTCCTGGCTAGAAGACCACAGATCAGTTCCCTAACATCAGTAGTGATGGGACGACTGGTCTCTTTGCCTGCTGCAGCCTGCATGTAGAACTAACAGGTCTATAAATGATCATTCTCCATCATACATCCTGCAACAGGATGTCCCTGACGGCCCTGTTGTGTGCTAGAGGACTCATGACTTCTTATCTAACAGAACACATCACGTCAGAATGGGTGACCTCATTTCAGACCCTTCCTCTCTCAGCACTGGTACTCTACAGGGCTGTGTGGTCTCTCTGCTGCTCTACTCTCTCTACACCAACCACTGTACCTCTAACAGGGTCAGCTGTACTAGAGTAACCCTGCACTGATGACTCTGTTCATGGACACGATGATGAACACTAATTATTGATGACCTCACAATGAGGACTAAATAAAATGTGGGAATGATAACTATTACAACATGCTATACACTTTTGGTCAACTAATAAAAGCTAAATGATGATGTCAAAGACTGGCAACTGGACCAACCTCTATGAATTCCTTTCTTCATCCATCCATCAACTGACACACACCAGCTTTTTAAACTAGTACCACATAGGATCTTTATGACTGGCAAGAACAACATGAAAGCAGCCGCAATCCTTTGAGGTGGTTGAGGTCAAAGCTCAAAGATCAAAGCTGCTTTGATCTGACAAATGTCAGTATTAACATTCCTCCATTCCTTACCCAGAGTGGTCCACGACAACCCTACTGATACAAAGCTAGTTACATGAAGAGTAAGTTAGCGGACAGCGTCAGGAAGCCAAATACACCTTCCTTAAAATAGGAACTTAAAACAGACTTAACAAAAATAATTCGTAAAGGTTCCTTCTGTTCTGCATTGTAGGTCGAATGGATGGGCTGCTGTTTGGAGACAGGGGGGTGTGCATGCAAACAGAACCTGGTGGCTCCTTGTCCAGACAAACTCCTGGAACCTCAGAGTGGCTCACACAAAAACAAAGGTCTAAATTAAAAGAGCTTAGCTGCTGGAAATGTCAACACGACAAGTCTTTTAAACACGTTTCTGGAGCCGCCAGTAGTGCATGGTTTTTAAATCAGATTTATGATTACAAGGAGGTAATAAACTATACCCCTCAACTATACAGCGATTAAACAGGACCCCACGCCCCCAGACTTGACACTCATGCTGGTTCGAGTACTTAAATGCCATGTCCATCCCTACATCCCCAGTGGTTGGTGTAGCTCAGCAGATATCCCGGTCTGGGTGACTATGCTGTGCTACACCAATAAGAGTCCTTGGGCAAGACTTCTAACACTACATTGGCCTACCTGTAATATGATTAACCTTGTAAGTCGCTCTGGATAAGAGCGTCAGCTAAATGCCGTAAATGTGCAACCATGGCTGAGACTCCGTGCTCACCTGTTGAGGCAACTTAAATCTGCATCCATCTTAAAGTTCTCCTGACCTCCAAGCTGCCTCCATCTTTCAAAAGCAGCGGCAACATTTACTGGTGTTTTACTCCACTCTGGTCATGGAGGCTTTTTAGGTTGGGTAGAATCCAAAGTTATCCCCCAATGCCTGTATCTGTGGAGGGGGCTGTATGGAAACTGCTCTTAAAGCTAAAGTAAGAAGAAACAAATTCAGACATTTGTCTTTTAATAATTGCATATTTTACACACACAGGTTTTCTGGTTTATAAATATTAATACAAACATATAAAAATATTTGGAACTATAACTACAAATAGAAGGTATACACATAATTAAATATTTTAAAATATGTAATGTAAAGTCAGCATTTATTTATATGCATTTATTTTATTCTTTTTACAACAGATGTTGTCACAAACCAGCTTTACAAAGGACATCTGGTGTCCAAGCCCCCAGTGAGCAAGCCAAGGGCACCACAGTTAAATGTAAAGGTTGTTGACTGTCTAGGTGTAAATAAGTTTAAACATCCTCTGCAGTGAACACACCTCTGTCTATCACAGTACACTATTACTGTATAACACCACTGCTTTATAATACCACCGTATTAACATTTTACCTGCTGCCTCTTTTTTGGGCCCTGGCACATCATAGAAACCTCTGGGGCAGTGAGGAGGTCCTTCGAAGCTTCCTGCTTCATTGTAAGGTGAGAAACCTCAGCGTGTTCAGGGGCTTCCTGGTTCTCTATAAGAGAAACTCTCACAGTCTCCGAGATGGCCATGATGAAGATGGTGGTGCTGCAGTCGATCTTGGTTCTGTCCACGCTGATCTCCAGCACAGGTAAACAGTTCTCTGATCTTCATCACTATAGAGGGTAAATGTATGATAACAGATCAACACAAGATGCAAAATGACCAGTGGCACCCACCGTCCCACTGGACCCACTCATGAGAAAGCACTCACACGAAATGTCTGTAACAGTTCCTCTTCCTTCTCCCTCTGCAGGGTGCAGCGATGTGGTCAGATCGGTTGGAGACTCTGTTCAGCTGGATGTACAGCACCCTGTACCGAAGTTTGATGAATTATCCTGGATGTTTAACGGAACTAATAATGTTCTAAAATTCAATAATGACACTAAAAAAGCGAAACAGTATCCGGGTTATGAAGGCCGAGTGAAGTTCAACACACAAACCTACAGTCTGACCCTGAAGAACCTACAGAAGGCCGATAGTGGACTGTATGTAGCGAGAGCGTCTGGTTTTGATGTCAGAGAAGTTGCTGAGTACAGACTCTCTGTGTTGGGTAAGTCTTTTAGAGTATCAGTGAGTGAGAGGAAACACGGCGCTGGTGTTAAGGTTAACTTTCTAGAGCTTACCGTGTCGTATGAGCAAATTATGTATTCTGTATTTTGACAACATTGCATAATTGCTTCAGGTCCATTTCCTTTTAATGCCACATGGCTAACAAGTACAGAGACTTAGCATATATAATGACAACCATAATCAATACTAATACCAGCAAGAACAATCTCTTTCAGGAATCATACCTGTAGTCGGTCGTACTGTGCTCAAAACTCAATACTATAATAACTGTGACCCTCATTAATATGAGGATTTGACACTTTCAGAAAAACAGACTATGCCACCAAGGGAAATAGAGAGATAGTACTTACAGTCGGCCCTGGAACAACTTCTAGTTGATCATGCCCAGTAAACATCCAGCGGGAGGTGCCATCCGAATAAGATGCCCAATCCACAATCAGCTGGCTCCTTTCAACATGAAGGAGTAGTGACTCTACTTTGAGATCCTCTCGGATGACCTCTGTCAAGTAAAGAGTGGCCCACTGCCCCATGAAGAAAGTTCATTTCTGCTGCTTGTATTCGTGATCTCATTGTTTCCGGCGTTACCCAAAGCTTGTGGTTATAGGTGGAGACGTAGACTGATTGGTAAACAGAGAGTTTTGCCTTACAGACCAACTTCCTTTTCACCACTACAGTCTGGTACAGTGACCGCATCACTGCTGCCACCTCACCCAACCTGCAACAGGTCTTACACTCCCTCTTCCCATCACCTGGGAACCATCTAGAGCAGGTCCTCTTCCCGTATCTGGAATGGACATGCCATCCTGCTCCAAGACAGGAACATGGAATCAGATTTAGAGGTGCTGATTCACATGCCAGCCGTTTCACACTCCACACTAGTGCACACTGGAGGCTGTCAAGCAAAAACGCCAAAAGGACAACGTTGTCTGCAAAAAGCAGAGACACCACACTAATAACCTCCTGAACTCAGCTACGCAAACCTGGCCTCAAATATGACAAACACAAGTGGAGATATGGATATATGATATATGTATACAGCTGCCACTTTGAGAGTACAAAAAAAAACACATGTAGACTGGGTCGGCAAACTCATATCCACTGAACATTCTGTGGGAGGGTGAAATGCTGGTCCTTGTTCCACAGCTGGGAAGGAATCCGCATTGGAAAAAATAATATAGAAACAAGCTAAAACAGACAAACCAAACAAAACACGACAAAACATTAGTGGCCCGATGAATAACCAACTCATTCTGAGTATCCAGAGCTGCAGGAACAGAAGTGTGTCCACTAGGGCCTTGGATAACGCCTCTCCCTCAGGTCATCATCCACCAAATCAGACCAAACATTCTTCTCACAGACCAGATCACCCTGTGCCTGATCACCGTACCTGAACTGTAGCAGGTTTTGAGATTTTCTTGGTTGCAATGTCACAGGGCTACAGGGGTCTCGACAGGCTGGACATGTGTAGTGCCTACCTGGTTCATATTAGGAACAGCGATAAAGGGAAGTCAGGCTTTATCACCCCTTTAAGCCACTGTGAGTATTTAGTGATGCCCTTCGTCCTGACAAACGCTCCAGCTGTCTTCCAAAGATTTGTCAGAGAGTTCCTGCGAAAGGCCATTGATCGCCAAGCATGCCCACATGCTGCCCACATCAGACATGACTCAGCTGCTTCTGGAATACCATCTCTTTGTGAAGGTGGGGACGTCCCATTACCATGCCTGGTCCAGGTTGTGCTGAACAAGACATTGGGGTGGCTCCAGTGGACCATGAAGGCCCATTTGTCAAGCTCACCTAACCACCACCACAGCCTAACGATCGGCAGATCTCCTGTTTGTAGTGGCAGTGGCTAAGGTTGGCAGTTTGCTTGCCCTTGGAGTTGAGGAGCGTGGTGAGAGCTTGGTAGTTGGTTACAAGTATGAATCTGTGGCTTTACACAAGTTCTCCATGGCTCCATGTGATTTAGATCCAGTGGAGGCTCCGGTCATGACTCACCTGCTAATCAGAGACACCTGCAACATCACTCTCACCTGTAGAGGTCATGACCTCTCTATCAGCTCCAGCTGCTATAATGAAACCTGTGAGGAGAAGGAAGTGACATCACCTGGAGGTGTCAACCTTTCACTGTCTGTCAGGGGCAGCTCTATCATCTGTAACCATAGAAACCCAGTCAGCAGGAAGGAGGCTGTTCTGGAGATGGGAGAGCTTAAACGACTATGTGCTGATGGAGGTGAGGGTGTGTACACAGACACATACACACACCAACACTGAGACTAACACCACCACTAACACCACCCAAAATGTTCAGACCCAAACAATCACCTGGATGTACTTTTAAACGGGTCGGAGTGTTGCATCTACAATAACGAATTGTAATGGCACGTCCAGGTGTCCCAGAAAGAACATTAGACATTAAAATCTGATTATGATTTATGATTTTGTACAGCGCGTCAGGACAGGAGTCACTCGCTTCTCTGTCACCCACTGCTCAAATGTGCAATCTCAAGCATCACACAGGACAAACAGAACTCAAGCAAATAATGATCAAGGATCAATCAGCCAATGCTGAGGGGTTTAGGAATACTGTGATCAACATCATATGACACTTATTAAGCACATCATCACTGTCCAATAAAAACATGTACCTCCATTTTTGTTGATTTTTACTTTAATGCCTCATTTGATCAAATGAGCTGCTGTTTACACTGTAAGGAAATTTCATGAAGAATGGACTAACGGAAATGGCCCAAACCTGCTTGGAAAGACGTCTGGTTCCATTGACTTCCGTTCAAACGAAATGTGGTTTTTGGCCTCTCCTGTAAAGTTGCCATTTTGGAGATACCTGTTTCCGTTTGGACGACGACAATATATACACAGGTGTTAATGTTCATGTTTCTATTACATTTTATAATATGTTTTATTTTTATTTTGCTTGTTTCCTTTTTTTCCTATTTTGTATCTTTTTTCAGAGATCCTGTCGTTTCTTTTTCCTCTGCTGCTGTGATCGGGGCTTGGTGTGGGGAAAATAAAACATTACCTAATCTTAAACAATAAGATACAGGACGTATGAAAAATGGACGTATGAAGACATATTAGGTGTCTTCGGCACGGGGATGATTGGTAGATGTTTTGCTGCACCCTGGGACAGAAAAACATCAGTGTGGCCTGTGCACAACTTATTGAACATTTCATATTTCGTCACTGTCCAATGAAAAACATGTATCTCCATTTTTGTCCATTTTGACTTTTGTGCATCATCTGAAAACAGCCGCTGCCGTTTACACTTTGTGAGATTTGCATGATGAACAGACCAACTGAAATGGCCTAGAAGGGCTTGGAAGGACGTCTGGTTCCACTGACTTACATTAAAATCGAATGAGGTTTTTGGCCTCTCCTGTAAAGTTGCCATTTTGGAGATACTTGTTTTTCTTTGGACAGCGACGATATAATCTTGACAAAACTGATAGAAAATGCCATCTTGAGGAGTGAGATCTGTAAAGGACGTAATTTGTTTTCTTGTAGCTCAACATAAATCAACACAAAGACATGTTTGTGTCTAAACTGCACATGCCTGTATTTTAAACCTGTCTCATCTCTCAATCTTCAAACACTGAAGAGGCTGATTCCTAAGACCACAGTCAGTGATGTAGATCAGAGCATTCTGGGGTACAACACCACCAAACTCCTCTGGTACTGATCCCTTAGCCATGGCCATTTACAAAGTGAGTGTGGTTGGTAACTAAAGTGAAGGGCCTCCCCATTCCACAATGGCATAGCGCTGTCCTACAGGGGACAGCTGCCATCACAACTGGAGGTTCATCCTCATCAACCTCTTAGGGTAACACCTCTCTGAGGCCGTGCTCCAGAGCATCAGTTTTTATAATGAAGCACCAGAAGAAGTCAGGATGTGCTTTGTTGTGTGTTCCAGGTTCAGTGTCTCCCCCTGCTGGTGTCTCTGTGTGTGTGCTGAAGACTGCACTGTATTCCATCACTCTGATCCTCATGCTGTCTGCAATCATCACCGTCCACATCAGAGCGAGACGGACCAGATCATCTTAAAGACATGGATGGAGTTACCCAGTTTATTATAGCTGTTATAGTTCCATAATCCTGGATTATATAATCTCTTATTATAATCTACTCTACTGTAGAGCTGGATCTAACAGACTCTCTGTAGGGCTCAGACTTTTAGCAGCACTGTTGTAGCTTCTCAGAAATCAGCTGATTGGATGTACTAGAATATTGTAGCTGTATGTTTATTAGATGTACTATAATGTGTTTGTATATTCTGTTTATGTTTATGATCAGAATCTCATTAAAGAGACAAATGTATTTAAAGCCATTTCATTAATTATCCGAATCCTGTCCGGTAAGAAGGTACAGCTAATGAGGAGAAACAGGACTAGCCACAGAGGACAGCCTACAGGAACTGAGTAAGTGAAATTAGGAGGATGAATTTAATTCATTAATCAATAAATGATCAATTTGCTGTAAAATAAACATCAACATCTCGAGACACCTCATGGAGGCAACATCAACGACCTTCCAGAACGTTTCCGCTGTCTTTGTAAAGTCACCATCTGCACGTCTTGCAACACCTCTCGGAGGCTGTAAGGGGGAAAACATCCTGCTTCGCTGATTAGATGCGAAGGTGATGATGATGGTGCTGCAGCTGATCTTTGTTCTCGCCACTCTGATCTCCGCCAGAGGTAAACAGCTCTCTGCATGATCTGAATAAAGACTAAGCTATTGTAGAAAGTGTGCATGATCATTTAAATAGACTGTATATTAGAAAAGTACTTTTTGCATATTCTAATTAGCATATTGTGTTTATAATCTGTCCCAAATTATACTATAATATTTATCCATATATAAGATATGAAATATTTTTTTAATGATATACGTTAAGTACAATTATAGAGTTAAAAAATCTGTATTATTTAAATGGTTTGATGAAGATGGAGCCTCTTTGATGAACCTTTGCACTGATTTGTGTATTTAAAAATCAAAATCACTGTATGCATTACTAATGGTGTCTTTAATTAGTCATTCATTTACCACCAAATCATGGTAAACGAACCACAATATAACAAAATCTCATATACAATATTTTCTATTTATCTATTTTCTCTCTACAGGGGCCATTGATTTGTTCAGACCAGCTGGCAGTTCTGTTCAGCTGCACATTCAGCATTCAGTGCCAAACTTTGATGACCTCTCCTGGATGTTTAACGAAACTGATAACGTTCTAAAATACTATAACGAGTCTAAAGAACCTCGACAGTATCCTGGTTACAAACACAGAGTGGAGTTTAATGAGAGAAACTACAGTCTGACCCTGAAGGACCTACAGAAGACTGACAGTGGACTGTATCAAGCAAGGGCATCTGGACGTGAGGTTAAATTTGTTGCTGAGTACCGACTCTCTGTGTTGGGTAAGTCTTACACATCAGTAACGTAAGAACTTCAAAGAACCTACTTCCAGCTGAATAGAGAATTCGGGGCCTATCCTGATTTAAGTCAGGTGTGCACTACAGGTGTGGTTTCCGCTGTGTAACTTCCGCCATAAGCAGTGTGCGGGTAACAACATCCACCGCCGTATCCGATACTACACGCTGACTTTCTACATGAGGTTTTCAGTTACCAGTGTAAATCTGAACATTCTGGAGGGACAACACCCACCAAGCTCTCTCTGAATAAAGTTACTTAAATTGTTCTTGTAAATTTAGTGGCTTTGTTCTGTGTGTTTCAGGTTCAGGGTCTCCCCCTGCTGGTGTCTCTGTGTGTGTGCTGAAGACTGGGCTGTATTCCATCACTCTGATCCTCATGCTGTGCCATGTATTATAGTTGTTATAATAATGTAGTCCTACTGCCTGTTTCTATATTTACATTTCTTCTATGTCAGACTGTTTCTTTCAGCTTTTTGTTCTGAAATCAATTATTTCATATATAATTTCTGATTTCTAAAAATTTAGTCGTAATTTTATTTCTCCTAATGAATGCATGTTGTGCTGGAATTTTTACTGTGCTGTAAATTCATATATAAAATGGATTCAAATATATATTATACTTAGAACTTGTAAGTGGAATAATAACTTAATAATAATAATTGTGTGAATATGTAATGTGTGTTAAACAGGGAAGTTTTAGCATACTGCCATAGAAATGAATTTTTGAAGAATGCAAATTTTTATTTATCTGTTTAGTTAGTTAGTTATTGATATTGTGCTTTGTATAATAAACTTTATTGAGAAAGCTATTGTTACTCTATGTTAGCATATTCCAGACTTGGTTAAAATGTAAGCGTGTGTTTGTATTTGGATTACTTTTTATAACGGCTGGAAAAAATTCACTCAGAACTGGACCAACTCCCATGTTGTTACTGGACCACAGTTCAGTTCTCTGGTAGGCTGAGTAAAGGAGCGGTTTTAAACACCCTTAGAGATGAGACCATAGAGTTTGGTAAAGAAGCTGAAATTCAAAACAGAAACAGAGAAAAAGAAAGAGTAGCTGTTCTCTTCACCACAAAGCCTGTAACAGTCGGCGTGTGTACGAGGGCACTGTGAAGCTGCACATGTAAATTCACAGTTCTAATGAATTTAGGAAGATTTATATTCCAGGGAACTTCCTGTCACAGTGAAGAGAGAGCTTCTGACCTGCTTATGTGGTTCTGCTTTTCTCACTCGAGAGTCATAGCTTTGGTGAGGGAAATAGCACATTTTGTCAAAAACCAGCTCGACCAACTCGCAGGTCTTTCTTCACTCACAGGATGAAGATAACAATCTCATAACTGCAGAATTCATATTCACACCAGAAGTCCCGCGTTGCTAGAAGCTGAACAAACTGAAATAATCTCACTCTCAATCTCAGTGGCACGACCACACTGTTCCAAACCTAGCTGAACCACGACTGTCCTTAAAACTAGTCTTCTGAAAATGGACAGACTGGTAAACATTCATTTCCACTCTCTAACAGAACCTGTGCGTCTCCATCTGCTGTTCTTACTCTAATTCCCTCTGTGTTATTTCTACACTGTAAAATGTTTCTCAACCAAAAACCATTACTGTAATTCGTTACAAATTAATTAATCAGGTTTATTCAATCAAAAAATGGACTTCAAAGGAACAACTCTTCAGTTAAAGTCAATCAAAGTTTCTGAGTTGAGTAAAGCTCATCTGATTGCTTGTAAGAAATTACAGTAATTGTTTTAGGTTGCACTTTTTAACGTATGTGCTATACTAAGATAAACCTAGATAGTGATAAAATAATAATTGTTGATGTTTTTGGCTTAAATACGACAGTCATGATCACCACTAGTAATGCATTGGCTTAAATGAACATCCCTGTAAACTTGTTTTATCACACCTGGGTTTTTTGCAGTTCTTGCTACCGCTGTTGATCCTGACAGTGTGTAACGCATGGGGCCAGTTAAGCATCTTGAGTGCCTCTAGATGTTAGTGTAGTGGGATTGGAGGAACTGGGCTTAGAGCCAGCTTTATATCTCAGATTCTTTTACATTATTAGTGTAGAAAAAGTTTGTGACCTCAAAGCAGACAGACGTTTTACGAAAGGGCAGCAGCCTGTTTTATTGCTAATAGAACCGTGCCCCGGGTTTAAACACGTCCTCCTGAGCTGCCATTAGTTTATGCACCAACAACGAATGCAAGCAAACACAAATTTTCAGCTCAGACTGAAGCTGACAATACTGCTGGTGGGGGAGGACTGGAATGACAGCCTTGAAAACAACATAACACCTTGGAGAAAAGGACTGAAGGACACAACCAGATAGAAACTGCCGTAACAGCGAACAGGTTATTAGGGGCAGCTACATTATCATAAGATCCAGCTGTTTTTGTTTTGTTTTGTTTTTTGATTTGATTTGGTTCCCAGCATTCGTTTCGTACAGCTGGCACTTGTACTTCTCCTTATGGTTTGGTTACCGCACAACCAGTAAGCCTGTAATATTTAATTTAATATGTTATTTAAGTAGTGGCTTGTTTTCAGCATGAAAGTAGTCATGAGCATCGTATATGATTAAATAATTACAGTTAAATCTGAATGTGGCCCAGTCAGCCTGCTCAGGGAGGAATATCCACCAGCATAATAAACAGAGTTATTGAAAAAAAAATCTTCAGGGAGGAACAACTCCGCTTTCCATCCGCTTCCTGTGTTGTTCATTTCTTCATGTATGTGTCATATGGAGTTAAATATGACGCGGTTGTTCCTAACCTCTATGAACTTCCGTGGTTTAGAAGCATCCTCTCACACTAACAGTTGCGATGGCGGGGTTTGTGACTGCGGCTGCTCTCCTCTCTCTGGTCTCGATCTCAGGTAAAACAGAAACCTTCTAAACTTCATTACTGCTGTTACCTTCATTAGATTATAGAAATTCAGCTGGATTAAATTCAGTTACCATCTCCAACATCTTCACATCACTTAGTCCTGCTACTGGTAAAGTGATACATCTTCAATTAAAGGTTCAATTAAGCAGCACATTATGAAGATAAGGACATAGATTGAACTCAGAACAGGAGTGAGAACAGGAGTGGTGTGCTCTCTAGTGTGTCTAGAACAGCAGTGAGAACAGGAGTGGTGTGCTCTCTAGTGTGTCTAGAACAGGAGTGAGAACAGGAGTGGGGTGCTCTCTAGTGTGTCTAGAACAGGAGTGAGAACAGGAGTGGTGTGCTCTCTAGTATGTCTAGAACAGGAGTGAGAACAGGAGTGGGGTGCTCTCTAGTGTGTCTAGAACAGGAGTGGGAACAGGAGTGGGGTGCTCTCTAGTGTGTCTAGAACAGGAGTGGGAACAGGAGAGGGGTGCTCTCTAGTGTGTCTAGAACAGGAGTGAGAACAGGAGTTGGAAGAGTCCAGCAATTTTATTATTTACCCTTTCTATTTCAATAAAACCATTAAATATAAAAACACCCCACAAACCAGAACCACAACACGGACTAACGATCTGTCTTTGTTCTCTCTACAGGGTCCAGTGATGTGGTCAGATCGGTTGGAGGTTCTGTTCAGCTGGACACACAGCGTCCTGTACTGGAGTTTGATGATTTATCCTGGGTGTTTAACAGAGCTAAAAATATTATAAAATATTTTTATGTTTCTAAAGAAACTAGACATTATGGTTATGAAGACAGAGTGGAGTTTAATGAGAGAACCTACAGTCTGACCCTGAAGAACCTACAGAAGACTGATAGTGGACTGTATGAAGCGAGAGCGTCTAATCATGAAGCCACAGTAGTCGCTGAGTACAGACTCTCTGTGTTGGGTAAGTCTTACAGTGTAGAATTCAAGGTCAGGAAAGTGCAGTTCCTTACCCAGCACAGCCCTACACAACACAGCACTACACACCTCAATACAGCCCAACACAGCACAACACAACTGAACATACCCCAACACAACACAGCACAACACAGCACAGCACTACACACCCCAATACAGCCCAACACAGCACTACCGTCTAACCTTACACAGACCTTAACGCCCGTGGACTTAATTTCCCAGAACCCCGCAGATATTCGTGTGACCTCTCATTTACACAGGCAGCCAATCGCAGAGCAGCATCGCCAGTGTATTGATGAGTTACACCTGAAGCTAGCTTTCTAAAAACTGTTCGGTCCTTCTGCTCCATGCGAAGTAACGTTTCGGTTTTGCAGTATTTACCGAGCCTTTGTTTTTCTCGTATTCCTTTATTTGGTTTTCGGACGCTTGCGCTGTTTTTTCGACTGTGTCTCTGGTTTTGTCCTTTGTTGTTGTTGTTTGCCGGGCCCTGACTTACTGCCTGTTTTGACCTTGCTTTTTCATTGCCCTCTTCTAAATAAACTTTTTAGCCCTTCCGCTCTCGTCCTGATTTGCCCGACGTTGCCACCAACTCAGTGTGGAGAAAACTAACCACTTTTATAGGCAGCGTTGGAGTTACTACTTTTCTTATCTCATATCAGTAATCAGCACTGTTAGCAATGTTGGACTGCTCACCTACAGAGACGAGCCTCCAGTTCTCCTCTGGTGTGTAAATCATAACTCCACTGGAACCCTGAGATCTATCTTTACTGAGGGGAACATTAATAATGTGAATCTGAAGGATCCAGAACCAACAGAACCTCATTTTACAGATCCTGTGAAAAGGGCTTCAGAACTTTAGGGTAGTTAGTCTGTGTGTCCTTAATGTTATACCTTCATGATCTACCCACTGTGAGCGTCTCCGGGTTACTGAAAGGTCCTGTGGAAATATTATTATTATTATTTTTTTTTTTTATTAGTGTTAGTGTTGGTGTTGTTGTTGGTGAGACAGACGGATCTTATAATCTCTGTATCTGATTGGTTGGTGTCTGGTGTTTGTGTGAGATTAGTATCAGTACAGTGATCAGTGTCTGTATGTGTCTACCTCAGATCCAGTGGAGGCTCCAGTCCTGACTCACCAGGTAAACAGCGACACCTGTAACATCACTCTCACCTGTAGAGGTCATGACCTCTCTATCAACTCCAGCTGCTATAAGGAAACCTGTGAGGAGAAGAATGAGACATCACCTGGAGGCGTCACCCTTTCCCTGTCTGTCAGGGACAGCTCCATCATCTGTAACCATAGTAACCCAGTCAGCTGGAAGGAGGCTGTTCTGGAGATGGGAGAACTTGAACAACTCTGCGCTGATGGAGGTGAGGGTGTGTACACAGACACATACAGTAAACAACACATACACCAACACTAACACCCTGTTATATAAATCCTGCTGTTCTTCTGTTCTAAGATTGACAGTCTTTCTCCCCCGTTAGGAGAACACGGTGCACAGGGAGACGACTCGAAATCTACAGGGGTCGTGGTTTCCGTTGTTGTTACTGTTGTTGCTGTAATCATCATCTCCATCTCTATCTCCGTATATGTGTACCGGAGGAGATCACCAGGTACATCCTTTATACTCCTCTGTGTGCTCAGGGTGAATTAAACTCTCCTCATTTTCTCTCTTCAGGAGTTTTAGAAGAACAGCTGTACAGTTCTGTACCTGGTGTTTCAGGTCAGCCGGTTAAACAGATGTTGGTGTTGGTGTACTACTTAAAACAGCTGGATACAGAACTACTAGTGTAGAGGATCTGGTGTAGTGTCTTGGTCTGGTGAGGTCAGGGGTTTAGGGTGTGTAATGAAATCTGTTCTGGTATTTTATAGATCCATTATTCTAATAACCATAACTGGATCAGATTATTACCAATAACAGTCTACAAATCTACTTCCAACAACAACAACAAATGCTTAACAAGTTTAACAACAAAAAATACTGTTGTGATAATTAATTACATAATTATTATACTTAGGTCAAACCAGTCGATTTGGTCAGGCAAGGTACTAGCTAGTTAATGTTTATATACTGCTTACTAACTCCAGCTGTGGATCAGTACAAATAAACCAGCTGTGGATATTAGGGACTGTGTCTACAAGAACTGTTAAATAAAGGGTTCATATTTCATTTACCATTTAAACCTGTACAGGTAACACACAGCCTGGCCTTCGCTATGCAGCAGTGGTGGTAAGCTTTAAATCGTTCTTATTTTAATTAATCTACTAAAGATTAATATTGTTAATCTGTTTTGATTTTTTTACATAATCATTTCTACAGACCACAGGTCCAGAAACAGTGGAGATGTCTACTGTGTCCAGAGAGTCCAGACAGACCCGTCCAGATCCTGAGAACGAGGTGAGAATGACCAGCGTCTATAAACTGTTATAGTTTAAATGAACTTCTGATTAATAATGATGTTCTGATGATAATTCTGTTAGTGCTGGAGTTAGTTACTGCAGCTGGAGATGTTAAAGGTACTACCGTTCTAGATAGAGGAACGTGTGTGTTCACACACAGGAAGGCCTGATCAGAGCTGCAGTGTAGAGAAAGCTGTTTAGTGGATCCAAGTGTCCACCATTCCTCTCCGCAGACATGCTAAATGCTTTTCAGAGAAATTCGGAGGGATGTTTTTCTACGTTCAGTTTTAGAAGCAACAGGTTCAGTGATGTCGAGGTCTGGACTCTGGGGTGGTCAGTCCTTCGTTCTGTCTTGGTTGATTGTGCGTGTCTCGTCTCTCTCCTTTACTCAGCGAGGAGCTTCTTCACAGCTGAACCTCAAATTAGACCCGTAGCATTGAGGTGTCCTCTCACAGTGGAAGGATAGATTGTGCTGGTGGAATGTTCATGTAGGAGGACAGGTGTTAGACCAAACAGGAACTGGATGTCAGTCGGAGCTGGAAGCAAGAGCATGTAGATGTGAGCTGAGCGTAGAGCGAGCTGTGAGCTGAGCGTAGAGCGAGCTGTGGGCCGAGCGTGGAGCGAGCTTTGGGCCGAGCGTAGAGCGAGCTGTGAGCTGAGCGTAGAGCGAGCTGTTAGCTGGGTGTAGAGCGAGCTGTTAGCTGAGCATAGAGCGAGCTGTGGGCCGGGCGTAGAGCGAGCTGTGAGCTGAGTGTAGAGCGAGCTGTTAGCTGAGCGTAGAGCGAGCTGTCGGCTGAGCGTAGAGCGAGCTGTGAGCTGAGCGCAGAGCGAGCTGTTAGCTGAGCGCAGAGCGAGCTGTTAGCTGAGCGTAGAGCGAGCTGTCAGCTGAGTGTAGAGCGAGCTGTGAGCTGAGCGTAGAGCGAGCTGTGAGCTGAGCGTAGAGCGAGCTGTGAGCAGAGCGTAGAGCGAGCTGTCGGCTGAGCGTAGAGCGAGCTGTGAGCTGAGCGTAGAGCGAGCTGTCGGCTGAGCGTAGAGCGAGCTGTGAGCTGAGCGTAGAGCGAGCTGTCGGCTGAGCGTAGAGCGAGCTGTGAGCTGAGTGTAGAGCGAGCTGTGGGCCGGGCGTAGAGCGAGCTGTGAGCTGAGTGTAGAGCGAGCTGTCGGCTGAGCGTAGAGCGAGCTGTGAGCTGAGCGTAGAGCGAGCTGTGAGCTGAGTGTAGAGCGAGCTGTGAGCTGAGCGTAGAGCGAGCTGTGAGCTGAGCGTAGAGCGAGCTGTTAGCTGAGTGTAGAGCGAGCTGTGAGCTGAACGTAGAGCGAGCTGTGAGCTGAGTGTAGAGCGAGCTGTCGGCTGAGCGTAGAGCGAGCTGTCGGCTGAGCGTAAAGCGAGCTGTCGGCTGAGCGTAGAGAGAGCTGTGAGCTGAGCGTAGAGCGAGCTGTGAGCTGAGCGTAGAGCGAGCTGTGAGCTGAGCGCAGAGCGAGCTGTTAGCTGAGCGTAGAGCGAGCTGTCGGCTGAGCGTAGAGCGAGCTGTCGGCTGAGCGTAAAGCGAGCTGTCGGCTGAGCGTAGAGCGAGCTGTGAGCTGAGCGTAGAGCGAGCTGTTAGCTGAGTGTAGAGCGAGCTGTTAGCTGAGTGTAGAGCGAGCTGTGAGCTGAGCCTAGAGCGAGCTGTCGGCTGAGCGTAGAGCGAGCTGTGAGCGTAGAGCGAGCTGTGAGCTGAGCGTAGAGCGAGCTGTGAGCTGAGCGTAGAGCGAGCTGTGAGCTGAGTGTAGAGCGAGCTGTGAGCTGAGCGTAGAGCGAGCTGTGAGCTGAACGTAGAGCGAGCTGTGAGCTGAGCGTAGAGCGAGCTGTGAGCTGAGCGTAGAGCGAGCTGTGAGCTGAGCGTAGAGCGAGCTGTGAGCTGAGCGTAGAGCGAGCTGTGAGCTGAGCGTAGAGCGAGCTGTGAGCTGAGCGTAGAGCGAGCTGTGAGCTAAGTCTTGTTTATGGTGGGTCATGGCTGTTGGTTTTGTTTGAATTTGAGCCTATTAAAGACTTTCATTTGCATCCGAGGATGGCCCGCCTGCCCCCGAGGATGTCGCAGCAGGCCTGCCTGACCCCGACTATGTCGCAGCATCCCCGCCTGCCCCTGAGGACGCCCTAGCAGTCCCGCCTGCACCCGAGGACGCCCTAGCAGTCCCGCCTGCACCCGAGGATGCCCTAGCAGTCCCGCCTGCACCCGAGGACGCCCCAGCAGTCCCGCCTGCCTCCGAGGACGCCCCAGCAGTCCCGCCTGCCTCCAAGGACGTCTCAGCAGTCCCGCCTGCCTCCGAGGATGTCTCAGCAGTCCCGCCGGTTTCCGAGGACATCGCAGCAGGCCCGCCTGCCTCCGATTACACCGCAGCAGGCCGGTCTCCCTCCGAGGACGCAGCAGCAGGCCCGTCTACCTCCGAGGACGCAGCAGCAGGCCCGTCTACCTCCGAGGACGCAGCAGCAGGCCCGTCTACCTCTGAGGACGCAGAAGCAAGCCGGTATACCTCAAAGGACGCAGAAGCAGGCCCGTCTACCTCCGAGGACACAGGAGCATGCCCGTCTACCTCTGAGGACGCAACAGCAGGCCCGTCTATTTCCAAGGATGCCCTACCTGCCTCAGAGGATGCCCCGACTGCCTCGGAGGACGCCGCAGCAAGCCTGCCTACCTCAGACATCTGTTCTGCTCTTGGTGCTGCTCCAGTGGTTCCCGAGTCTCCAGTCCTGCCCGTGGTTCCCGAGTCTCCAGTCCTGCCCGTGGTTCCCGAGTCTCCAGTCCTGCCTGTGGTTCCCGAGTCTCCAGTCCTGCCCGACTGAAATTTTACAGTGTGTTTACATATGACTGATAAAAAAATTAAAAACCAAATAACTGCAAAAAATCTGACTGTGAAAGGAGAACTGTGTCTGTAAGAGCACGGCAGCAGTCATACACACTCAGAGTTATATAGTGGATCCTTTATGTCCAAACAATATCAAGTATTTCCAAATGAGTACCTTTCAGGACAGGTGATCAGTGTAAGATTGTAATTATATTTTAAATAGTGGAGCAGCTGCCGTGCTCAAATGAAAAAGTCAAAACTGTCAGAAATGGAGATCCATGTATTTCTCTGGAGAGTGATGATATCAATAAAGCTATCACATCAACTAGTGATGGTGGACTGTAGCTGCAGCGATTATGTTGACATATGACCATGAAGAACAAAACACTCTGATAACTGCAATAAAAATTCAGACATAAGTGTTAGGACTGCAGCTGTAAGTGTGGTACATAAACAGTGACATTTTAGTGTATCTATGAAGCTGTGTAGCTAATGTGTAATGATGTCCTACCAACAGAGATCTACAGCTGCAGGGCTGCAGTTTTACAGTGTGTTATTATGTACAGTGAAGAGGAATAAAATCTGTAGAAGGCAATAAAGGTCCCAATGACCCAAAATGTTTTCCCCAACACTGAATAACTTAAGACATAATAACACTAACAATATCACACGTGACTATCTGCTTAGATAAAAACACCCAAGGTGATCACAGGCAGGGCTTGGAGATACGTGTGGTTCGCGCATGCACATGCATGCAGAATTCTCACCTCCAGCTACATTATCTGCCGAAACATCTTGCAACACTAACCACACACCTTCAGAGGAGAGGATGCACAGACAGAGGATGCACAGAGGATGCACAGACGTCTCACTCTGCTGACTGTTGGAGTTTGGCCTTGTCATAGATTATTAAAGGTGCTTGTTATAAAAAAAATAATTATTAAAAACTTTTATTAGAGAAATAAAATTGTGTTCCTTATATATTCTTTACAAAACAGCACATACACACACAGTTACAGATACATGTGGTTTACATGTGCACCGATATTCTCATCTCTAGTTAAATTAAATAACTTGAAGCCTAAAGAACCTTCAGAATTTATTTCATTAAATAAATGGCTGTATAAATATATTTCCATATAATATTTAAATTGGGTATATTGTCACTGTATCTATATTTAGGTTTTAAATGATTTACTTATTTAAATGAATACATTAAATACTGTTTACACTGTACCATCAACTATATGGTAAACAGACCAAAAGAAAGGTGCTTAGATAAGGCATCTAAAGCTTGCACTATAAATCTGTTTGTTTCACCCCAATCAACAAACAATCTGCACCACATCCTTCCTGTTAACACTTAAAGTTATTCACAAATGTGTGAAGCAGCTGTTCCAGCAGCCTCAACAATACTAGCACTGAAGTACAGCAGTGACAGATAGCGCAGGGATTCTGTGTGAATGTGAAACACTGGGAAATTTAATAACTGGAGTTTAGATGAGATGGTAACTGCTGTATCCAGCACAAGCCATCAACATAAACCTCAGAGAGGTATGAGGCGGTGGAGTCTCCCTGGCGCACACTGGCTGGAAAGAAGCGGCATTGTGGTGAATTTGTTGTAATAATGGTGATGTAGGTTTTTATGGCCTCATGTTAAAACATTGTGTGCTGTCCCCATATAGAGGAGATCTCACCTCAGCTCCTACTCCTATACACTCCGGTCCGGCTGTGTTACTATAGATGTGCGTTTACAGTGGGGTCCGACGGCCTTCGGTCGGTTTGGAAATCTTCCTATTTAAACCTGGAAATAAACAACAACAAAGATTAGAATTTTCAAGAATGTAAGAAAAAGTTATGATGTCTGATAACTATGGGTAACATAAAAAAGAATAAAAAAAAGACAAAAAAGTAAAAAAATTCTAAGCAAATCTGTAATACTGACCATTTTAACATCTTTGTACAAAAAGGTCAGAGCTGTTCTGAGCATTCTGACCTCCACTGAAGCAGATGTGCAGAAGGCTCTTCGGTGGAGAGTCTAGCACAAGCTTGCTGTGAGTCATCCTGGGCCCTTAAAGTACACTCCACAATGCATTGTATTAACCTGACTGCTTCTCAAATTAATAGGTCACTGGACTTTAACTAGCGGTGGGTGAAGTACACAAACCAAGCAGTTCAGTTAGAGATCCTAAAATCCTCCTCTAGGTTCAGTGTCAGTCTCTCCCTTTAGACCTCCACTGGAGTAACAGTACTAAAGTACGTACCTTCAGATGTACTTAAGTATGGGGAGTAACAGTACTAAAGTATGTACCTTCAGATGTACTTAAGTATGGGGAGTACCAGTACTAAAGTATGTACCTTCAGATGTACTGGAGTATGGAGAGTAACAGGAGCATGGTTTATTACGGCTCTAATGTTCTATTATCATTTCTGGAACAGGACTCTTCATCAGCTCAGTGTAGGTGAAGAGACTCTAGTGTCTCTCAGTCACCAGTCTTTAATAGAAGCTCATTCATTAGTCTGACACTGACGTCTATTCACATCATCATCAGCACAGAACACTGAAGGAGAACAGGTTCCATTAGCTAGAACCAAGCTCTATCCAACAGGCCAAAACCAGCTCAGAATAAAGTGACCGGTGTTTGCCAAAATAATAAGTTACACATACTTAGTCACTGTCCACCACTGACTTTAGGAGAATGTCTATTTTGAAAATCCTTTTACAGTCTACCACACATTTACCACCGAACTAGTGTAGTACCAAGTGCACCTGTGGCATCATTACATGCCTTCCATTCACAGGCAAAATTGGGGGGACATGCAGGAGTGTGGGGAAGGAGGATAAAGGTGACCAGGATCAATAACTGATGATAAATTTAGACTGATATGATCAATATTTATTGAGCTACACATACAGAAGTCTGTCTCTCAGTATGGCGTCGGGCCGCCGTGTTTGCTAACCCAACACGCCAGACGTCTCGGTATGGAGCTGTAGAGGTTCCTAATGGAGTCCTGTGATAATCCATCCCATGCAGCTTGAACATCCTCACACAGTTCCTGCAGATGGTGCGGTAGGGGTGGAGGTGGAGGGACACCAGGCCTTCTGGATGTATGACACATGACAAACAAATGACAAAAATAAATTCAGTGTTAAAATATGAAGAACCTTTCTGGCAGCCTGGCTGGAGATGTGATCACTTGTGATAAAGTAACCGTTTTGTCTGACCTGTTATTAACTGGGGTATTTATTACGCTTTTAATACTGTTATATTTATTGTTTTTTTGTTCCTGCAAAACTACTGTAACTGTTTAAACCAATAACACGTTTAATGACTCCATATAGTAAAAACATTCATATTAAAAAATATTAATCGTTCAAAATATGACTATAATGCAAAGTCAAACCGAAACACCTGGTTCCTAAACGTTATTATATCATTACCACTGCATTAATTATTACAATTGTCAGCCAAAACCATAAGTGGTGTACCATTGCTGCCTAGAGGCCTTTCTTGGTATTGCTGGGTGAACATACAAAACCTTCTATATATATACAGTGGGGGAAAATAACTATTTGACACACCGCTGGTTTTGCAAGTTTTCCCACAAAGAATGGAGAGCTCTGTAATTTTTTCATAGCTACACTTCCACTGTGAGAGACAGAATCTTTAAAAGAAATCCAGGAAATCACATTGTAGGATTGTTAAAGAATTTATTTGTAAATGATGGTCCTACAGTGTGATTTCCTGGATTTTTTTTTCACAGTGGAAGTGTACATAGTGTACCTATAATGAAAATTACAGACCTCTCTTATCTTTCTAAGTAGGAGAACTTGCACAATCAGGTTCACTAAATACTTTTTTGCCCCACTATATACATATACACATACATACATATATATATATATATATATATATATATATATATATATATATATATATATATATATATATATATATATATATATATATATATGTATACACATACATACACACACACACACAGTATATGCAATGTCTATTACAGTTCAGCCTGTAACAGACTTGGTGAATTATATTAGGCAAACAAGGGGCTTTTATCTGTGTTTATTTATTTAAATAAAGCCTCTTGCTACACTGCTGACCCTACCAGCCAAACAGGAAAATCTAGGTAATCTGGATTGATATACACAAAAGGCCGGTGTAAATATCTAAAGAACGTCCTTTAACAGAACAAACACACCGGTTTATTCCACTGATCCACACCAGGGAAAGAGGTCTGAAAGAAATTATGACTACAAATTAAGCAAAATTATTAAACAATTTCTAGTAAAAATGGTGTACATAGCCACTATATACGAAAGGCAAATGTGAAAATCAGATATAAGGAATTTAAGTTTTTTAGTTACCACAGGGGTACCGGTGTTACAGTGTTCACTGCAATCTAACACGCTAACTAGGAGCTCACACACTGGTTAATTTCAAAATGATGAATTTGCATGGGGAAATCGGTTAACTGGGCTTCACCATTCATATGAGGGGCTTAAGAGGGCTTCCTTTAGCAATCAGCTACTTACATTTCAGAAAAAGAACATCCTACCTACAGTAAAGTATGGTGGTGGTAGTGTGATGTATGGTGATGGTAGTGTGGTGTATGGTGGTGGTAGTGTGATGGTCCGGGACTGTTTCCTGCTTCAGGACCTGGAAGACTTGCTGTGATAAAAGGAACCATGAATTCCTCTGTCTACCAAAAGATCCTGGAGAAAGTCAGGCCATCTGTTCGAGACCTCAAGATGAAACGAACTTAGGTTCTGCAGCAGGACAACGATCCAAAACACACCAGAGGTCCACCTCTGAATGGCTGAAGAAAAACAAAGTGAGGACTTTGGAGTGGCCTAGTCAAAGTCCTGACCTGAATCCTACTGAAATGCTGTGGCATGACGTTAAAAAGGCGGTTCACGCTGGAAAACCCTCCAGTGTGGCTGAATTACAACAATTCTGCAAAGATGAGTGGGCCAGAATTCCTCCACAGCGCTCCAGCACAAGACTCCTTGCAGGTTACCGCAAACGCTTGGTGCAGTTGTTGCTGAGTGCAGGGTGGCCCGACCAGTTATTAGGTTTAGGGGGCAAACACTTTTTCACACAGGGCCATGTAGGACCTGCCTTCCTCCACAACCTACAAGCACAACATCTGTTGTAAGTTGACAGTGTTCGCCAACCACACCAGCATCGATCCACTGTCCAACATGGCACCTAATGTCACCACATCTTCAACTTTCACAGCTGTGTAGAACAGGCTCCCCCTCAACGTCTGAATGTTTCAATAGACAACAATTTTAGCTCCTTTAAGATGGCTTTCTAATGACTCACATATCCTCTCAGGAACGGACTGCTCAGTGGCTTGAGTTGTATATAACTAAATACGGGTCCCTTGGTTTCGCTCATGCTGTGACAGAGTACTCCGACTTTTGGACAGTCTTTCTTCATGTGTCCAGGAGAAAAGCAAGCAAAGCATAGCCGGTCCGACATGCAGTGAGTGACTGTGGTGTGCTTATTATCACCACAAACACGACACAGCAAAAGACCCAGGATGCCCAGCCCTACCTTTCATTCCTTCACTGGCGACACTGCCAACATAATGATCACTACACCACCCACCTCTACCCTACACTACCCAACACTGCGTAATTTAGGTCTGATATGTCAAAGTCGGCATTACATTCCAATTTCTCAGCCATGACGTGTAGAACAAGTGAAGAAAAGAAAAATAAATAAATGAAAGGGGGAAGAAAAGAAAAAACAATAGTACAAAATACTAAAAACAAATACAGCAATGAAACTTACAACACTTGAGATCCCAAAATTCAAAACACCACCAATTCAAAACACTACCAAAATTATAAATTATAAATTATCTAAAAATATTAGTCCATGTGCTTTATAAGTACGCACAGTCCCCACACACCGTAAACAAGTGTGTATGCTGCAAGACTAAACCTGACCACGGCGGTGCAAACGGCATCTGTACACACTCTACACTATACACTGACACACACACACTCACTCTACACTACACACTGACACACACTCTACACTGACACACACACTCACTCTACACTACACACTGACACACACTCTACACTATACACTATACACTGACACACACACACACACACACACACTCACTCTACACTGACACACACACACACACACACACACACATACACACACTACACTTACACACATACACTCCCTCTACACCGACACACACACACTCACTCTACACTGACACACACACACACACTCACTCTACACTGACACACACACACACACACTCACTCTACACTGACACACACACACACTCACTCTACACTACACACTGACACACACTCTACACTGACACACACACACTCACACTCACTCTACACCGACACACACACTCACTCTACACTGACACACACACACACACTCACTCTACACTGACACACACACACACACACTCACTCTACACTGACACACACTCACTCTACACTACACACTGACACACACTCTACACTGACACACACACACACTCACACTCACTCTACACCGACACACACACTCACTCTACACTGACACACACACACACACACACACTACACTTACACACATACACTCCCTCTACACCGACACACACACACACACACTCTACACTGACACACACACACACTCACACACACACACTCTACACTTACACACATACACTCACTCTACACCGACACACACGCACACACTCTACATTGACACACACACACACACACTCACTCTACACTGACACACACACACACACACACTCTACACTTACACACATACACTCACTCTACACCGACACACACGCACACTCTACACTGACACACACACACACACTCACTCTACACTGACACACACACTCACTCTACACCGACACACACACTCACTCTACACTGACACACACACTCACTCTACACTGACACACACACTCACTCTACACTGACACACACTCTACACTGACACACACACTCTACACTGACACACACACTCTACACTGACACACACACTCTACACTGACACACACTCTACACTGACACACACACTCTACACTGACACACACACTCTACACTGACACACACACTCACACTCACTCTACACTGACACACACACTCACTCTACACTGACACACACACTCTACACTTACACACACACTCACTCTACACTGACACACACACTCACTCTACACTGACACACACACTCTACACTGACACACACTCTACACTGACACACACACTCTACACTTACACACACACTCACTCTACACTGACACACACACTCACTCTACACTGACACACACACTCTACACTCACACTCACTCTACACTGACACACACACACTACACTGACACACACACACACTCTACACTGACACACACACTCACTCTACACTGACACACACACACTCACTCTACACTGACACACACACACTACACTGACACACACACACACACTACACTGACACACACACTCACTCTACACTGACACACACACACTACAATGACACACACACTCACTCTACACTGACACACACACACACTCACTCTACACTGACACACACACACTACACTGACACACACACTCACTCTACACTGACACACACACACACACTCACTCTAGTGTGTTTAGTTAGTGAGAGAGAGAGAGAGAGAGAGAGAGAGAGAGAGAGAGAGAGAGAGAGAGAGAGAGAGAGAGAGAGAGAGACAGTGGGGTGAGGGGCTGGGAAAGAGAGAGACACTGACTGTGAGTTTACTTTCACTTTACCGGGAGGGAATGAGACCCAGCCGAAGCCAAGGGTGAGACAGGGAGAGAGCGAGAGAGACAGAGACAGAGACAGAGAGAGAGAGAGAGAGAGAGAGAGAGAGAGAGAGTGGGGGTGGGGCAGGGAGAGAGAGTAGAGAGTGAGGGAGCGGGGAGGGAGGGGCCTGGAGAGAGAGAGAGAATGACTGTGAGTTTACTTCCGCTTTACCGGAAGAAGGAAGAGAGAGAGAGGTCAGTTTACTTTACCGGAGGGAAAGAGACCCAGCCGAAGCCAAGGGTGAGACAGGGAGAGAGCGAAAGAGACAGAGAGAGAGAGAGAGAGAGAGAGAGAGAGAGAGAGTGGGGGTGGGGCAGGGGGAGAGAGGCTGATTGTGAGTTTACTTTCGCTTTACCGGAGGGAAGGAGAGCGAGGGAGGTTACTTTCGCTTTACCGGAGGGAAAGAGACCCAGCCGAAGTCGAGAGTGCGGGGAGAACCTAGACACGAACGGGACACCATCCTAGAACCGAGGTACCGGTACCGCTCCCTGTTACTTTTTCTTTATTTTGTTCCACTTTAATGAAGAATGTGGTCAGGCCTACCTCCACTTCAAATCCTGCTCAATCTAGTCGCCATGCTGTTTGTGGTGACGCAAGAACTGATTTCAAAATAAAAGTCTTAAGTCGCTCACAGGACATGAACGCGATCTAACACTGAAATATACCAGTTACTTCAAATAAATTAATGACTGTAAATAACAAAAAATAAACAAACAAACACATAAATAAGCAGATGAATAAATAAAAACATCAGATTTAAAACGTATTTATTCCTACAAAGAGTTTTAGAGCGAGAGGCTGTAGCATCATGTGGGCTGTTTGTTGAAGTTCGGTTGGTGTTAGAAGCTACTTGGTTCCACAGATCACTCCCAGATACTCTCTCTCCTGCAGAGAGTGGGGAACTGCTCCATCTACCACATCAAGTTTTTCTTTCTTTTCTTCCTCCTATTCTTCATTATCCTCCTCCTCTTCTCCTTCTCCCCCTCTTTCCTTTTCTTCATTCTCTTCCACTTCCTATTCTTCCTCCTACTTATCTTCATCTTCCTCATCATCTTCCTCCTCCTTTTCCTCTTCTTCCACATCGTCTTCTTTCCTCTTCTTTCTCTTCCCCTCTTCTTCATCTTCTTCCTTCTCGTTTTCCTAGTCTTCTTCTTTTTCTTATTTTAAAACATTCAGTTGAACTCTGGAGGCTTCTTTCAGCAACTATGCCCCAAAGCTTAGGATTTCTGTTTCTGAAGCTCCCATTCAGATGATTATCCTACAGTCACCTTCCTTTATAAATTTAACCCAGGAAATAAGATCTTACCTGATACGTCATTGGAGGCTCAGAACTAAGAGACTTAACCTACAAACTCTGAACATGAACACTTCTATAAGTGCGTATATTAAAGTGCTATAATAAGTATTTACATAAGTACACTAAAGCCTAACACCTTACAACACCTGAACATCTAGCTACCAGCAGGTTCACTAACACGGTGTAGACTGGATTAACTTCTGTTAGCTCTTATTGGAAACAGTCTATGAACACTAGGAGCGTTAAGAGTTAAGGTGCGGTGCTGGATCAGTCTGTTAAACAGTACCTTTGGTGTTGGGATAGTGTTGAGTGTTTTTGACTTTATAATTACATCACTGGCTTTTTTTATTTTTGCTGTGGACTGACCCAGGGTTTGGTTACTGGACAATCTTTCAGGTTTTTGGAATTTTTGACCTTTTAACCTGATCCTAGATATTTGGACTTGGGCCTTGCCCCAGCTAATGTACTGTGACTTATTTTAATGGATTCTCTCTTTTTGTAAAACATGGTCTGTGTGGAAACTAAATGATCCATTTTTAGTAACAGGATCTTAGAGTGTAAAGGATGGAAAAAGGGCTTTTATTTTGAAACTACACATGCGGAATGTCCTTGATATGAGTGGCAAACATGTGAGATCATATACTGTCTTGATGGAGAGCACAGTCGTCCTAATGTGCTTTCTGCAGGGGAGTTATACTATACTGAGTATAAGGTGGCTGGTGAAGGTGGAGTGGTGGGTGGAAGAGGTGAAAGGTGGAGCTAATGTTATAATAAGGGAGGTAGCTAGCTGTGTTTGTAATACAGCACTAATAGGGATGTAGGATGTAGATAAATGCATCACATGATTATAAAGCTCTATGAAGAAATCCAGACATGCGCTCTAAAGACCTAGAACCTAAACCTCCATAACCTTACTGAGCCAGAACACACAAACCTACTGCAACATGAAAGG